>CM049844.1:37439507-37874507 GCA_027422415.1 Schizothorax lantsangensis
ACTTTCAGATAAAATACGGGTACGGGTCGGTTCCGTGCAGCATATTTACGGGTCTCTTTGGGTTCTGGTACAAATTTTTGGACCCGTGAAGACCTCTACTTCACACAGTGTCCCAAGGCCTAGTCCCTTCTCACTCCACTGTAGTCACGCCTCCTTACAGTTATATGCTTTCAGAGCTCCCCTTTCTCCTCCCCCTCAGATGGCAAAAACTAGTGCAAACTTGTGTTCAAATTTAATATTTATTCAAGTCTCATCTGATTGGAAATGCATTCATACAAGAAATTGCACATAACCCAATTACACTTTTCACCAAAATATTTTCAGTAGATTTGGTTAAATCCAAAACGAAAAATGTCATTTTCATTATGTTAATTTGAGGAATTACCTAGCACAAAGTATTTTATACAGTGAGATCATGCAAGATTTTCTATCAGAAATAATTAAATCCATCTGGTAAAAAGCATAACTTACATCAAACAGTATAGACATGCATTATTTACACATACAGGTCTATTAAAATGGGAAACATTCTGTACTAAATCACTATAGTTAGCCAAGATGGATATTAACATATGATCAGTACATGTCCCTTAGTGTAATGTCCCAAAGTCCATTACTGCCTGGGAGGACAATTCTATGATGTAGATCAAAGTCCCTGACATTAGACCATATCTTTCAATAAAAAAAATAAAAAAATATTCTTAAGACATCCATTCATTACACATAATATGGAGAGTATTTTTGATTAACACACACACATATTTCTCAATAATCACTAAAAATGAGGGTGGTATGGCTTTAGGAATATCACAATTTAGATTAAAAAGCACCGAAACTCCATTCCTACATTGCCTGTGAAGTCCTTGGTTTATACTAAAATTCACAAAAGTTATATAAAATATAATTATATACATATACACTAACCATACTGACATGCCAAAATTCACGAGTTTCGCTAACAGAATACTGGGAAGTCACAAATCTCAGGACTTCAATTCCATCAACACCACAAATCCAGATTTTCAGTGCTGGCAAATCCTGGATTTTCTCGAATCTTCCAGTAAGTTCCATTTGTCACCCATACCTCTCTTCCAGCATGATCTAAGGTATTTCTGATGAAGGACAAATATTTGTACATGTTTTAAATAAGGTCTTTACAAATCCACTTTAATGGTATTAGTTCATGAATCATCTGATGATTCACGCTGAATATGCAGACATTCATGGCTTTCTAAATATTTGTTATCTGCAGAATATATTCCATTAAAATGTGGTCCTCTGGCATAATTAAGATGATGATTATTTAATTAATCTGAATTAATTGCTTCAGATTGCCAGCAGATTTTAGAAGCAGAAATATGTAATAAATACTGGGACTTACACAAAGAAACGTGGAACATGCTCTTCACCCCTCTTGGTCATTGCCTTACGTCTTTCACGTTGTTTCTCCTCTATTTCATCCTTGCGTTTATCGGCTTCTTCCACTTTGCCCTCTTCAAGAAGCCTGAAAGGAAAATAAATAGCTAACTCAAATACATTTTCCAGCCACATATACATACACACACACACACACATATACATATACATATACATATACATATACATATATATACACACACATATCTCTCTCTCTTCACTTGCTATGTTCTAGGAACTAAAACAATGACATTCAAGTAAATTTGACCAACATACAAAACTTTGATAGCTGAGATGAGATACCAAGCACAATGAGTAAAACTTTACTCCACCCAAAAAATAAGTTTCTCTTATTTTCTCACCCACATACTGTCCTAGATGTATAGACTGACTTTCTTTAGATGAACACAAAGACTGAAGAAAAATGTTTAGAAAATCTCCATATACAGTATCTCACAGAAGTGAGTACACCCCTCACATTTTTGTAAATATTTTTACATCTTTTCATGTGACAACACTGAAGAAATGACACTTTGCTACAATGTAAAGTAGTGAGTGTGCAGCTTGTATAACAGTGTAAATTTGCTGTCACTTCAAAATAACTCAACCATTAACCCTAAGGGGACGGCTGTATCGCCGGCGATACCAACTCGTTTTTTTTAAGACCAGTGCAAAAGACATTAAAAATACTCCATCAATTTTGGTCGTACAGATAAGTGTTATACATCAATTGAAACTTTGAAGTGTCTATTTTTTTGTGTACACTCACGAATACAACAAAACTTTGTGGTTTTGGAAAAAAAAAAGAAAACAAACAGGATGCACTCTCTGTCCTCTGTCTCCGCGAGCTGCTCTTCAAAATACGTCACTAAAATGAGATGTAACTCAGCGAAAACTCAACACACGGACATGGGAGTTATATCTATAGAAAGCTGGAAGTGTCTACTTTGAAATGAAGTAGGTCTTATCGAAAACAAACATTCTGTGATGAAGTAATCCATATGAAACCAACACGATGTTCAGTCCGTCCCGTCTAACTCATTATTTCTAATGCGATCCCGCCCCCTCGCGTTCATATGTAAATAACCGCGTGAGCCGCGTGCTCAAGGAAACGCCCAACAACAAAGCCAGATCGTTCCTCGCGCTAACATTACTGTTCGTTTCTGGAAGACACGCTGAATAAAAGCTGGATTTGCCTCAAAATAAGAGCAAGAGTTCATCCAGAAGAGAAGAGCGATCTGATGAGTAAGTAATGTTTCTTCTTTTGCATTAGTTAACGTGTTATTGTGACTCAAACTTGAACGCATTTATTTTTTTCCCAAACGACAACATGAATGCTACAATGTTTAGAAAAATGTTTAATGTTCACAAATGGATTTAATAGCGTGCTAAACGATAAGAATTAGTTTCTCAGATATAAAATATCCTTTTTTTATAGTACAAAGTACATCTTTTGTAGTACAAAGCCATACATACTAGGCTATATGACTACAAAATCATAGTTTATCATAATATATGGTAAAACAAACTCCTTGACCACTGATTATGTTTTTTTCTTCTTGAATCCATGGAAAGTAGCATAAACACTCAAATAACACGTAAATATCAGGCATGATTTACTTGTGTCACTTGTTGAACAGAATCTGTTGCAGGAATGACTCAAAGTCTGTTCACATCTCTGTGGTTAGATCAGTGTGCACAATAATGTGTCTTTGACCTTCATTATGTATGTTTTGATTATACGGTGTTGTAAATAAAATACAAATAATAAAAAAAAACATTCGTTCAATCTCCTCACATTCTCTCTTACCTGCCTCAAAGTCAGTCACACTGATGGGCCATTAGCAGCCTTTAGGGGAGGGCCCTTTGTGTCTCAGGTGAGAATCACTTAATATTCAAGGACATTGTCACTCCCTCGCATACAGGCTTTCAATCACAAAACATGTCTTAAAAAAATTAATCAATATATTGTTTTCTGTGAATGAGTAAGCAGAATGATTCTCACTTAATTGTGAAGTAAATATTCTAGCCGACAAGACTGATTACTCTAAAGTCTTATTCAGGACTATTTAGTGTGGGTTTTATGGCCTTATTTCAGCTACATTTTTTCCCCCAAAACTTACTAACCACGCATATTTTTTTTCTAAAAAAATATAAACATGTACATCCATCTTGGTCACATAATATTGTAGCAAAGTTTGTGCCGAATACAAAAACAAATACATGTTGGTCATTAGTATGTTATAAGTAGCTGAAATAAGCACAAATATCAGGGCATGTCAAAACATCTCAAGTGCCCCAAAATCACCTCAGTCCCCAGAGGGTTAAGGTCTAAACCGCTGGCCACAAAAGTGAGTACACCCCTAAGTGAAAATGTCCAAATTGGGCCCAATTAGCCATTTTCTCTCCCCGGTGTCATGTGACTCGTTAGTGTTACAAGGTCTCAGGTGTGAATGGGGAGTAGGTGTGTTAAATTTGGTGTTATCTCTCTCACTTTCTCATACTGTTCACTGGAAGTTCAACATGGCACCTCATGGCAAAGAACTCTGAGGACCTGGAAAAAATAATTGTTGCTCTACATAAAGATGGTGTAGGCTATAAGAAGATTGCCAAGACCCTGAAACTGAGCTGCAGCACGGTGGCCAAGACCATACAGCAGTTTAACAGGACCGGTTCCACTCAGAACAGGCCTCGTCATGGTCGACCAAAGAAGTTGTGTACGTGCTCAGCATCATATCCAGAGGTTGTTTTTGGGAAATAGACATATGATTGCTGCCAGCATTGCAGCAGAGGTTGAAGGGTGGGGGTGGGCGGGGTCAGCCTGTCAGTGCTCAGACCATACGCCGCACACTGCTGTCGTCCCAGAAGGAGGCCTCTTCTAAAGATGATGCACAAGAAAGCCCGTAAACAGTTTGCTGAAGACAAGCAGACCAAGGACATGGATGACTGGAACCATGTCCTGTGGTCTGATGAGACCAAGATAAACTTATTTGGTTCAGATGGTGTCAAGCGTGTGTGGCGGCAACCAGGTGAGGAGTACAAAGACAAGTGTCTTGCCTGCAGTCAAGCATGGAGGTGGGAGTGTCATGGTCTGGGGCTGCATGAGTGCTGCCGGCACTGGGGAGCTACAGTTCATTGAGGGAACCATGAATGCCAACATGTACTGTGACATACTGAAGCAGAGCATGATCCCCTCCCTTTGGAGACTGGGCCACAGGGCAGTATTCCAACATAACGACCCCAAACACACATCCAAGATGACCACTGCCTTGCTAAAGAAGCTGAGGGTAAAGGTGATGGACTGGCCAAGCATGTCTCCAGACATAAACCCTATTGAGCATCTGTGGGGCATCCTCAAACGGAAGGTGGAGGAGCGTGATGTGATGTCGTCATGGAGGAGTGGAAGAGGACTCCAGGGGCAACCTGCGAAGCTCTGGTGAACTCCATGCCCAAGAGGTTTAAGGCAGTGCTGGAAAATAATGGTGGCCACACAAAATATTGACACTTTGGAACCAATTTGGACATTTTCACTTAGGGGTGTACTCACATTTGTGGCCAGCGGTTTAGAAATTATTGGCTATGTAAAGTAGTGAGTGTACAGCTTGTATAACAAAGTGTTATTTCTTCAGTGTTGTCACATGAAAATATATAAAATATTTACAAAAATGTGAGGGGTGTACTCACTTCTGTGAGATAATGTAAGTCCATATAATGCAGGTGTAAGTGTCAGAAGTTGAAGTGAGAAGTGATGCAGAAGAACTAAGGACTATTACGTTACAAAAATTTCACAACACGCTTGCGTCACACTTCACATATGATGAAAGTCATATACATCTGGTGATGAGATGAGAGAATTAGCATTTTTGCATATCTAATAGCGTTAAGTCAGTTGATTAACGTGCAATACAGATTAGTAAAACTGTAAGAAAAAGGTGATGCGGACCTCAAACTTTACAAATTATTTACTGGCAATGATGCTTTAGCATTAACTTTAGGAGTAGTTAGATTTCATGTGTGTTCAAGTACATATTGCAAACATATTTTGCATCAGTGATGAAATCAATTTAACTCGTTTTAAAAAAATCAATTTATATGGGTTTTGTTCTGACCAAGTTTTGGAAGCAGTGTTGGGGAGCAACTAGTTACATGTAACGGATTTGCATAATTTAATTACAAAATAAAATGAAACTAATCTGTTACAGTTACTGAGAAAAAAAAAATACAGTTACGTATCAGTTACTGTAATTTAACCGTTACAGTTTACAGTTACTTAATCGTTAACATTTTCATATTTTCACACAGATTTGATTGATTTTTTTCCCAAATTGCATTGACTGCTCTAAAATATTAGACACCGATGTTTCAGGAGTTGAGGACACAGAACAGGAAACATGCTTATTTAATAACTGCTGTATTTCCTATTTGGTTTTATGTATATGCTTTATTTTTTTAAGATCAACTTTTTTCCAAATCATTGTTAGATGCCAGTGCTGCCTGTCAAAGATTTGATTTCAAAAACAGTATCATACCTTTAAAACTATATCTTATCATTTTAAATCAGTATTTAACCCCTTAAGCGATCTCAAAGTAAAAAGAGGTGCTAAAGTCTAAATTTTGTGGTGGCTGTGCTTATAATTTTAATTTAAGTGATGAAGAATTTTGTCTGACAGTAATCAGTGTTGATTACTACTGTAAGATTAACCCTGCCTGCTTTAAATGTTTGAAAATGATTAACAGTTGAAAACATTCGCTAGAAATTTAGAAAAGTAATCAAATGTTATCAATTACATTACTTTAAGTAACTGAAATAGTTACACTACTTATTACATATTAAATAGGTTACAGATTACAAAATTACCCTATTACATTTCCAAAGTAACCTCCCAACACTGTTTGGAAGTACAAATTACAATGTAAAAGGTCAAACAGATATTGCTTTCTCTAATTACTGGCCACATACCTTTGGTCTGGACGGAAACGAGAGTCTGTCGGAGGCAATTTATCCTTTATGTCAGGCGTCAGGTCATTGAGCTCTCTGGCGTACTGGGAGAAGCCAAAGTAGTCAAAGTAATCCTCTGGTTGAGGATCTGTAAATTACGATATAGACAATCTACTTCAGCATCCAACTAAACAATGTAAAATGGTTAAGACTACTGTGTGCATGGTCACTTACTGGGCTTCCAAATGCATTGTGGGTTGGGAATTGTATCACAGAAGATCCCTTCATGCCAAGATCCCCCGAAGCGGTGAAGCACTTTGCCAGCACGGTCAAGGACGGTGCCCTGCACTTCATTCTTGCTGTTATCATCACCCCAGTAACGCGACTGGACAAATGAGAATTACATTAGTGTTATATAGACTTCACATCTGATGAAAGTCATATACATCTGGTGAGTAGAGAATTTGCATTTTTGAGTGGAGTATCTCAAGGTTCTTGTTTATTTGTCACATACACAATCATACAGGGTATAATCAGTAATGAAATGTAGGTCTCTTAGAATCTAATAGTGTAAAGACAGTGGTGGGTGTAGTGATCGTCAGGTTAATCAACTATGTAAACCCAAGAAGCATAATAAAAGAATACTACATGTCATGAACCTTTAAAAACCTTTTTACAATAAAAGTTAAAAAGTTGTTGCTTTTAGTCTACAGCAGGGATGGGCAACATTGTTCCTGGAGGACTATTGTATAACAGAGTTTAGTGCCATCCCTAATTAAACAACTGCTTGTAATCCTGCAATCCAATATATCACTATATAGAAAATAGATTGACTAACACTATATAAAGAAAGTTTTGCTGGGCAGTGAGATCAGTCCAAAAAAAAAGTTCAGTTAAAATCAGTAAAAAAAAAAAAAATGAAAAAAAAAAAAGTCCCCCCCCCGACGTTTGCATGCTCTTAATATTATCATATTTTAATATCAATATTGATTTTGACTGGTGATTATTTGTATAAAAAAAAAAAAAAAAAAAAAAAAAAAAAAAGATCTAAACCATTTTATTTAGGCTATTTATTAATTTGTGGCACTATATACATCAATTGTGAATTATTGGGGGGTGGGGCCCTCCCATAAAGTGACCCCTGGTCACACATAGGGGTAGAGCTGCACAACTCTGGATAAATTGAGAATTTATTTTTTATTTTTTTCTTCAAATAGCGATCACGATTCTCCCATGGTTATGAACAGACAACCAAGCAAAATACCATGCAACTTATTAGAAGTTCTGACAAAATGTTAATTGCTGCAGTCCATTTCATCTGCGCATCTTCTGTGGCTAATATTATTTTCATAATGATCCTTACTTCTTGAAGTCAAGCAGCAGAAGTTAAGGGACAATGTGCAAATACTACTGGCCCATTTTGGGGTGAACTAAATAAGACATGTCACTGTTTATAACATAGGGTGTTCATCCTTTGCTGGTTCGCTAAAAAAAAAAAAAAAAAAAAAATGGGGGCATAAATTAAGAGTATACCCATTTTGGTTAACGGTATAAACTAAGGGATGGTGGTTTATGTTATGCATTGATGTGAGCTATGAGCAGGAGTCAAGGTAATTTATTAACATGTTAGCATTTTTTTTTAATTCACAGCAACTGGGTTTCACCATTCACTTCTCTTTAGTGAGACGATTGAGCCTTATGACCCAGTAAAGCACACATTAGAAGTGTGTATTAGTATGCGTTTAAACAGTTATCCTTTAACTAATATAAGTCATAGGTTAAGGTGAAGTATTTTTTCGAACTATTGTTATTTCTTTTTCTTTTTAAGTCTGGCTTGTATTAGATTATTAAAAGATTGCTTCATGTAATTTGAATAGCATCTTAATAAAGTGTCAAACTTTTGTACTATGGCTTCTAGTTCAAGCAAAGTTGATTGGGTGGCGCTTCATAGAACAAATGGATGAACCAAAACATTCAGCAAAAGCAATCCAGGAGTTTTTGAAGGTAAAAAGTGGAATATTCTGCAATGGCCGAGTCAATCTCCTGATCTCAACCCGATTGAGCAGCATTTCACTCGCTGAAGACAAAACTAAACAACAACTGAAGTCAGCTGCAGTAAAGGCCTGGCAAAGCATCACAAAGGAGGAAACCCAGTCTCTGGTGATGTCCATGAGTTCCAGGCTTAAAGTAGTCATTGATTATATTTGTCAAATTACATTTGAGACCCTGAAAATGGGGAGGGGGCTGTGTATACAAATGGTTGTTATTCCTAAGCTTTTTGTGTTTTATTTTTGTTCAACCACTTGAATTAAAGCTTAAAGTCTGCACTTCAATTTCATCTTGATTGTATGCCACCAGAATAGATAAAAATTAAACCGAGCCAAAATTATGAAAATTGTGTCAGTGCCCATATATATACACATACACACACTATATTGCCAAAAGTATTGGGTCGCCCCCTTCTAATGAACAGGTTTGACTACTTTAACATTAAGATTTGTACTCCTAGAAATTACTAAAGCATATAATGATACTCTAGGAAATGGTGTGCTTCTAATATTATAGCAACAGTTTGGACAGGACCCTTTTTTATTCTAGCATGACAATGCCTCCGTGTATAAGGCAAGGTTCAAAAAAAGAAAATTATTGATTCAGTCAGTGTGGAAGAACTTGACTGGTCTGCATAAAACCAAATCCTAATCCCAGTTTAACACCTCTGGTGTGACTGGTGATGAGTTTTTGGCTCAAGGTGTTTAACACCAGAGGTGACTTGGTTTTATGCAGACCAGTCAAGTTCTTCCACACTGTGTATAAGACAAGGTTCAAAAAGAAAATGATTGATTCAGTCAGAGGCATTGTCATGTTAGAATAGAAAAGGGTCCTGTCCAAACTGTTGCTATAGAAGCACACAATTTCCTAGAATATCATTATATGCTTTAACATTAAGATTTGTACTCCTAGAAATTACTAAAGTAGTCAAACCTGTTCATTAGAAGGGGGCGACCCAATACTTTTGGCAATATAGTGTATAGATGGACCTAACCATTTATTTAATTGAAAACAGCAATAAAAAAAAAAAATCAAAAAGTGAGATTCAATGTTCGTTTTCCAAAGTTTGCATGTTTGTAACTATTAAAAGACATCTCGATCTAATATTCTGGTCCTCTAATATTCTTTTGGTATGTTAATTATTTACGAATTTATGAACTGCTCTTTTGAAAATCTTAACAGTCCATTGACAATTACGACATCTGCTTCAAACATCACAATGCACATGATAACTTGTTAACTCTACAAAAGGTAAATCCACTTCACCAGCTAATGCCATTCAAGGTCTCTGCATAAAGATCTGTCTTGTGAAAAGTGTAGTGAAGTAGAAATTGCAACCGTGACAGATCATGACTACAAAAGAAAAAATAAAACTTAAATCAAGTTGCATGAGCAGTTCAGGGATCGTTCACTCAAATTTCAGTCATTGTTCACTCACCCTGGTGTTTTCTAATGCCTTTGTTTTTCAGACCACAAAAGAATAAATAAAAAAGCTTTGCTGGTCCATATGATGGGACTGCTGTTGTTGAAGCTGGTCACTATTCAAAGTTCTCACATTGCCATTTGTCAACTGACAACCAGAATTATAGTCTGGAGATTTTAACCTTAGAGAGGAAAAAAACCTTATATACACAAATGTAAATACTTTTTGTTGTTGTGTTTTATGCATTGTTTAGATTAGTCTTGACTACTCAAAAAACTGTGCACTTGTGTGCTGTGCTATTGACCAACAGCCAAGGCCAGGATTTTCACAAAGTAAAACACTATTCATTTATTCTGTTTATTTTTTAAACCAAATCCTATAGGAAGCCCTCAGAACACTTATGGCACGAGTCATATACAATCATTCTTCGATACTTCTGCATTTCTTTTAACGCTTGAAGCTGGTCACTGTTCGCTTCCATTACATGGAATGGAAGCTACATGGAGTGCAAGCTCCTTTTGTGGTCTGAATAAGAAAGCATTAAAACATCACCAGGGTGAGTAAACAATGACTGAATTTACAATTTTGGGAGAACTACTCTTTTTAAGTGAAAAGAACAAAAACAACAAACTCACTTTGACAAATGTGATCTTGCAGGTGCACTCATCACTGTTGAGGTTACGAATGACGACGTCACCGTAGTGCTCGAGCAATCTCTGCTGACTGAACACATTGTGGATGCAAGTGACTGCTTTATTCCACTCGTAATGATCGCCATAGCTGAAGAGGAAAGATCAAAAAAAATAATGAGAAACAGTGACCAGATTATTTTGCTCAGTTTAAAAAAACAAAAACAAAAAAAAAAAAAAAACACTTGATAATTCAAAATATAACCATTTCCTTGGATTTCTTTGGGTCTTGGATGATACAGATATGGCCTTTAAGAATGCATGCTTTTTTTTCTTTTCTTTTTTTTCACACGGCAGCACGCAATTAGTCACGTGCGATCATGGAACACCCTGCAGGCAGGCTTCTTTGTATTTAAATAATTTGTTGTGCATCACGCAATCTCCACACGGGTGGAGTCTAGAGTAAAGATCGACCAAAAATCAGTTTTCCTGATATTTAAGACTTTTTCCATTATCGGATATCAAGTTTGGAATATCGGATCCACCGATATATGGTGCCATCTTGTGTGCTTTTTGAGAATTGTGAGCAAGACCGTGTTACGGCTCTGCATCTAGAGGAGAGACTAGTCAACAATGGCGTTTACAGGTAAAATAACTATTTTCTTTAATTGATCTACTTTATCATATCATCCAATAATGCACAAGTGAGATGAGTTGCATAAATGGATTGATATGTATTTTAAGCTTGGTGTTGAGAAATAGAGACAAACTCATGAAATGCATTACATGTCCCAAAGATGCAACTTTGCATTAATTAAATAAGTGCATGTTGGAAAGAAACAAAAGAGTTAAATTAAGCCGTTTTATGCAATAGACTCTTGTAAAGCTGCCATTTGAGTTTATGAGTATGACGTTTCTGATAACATGTCAGTTGGGATGGACTGTGTTTCCAATCAAGTATTTGCCGTTTTCTTCATAATGTATACTTACTCCAGCAGCTGGCTTCACACTTCAGCCTTTTAAGCACATACCATAGTTTTAGCAGATGCTAAATGTTTTAAAACTGTGATTAATGATTACATTATGCAATTTTGATAGACTCCCCTGCCATTTATGTGTTCTCCATTTAAAACATTTTAAAATAGTGTTTGTAAAACTGTTTTGTGTATTGTTAATATTATTGTTGCTAGAATGCCACACTAAAGTAGCAAAAAAAAACAAAAGTTTTATTCAGATGGTTTTGTTCTTTTTTGGTACCTGTGTGTTTATCTGATCAAAGCTTTTATTTAACAAAGACATTAATGACAGTGTCCCTTTTTTAAAAAAAAAAAAAAAAAAAAAAAAGATTTCTTTCAGTATCAGACTGCTCTATTGATATAAAAATAAGAGTGAAACTACAGTATTGACTGTTCTATAAAAAATGATTGTACAGTTCAGCACTGTTATAATTGTGGCAACACTTTAGAATAAGGGTACATTAATCATCATGTACTAATGTCTATATTAACACTTACTTCATCACATACTAATGATTATTAAAGGACTTAACTAAATTATGAACTAACGAAGAGCTATCCTTAACTACGACTAGAGTCATACGGATTCATGCCGTTTTGATTTAGTTTACCCATAAATGTTAATTAATACATTAACTATCAAACATGTAGTTAAGGAATATGAAATACTCTGACTTTGAAATTAATTTAATACCATCATAATTTGAACATTTGACATCTTCAGCTTTGTCATAAACATTATTGGGTGGCAAAGGATTAGTTGATCCTCCTCAAGTGTAGAAAATACTAAATACACTAATGACTGATCTTGTCTGTTTTATGTTCTTCCCTTTCCCTATAAACTCACCCTATTGTGATTTATACACAGATTAATAAAAACCCAAAACGTGATGAATTAAGTGTTAATTTAGGCATTAGTACATGGTTATTCATGTACGCTTATTGTAAAGTGTTACCATAATTGTTTTAAACACAACAGTAATGAAATAAATATAATTTCTGCATCACAGTTATCAGCTATATAAACATCCAAATAATTGGTATCAGTTCTAAAAATCAATAATATCAGTTGATATCTAGAGCATTTTTTTTTTTATCTTCTCAGAGTTCATGCAATATGATTGGAACGGAATGAACAGGATATTAACTAGTTTCCAGATTTTACAAATGTTCATTTTCTAGGGATGCAACGATACCATTTTTTCAGAACCGATCCGATCCCGAAAATTCTGAGTATCTGCCGATACAGATCCAATCCGGTACCAGCGCAGTTTTTTTTTTTTTTTTTTAAATCAATGTAGAATTTCTATACTTCTCTGTATAGAGAAGAGTCTCTGTACTTCCCTGATCGTCACTCTTTTGTGTGTTAAACAACCTACTACATATAGATAACTTCATTTTAATGAAAAATAACAAATGAAAATATGTAATCAATCTATGAAAAAAAAATACTATTATAAACTTTGATAATTCAGCAGCAAAAGATACAAGAAAAATCATGGGTGCCAAATTTTATAAAACCTAGTGAAACTTATTTACAAATAAGTGAATAAGTGTACGAATAAATCTGGTAAAATGTAACCCATTGCTCTTTGTATTGTAAAGTACATTCATGAAAAAACAAGTAAATACATTTATATATAAATATAGCTATACTATAAAATTAAAAGACATTTCTTTTAACTGTATAGCACAGTAATGAAGGCAGCAACATACGATAGATGGGACAGAACAAGACAGACTATTAATAATCTTTTATTGCGCAAAAGTATTATAATACAAAAGGCTCCAATGAGTGGCACAAAACACTTACAGTGAGGTCAATAAGTATTTGATCACCCTGTGATTTTGCAAGTTCTCTTACTTAGAAATCATGGAGGGGTCTACAATTTTCAGCATAGGTGCATTTCCACTGTGAGAGACAGAATCTAAAAATAAAAATCCGGAAATCACATTGTATGATTTTTTAACAATTTATTTGTGAATTACTGTGTCAAATAATTATTTGATCACTTGAGTCAAAAATGTTTAATATTTGGTACAGAAGCCTTTGTTAACAATTACAGAGGTCAAACGGTTCCTGTAGTTCTTCACCAGGTTTGCACACACTGCAGGAGGGATTTTGGCCCACTCCTTCATACAGATCTTCTCTAGATCTGTCAGGTTTCGGGGCTGTCGCTGAGCAACACGGAGTTTCAGCTCCCTCCAAAGATTTTCTATTGGATTTAGGTCTGGAGACTGGCTAGGACACTCCAGAACCTTGATATGCTTCTTACGGAGCCACTCCTTGGTTTTCCTGGCTGTGTGCTTTGGGTCATTGTCATGTTGGAAGACTCAGCCACGACCCATCTTTAATGCTCTGACTGAGGGAAGGAGATTTTTGCCCAATATGTCACAATACATGGCCCCGTTCATCCTCTCCTTAATACAGTGCAGTCGTCCTGTCCCCTGTGCAGAAAAACACCCCCAGAGCATGATGCTTCCAGCCCCATGCTTCACTGTAGGTATGGTATTATTGGGATGATACTCATCATTCTTCTTCCTCCAAACACGGCGAATGGAGTTAAGACCAAAAAGTTCTACTTTGGTCTCATCTGACCACAGGACTTTCTCCCATGACTCCTCTGGATCATCCAGATGGTCCCTGGCAAACTTCAGACGGGCCTGGACATGGACTGACTTAAGCAGGGGAACCTTCCGTGCGATGCAAGATTTTAAACCATGACGTCTTAGTGTATTACAGATAGTAGCCTTGGAAACGATGGTCCCAGCTCTCTTCACGGCATTGACCAGCTCCTCCCATGTAGTTCTGGGCTGATTCTTCACCATTCTTAGCATCATTGATACCCCACGAGGAGAGATCTTCCGTGGGGCCCCAGTCCGAGGGACATTGACAGTCATCATTAGCCTCTTCCATTTTCTGACAATTGCTCCAACAGTTGTTCTTTTTTCACCAAGCTGCTTGGCAATTGCCCCGTAGCCCTTTCCAGCTTTGTGAAGGTCTACAATTTTGTCTCTTGTGTCTTTTGACAGCTCTTTGGTTTTGCCCATGTTGCTACTTAGACTTTGGCTGATTGTGGGGTGCACAGGGGTCTTTATGACAGCTAACGACCTCAAACAGGTGCTACTAATTTAGAATCATGAGCAGAGTGTAGCTGGACTATTTAAAAGCAAAATAACAGGTCTTTGAGGGTCAGAAATCTGGCGGATAAGCAAGTGATCAAATACTTATTTGACACAGTAATTCACAAATAAATTGTTAAAAAATCATACAATGTGATTTCCGGATTTTTATTTTTAGATTCTGTCTCTCACAGTGGAAATGCACCTATGCTGAAAATTGTAGACCCCTCCATGATTTCTAAGTAAGAGAACTTGCAAAATCACAGGGTGATCAAATACTTATTGATCTCACTGTATGTGCATCCCAAGCGCATCACTGCGCATGAAGCAGCACGGAGTCACAGCGTGTAGGCTGCACAGCCCTCCGAGTCCGCATAGAAAAGTTCAAAGTACAAAGGGAAGAGATATTGATGTGTAGTGTATTAAATCTGTGAGTTAGTTTATTGAGCCTTTTCTTTTAACAGTTTTAAACCTCAGTTTCTGTGCGCTCTTGAAGAGAGTTCAAAAATGTGTAACAACTTTAATGTGCTATTTATTTTTAATTTTACCCTTGATGTAACTAAATGAAGCAGGTGTTGCTCATGAATTCCCCTTTTGAGTTCAATTATTTATTAGTTTACATAATATAATATTATAAAATGTATGCAGTAAAAAACAACAAAAAAACAAAACAAGCATTTAAACTGAGAATAGAATAGAAAACAAACTGAAGCATTTAAAGCGAAGATCTGCAAGCTAAATATATATTTTTTTTAAATGTTAACTTGAATTTTTATAGCTTATAGTCATCTAAACATCCCCATGCAGTATGTTTATATCCTTTATATAGGATGTTTAGATAACTATAAGCTATAAAAATTCAAGTTAACTTTTAAAAAAAATATATATTTAGCTTGCAGATCTTCGCTTTAAATGCTTCAGTTTGTTTTCTATTCTATTCTCAGCTTAAAAGCTTCTTTTTTTTTTGCACACTACACCTGTGTGTAACTAGACCTGATGTCTTGTTTTTGTTACAGTTGTTTTACCGTTCTGTGCCCATCATTCACTGTTTACAACACTTAATCAAGCCACTCTTTAAAACATGTTTTATTTCATGTCATCGCATTGGCTCTCATGTTGAGTTATTTCGTCAGCAACCATTAAAGCAGGGGTGTCAAACTCAAGGCCCGCGGGCCTATTCCGGCGCGCCGCCATTTTACGTGGCCCGCGAGAGCATATGATTGTCTTACAAAAGAAAAATTGTACATTATGAAAGTGCGTATCAATACAACAAGTTTCTGTTTCTATTTGGCGTTCTATTTATACGCAGAAATTGACTTTGGTGTGCATACGATACTCAATGGTTTTTCCATTGATGACGACTGTGTGGACGGCTCAAAGGTATAAAGCTAGGGGTGCAAACTCGTCAGGAGTGAAAAAGGTGACAAACTAAACTCCACCCCCCCCGATATATATACATACACATACACACACAGGGGTGGGAATCGCAGGGTACCTCACGATACGATATGATCACGATACAGCGATAATCGATATATTGCTAGACAGTCATATAATGATACATCACGATATCTGTGAACTATGAAAACAAAATGCCTGTGAAAAGGTTAAGTGCAAGTTTTCTTTCTTTATTCAAGTCCAAACTGTTAGAAAACAGCAAAAAAAAAAAAAAAAAAAAAAAAAAAAAAAAAAAAAAAACTGTAAATCAATTTTAACATGTTATGTAAATTAATAATTTTATTCTTGGACTTATTAAAAGCTTACACTTTTCTCTGTGTGCAAACCAACACATTTAACTGCTTATCAACATATACATACACATATATACACACACATATACATATACACTATATTGCCAAAAGTATTGGGTCAGTAATTTCTATGAGTACAAATCTTAATGTTAAAGCATATTATGATATTCTAGGATATTGTGTGCTTCTAATATTATAGCAACAGTTTGGACTCTTTTCTATTCTAACATGACAATGCCTCTGTGTATAAGACAGGGTTAAAAAAGAAATTGATTCAGTCAGTGTGGAAGAACTTGACTGGTCTGCATAAAACCAAGTCCTAATCCCAGTTTAACACCTCTGGTGTGACTGTAAATGCAGACCTTGAGCCAAAAACTCATCACAAACACCAATGACTTGTACATATGGATTCAGTCATTTTAGACACTTCCAAAACTGTTGCAACAGAGATGGAAATACAATTTTAATACATGAATTATGTTCCCATCATTGTTGCCACAGTTTTGTTAGTGCCTTTTTCTGTTCTAAAGAAGGGGGTGTTCCCAACACTTTTGTCCTTATATTGTCTATACAAGTCATTGGAGTTTGGTAATGAGTTTTTGGCTCAAGGTCTGCATATAAAGTCACACCAGAGGTGTTCAGCTGACAAGACTTTGCTTTCTGCAGACCAGTCAAGGTCAAATAAACCACTGTAAATCTTAATTTCAGCACACATTTTTGAAGCAGCTGACGGGCTAAACGCGAGGCGTTTCTCCGTCTTGAAACAGGCTGTTACAGGCTGACACTTAGCGCTGCCTCCACTTGTGCTGAGTGATACTAATATTACTATACATTAAACGGTATGCTTTACTTGTAGGTCGAACAGTTCTCAAATCGACTTCATGTCAGAGTAATAGCTTACTGATATGGGAGACATGTTAAGGTCGAGACTGAGGAGCAGTTTTGTAAAGGGTAGGGAACTAATGTATCGATAACGTAACTTACAATCTTCATAGCTATCGCAACTGCAGCCTCACGCAAAATAAAAAACGGCAGCCTCACGCGGTAATCACTTTCCGTCCGAAATATGGACAGTTGCAGCGTCTAAAAGTTAGGCTTCAGGAGTGAGATTGGTTGGATGAGGGAAAGAACATTAACCCTCTGGGGTCTGAGGGTGTTTTGGGGGCCTGGAGAAGTTTTGACATGGCCTGACATTTGTGCTTTTTTCAGTTGCTTATAAACATATAGATGGCTAAAGTCTAATAACACAGTAAACAGCACAAACTACAATAATATGTTAGCAGCATTTATGTACATGATTGTGTTTTTGAGAAAGCAACGTCTATGTGTGGTTAGTGAAAAACTAAAATGTTGAAGTCACTGAAATAAGGCCATAAAACACACAGAACATTTGTTCACAAGACTTTTGAGAACTGAATCTTGTAGTCTAGTGTTTTTGCTTCAGAATAATGTGAAAATCATCTTGTTTACTTACTCACAGAAAACAATATTGATTTAAATTTTCTAAGTCACTGAGTAAAAAGGGTCTATGCTAGAAGGCGTCAACCTTCACATTCACACCTGAGAAGACAAAGGCCCGCATAATGAGCTGCATAATGAGCCATTCAGTCGGGTATGTGACAGAGGGAAGAGTTACAAGAAAGAATTTGAGGACAAAATAAAATTTATATATTTTTTGTTTGTAGTTTATTTAGAATATATTTAGCTATCACAAAAAAATCACTTGCGAGTGCAGTTAAACAGTTTAGGAACAATCAAAGCTGTCTTTTAAAGCTGACTTTTTAGCATCATTACTCCAGTTACATGATCCTTCAGAAATCATTCTAATATTCTGATTTGCTGCTCAAAAAACATTTATTATTATTATTATTATTATTATTCTGTTGAAAAGAGCTGAGAAGGTTTTTTTTTTTGATGAATAGAAAGTTCAGAAGAACAGCATAGTTTGTAACATGATAAATGGCTAAATAAAAGTTAATTTCTATATGCTGACTACAAGCTTTTGAATGGTATAGTGTATATTGTTACACTTGCAGTAAGACTGAAGTAATGAAAAATAATTCTTTACAAAAACATTACAAAACCTGGCATTTTCATAGTGTA
This sequence comes from Schizothorax lantsangensis, assembly GCA_027422415.1. Classification (NCBI taxonomy): domain Eukaryota; kingdom Metazoa; phylum Chordata; class Actinopteri; order Cypriniformes; family Cyprinidae; genus Schizothorax; species Schizothorax lantsangensis. Next base: position 37,457,957 of record CM049844.1, read on the forward strand.
AATTGTTTGTGCTCTGAAGGAAAAAAAACAAACAAACACATTTTGAAATTCTGGGTTATTACTCTCAGATCTTCTACCAGAAACCGAAAGTAGCCGGGATGAAATTGTTTGTTTGCACGGAGGCAATGTGGGCGTTTACACTCATGCACGCCTCACGTGGATGTTTGAATCTGAAAGGCGCGAACGACGCGTGGGCGTGACCGTATTAGATATGAGTTGAGACGGGAAAACTGGACATCGCGCCGGTTTCATATGGATTACTTTAACATAGAATATTTGTTTTGGACGTGACTTACTTCATTTAAAAGTAGACATTTTAAGCTTTCTATACATATATTCAGGGCCGCTGCTGGCCAAATGGATGCCCTAAGCAGGATTTTATTGTTGTGCCCCCTCCCTCGAATATTATGGAAGTAAAAAAAACAACAACCTACTATAGGGGTCAAAATAGAACTTTAATAAAAAGTAAATAAATTGTAATTAAATTGTGCTATTTACAAATTACAATTGTAGCTCTAGACAGTTACCTATGGCAGTAATACAGTTGTCTGATTGATTTTATGGTCTCAAGCATTCAGAAATCACACAAAAGAAAATTAAGCAGTTTTACCACAAAAACCATGGTTAATTTTTGTAAGGGTTGTGATGTCCACATGTTTTTTGTTGAGGAAATTAGAGGCTGTGTCATCTATAGCAAAAAGGTGGCCAAAAAATAAAGATTAAGTGGATATTTGAATGAAATGTTTGGTCAATAGCATATTAAACAAGGATATGATCATCCTGTAAGTGTAACAGCAGCAATGACCAGGCTTTTGGCTCCCTTTACAGGCATTTATAACATGTAATGTTGAAAAAAACAATAGACGCCATCAGAAATTTGCAATGGTTTTACTGGTTCTAATGGGACTTGTATTGGTTTTAATGGAAACATAATGGACCCTGTGGGTCTCTACTGGTAATTGGTCTTCTATCGGTGGCTTGTTAAAACCAATAAATCCTAAATGGAATATGTCCCAAAACATTCTACAGAAAACCATTTTTTTTAAATGGTTTTAATGGTTAAAAGTTGATTGTTTGTAATGGCATTTTTGATTTATTTGCGATGGTGTTAGAATTTTCTGTGATCTATTGTTTTTTCAGCAGGGTTGCCTCATTGCATTATTTTATATAATGCATTAAGTCATTTTAAAGGCTGTTGTTGGCTTAGGTCTGTTTTTATAACCACAAAAACAAATATATTATCTTAATACTTCTTTGATTATGAATGTAGCTTACCTGAAAGTGACGTGCGGGCTTCGTTTTCATTTTTTTTTTTTTTTTCGGCGCCTGACTGCTGATGTATTTTCACAGGCATAGTTGTCCATCAATTATGATCATCTGCATTTAGCCGCAAACATAAGGCGCAAGCAGTCGCAGGTGCAGGAATGGCGCGTCACTTTTTTTTTTTGCTTTTAGAAACTGGGATGGTGCCCCCCCCCGCGAATTGGTGCCCTAAGCAAACTGCGTACTCTGCGTATAGGGAGCGGCGGTACTGCATATATTTATTATGTATTTGAGGCGAGTATTCGCGGAGATTCAGGTTGTTTTATTTACGTGTCTGTGAAGAAAGGTGACAGAACGCACCCGGTTTATTTTATTAAATTTCAGAAAAAGCACATTTCGTTATGACTATACAGAAATAAAAGTAGACCCTTTGCCGTTTCAAATGATACCTTATTCTTATCTGTACGATCAAAACAGAGTATTTTTAGTTCTTTTCGTGGTCAAAGAAAATACGAGACAGCCCGCATCAGTGCAGGCTTCGACCCCAAGGTAAGCCAATCAGGCTGAAGACTTGCACTCAGACACTTGCGCTTCCGCGAGTGACGTCACGTGCAGTCTTTTTTATTTTGTTCTATTTATTGATTATTTTTTGTTTGAACAAAAAAAAGATTCAAACAAAAAAATCAATAAATAGAACAAAATAAAAAATAAAACTGCAAGTGACGTCACTCGCGGAAGCGCAAGTGTCTGAGAGTGCAAGTCTGCAGCCAGACCCTTCTCAATCAGAGACCGAGTAGGGCGGGTCCATTCCTGCCATTGCCAACAGGAAAAAAAAAAAAAAAAAAAAAAAAACACTGCAGGTGACGTGACACAGATGACTCGCAGATCCGATGACGAACAGATCTACACGATTCACGTGAATGACCCATTTCAAGGTGAAAGTTTGCCAGAGCATTGGAATTATTTTGTATTTATTAAACTTAATTACGCATTTATTAAGATTAACAGCGATTCTTAAACATCGCTGATTGGCCATTGTGTTCACGCACTCAACAGATACGACTATGACTGGCTTCAATGATCATCACTTCTTACTTTTGACAAGTATACTTTTACGTTGGTACTTTTTGACAACACTAATTCCTGGTGGCCCTGTGTGCTACCATGTGATCCTTTCCCTTCAATGTGCATTTTAAATGCTACATCTGGATATAAAACTCAAAACTGAATGAAAATGAATATCCAAAGACTTTAAACATCTCTCAATAACTGACTATTTTAAGTTTTAAGTTAAATGAAATGATTTGATTCTCAACTGTGTAGAGAGCCCAGTTGAACCATACTCACTTTGGCAGAGTGACATTAACCATTCCGCTTGAAACGATTTCCACTGACTTCCCCCAGAACTTATACTTCCATCTCTGGTCTGAAAATGTAAAATGACTGAATGAGTGACTGAATGAATGAATGAATGAGCAAACAGACAAAGTAAAATAAACGCATATATTTATAGTAAAAAATATTTGAGGTGTGTGATATCCTTATTTTAAAGTAAGGAATGGCTCATCTGCGGCATCTCAAAAACATTCCTTGTCAATGTTAGAGTGACACAGTACTGTCAAATGTCATGTAATGTTGAGTGTACTGTATAATTATTTTACATTTTGGGTTAAAACAAATTCTTTGAGGATGTGACGTTGCAAAACACTAGTACACTGATGATGTGTCAGCATCTCAGTTATATCCGAGACTGTATGGCCTTGTAAGATGATGCTGTCATTTCTGCTTAATTGTTCATGACAGAACATGACGCTAGCCTGTGACAGTCTCTTTAAACAGAAATCGTGTTTTGTTGACAGGACCAATGACCATGGGGAAAAGCCATGCAATACCCTTGAATTCTTGAACTGCATTCTTAAAAAGGAAGCCTTATGAGACTTTCCTGTGGTAAGTGCCCCATATGACTCTGTCCTATATGATGGAGATATGGAAACAACTTACTATGAATGAACATGACAGAAGACATTGGGCTAGCTTGACTGTCAGGTCCAGACCCTAATCCACTTTGAGGCTTGCTTGACAGGGTGGGCAAAAATCTGAACACACCGTGGCACAGCAGATTCCTCATTTTGATTAGACATTCAGCCCAGTTTGTGGCTCCTCTCTTTGCAGATTTTGTAAGAGGGGTGTCTCAGTGGGCACAGGCTAATAAACCACACATGGTGCCTGGAGAACGCAAAACACTAGCTGGCATACAAGATGTAAGCTGTAACTGTAACTAAGCGATACAACAAAGATTGATTGAGACCCATATAGAGGGCATTGCAATAGTCTAGTCTGGAAGAAATGAATGCATGGATAATCTCCAAATCCTTAAATGACAGCATAGGTTTTAATTTGGCTGTTTGCCTTAACTGGGAAAAAGCTGCTCATTGCCACTGCACTTATCTGTTTTTCAAAATTCACATCTGTGTCAATAGTTAAACCTACGTTTTTAGCAAAAGCATGAATATTGGAAGACAAAATCTAGATTACTAGAAATATCGGAGACAGCACCAGAAGGCCCAAAAACAATCTCATTTTTGCTTTCATTTAATTTCATTTAATTGGAGAAAGTTTCTTGCTGTCCAGCATTTAATCTGGAAAACATTTGAGGAGTTCATAGTAAGAGTTCTCAGAACTAAGGGGAACGTAAATATGAGTATCTTCAGCATAGCAATGATACGAAACATTACATTTTTCTCATGATAGGACCCAAGGGGAGCATATACAAACAGAATAAAATAGGACCCAAAAGGGACCCCTGAGGTACCCCATGTGTGAGTGGTGCGAAAGGAGAGGACGAATTTCCAATCATCACCTTTACTGATCTATGAGAGAGATATGAAGAGAATCTAATGGCATGCCCCTGATTAGGGCTGGGCGATATGCATGCGCATCTCGTCAGTAAAGCCGGTTCCGTGATTAGCGGTAAATCTCCATCACCCGTTTTCAAATGGAGCGGCATTAACTACACAGAGCCGTAGATCACAATATCGCATTCATTATCGCAGATGAATCGCCTTCGATTATGAACGTGATATTGCGTAGCTTGTCAGTGAACTACGGCTCTGTGTATTAAATGGCGAAAGGCGATTTGCCAAGATTCATATAAAACCCTTATACTCACTTCTTCTGTAGGCGAGGCTGGATCACGAATGATTTGTGTGAACATGGATGCATTTAGGCAGATCGGGGATCGGTGCATTCCCTTCAACGTGAAAGTAACGTTAATCCTCTGCATTTTAAGCGGCTCAGATGTCAGGAGTAAATGACGACTGCTATATTCATTATTACATCCAACAACAAAGCAACTCAATCGCTTAATCTGAGACATTGTCTTCCCCTGCACCGGAGCTGACACAATGGCGGACGGAAGACAGCTCACTCAATTCACTCAGCTCACTCAGGGCGGGTCTAAGGTAAGACGGCCTTGTCAATCAACTATCGTGGGAGTGGTCTGTACAGAACTATGCCATTCTGACAGGAACCTCAGAACAGCCTGATTTGAGAAAGGGGATTTTAAAATATTTTGAAATTTGATGAATTTTGCATCCGATGACCCCTTTAATTAATTGACCTGAAGACTTTCAGTTCCCCATCACTGTCTGCTCTGTGTGTGTGGAGGAGCTGCCCGAGTCCCACCTCAGACACAGATAGTAGATAAGACATGACAGAGGCAGCATAATCGGCTACATTTTAGTGAAATGCATTTTTTTATGTTAACAAACATGCATGTAAATATACTGTGCGATAAGTCAGTATAGTGATTAACACGACAGGCCTAGCTCTACCAGACCAACTCTGTACTTGACATCACATGAAAATACATGAAGAGCCATCTCGAACTGCACAGATGCTGAAATGGCTATCAAGAGGGTATTTTTCCTCGACAATTGCTGCTAGGGGGAAGGCTGAGGTCTGATCAGCTTTAGCTAGGCTGGAAGAGGGTGTCTGATGTTCAAAAGACCCAAAATACACCAAAAGCCATAGGAAACATCACTGCTTGGCATCAAAAGGTGTTTCATTATAACTGCTTATTGGGCATCTCGGTTTTGAAATAAATATTAAATGTAACATCTCACATGAAAAATTCATACAATTTTGAACTGTTACCTTGCCAAAAGCTGAAGTTATCAGACTCTGCATGGCAGGCAGACAGAGGTGGGTGATGACTGACCTAGAAAGAGGGGGAAGAAGAAGTGTTAAAATGCAATTACAGTTCTTCATATTGTATGTCCTATATATTAAGTGCTCATACCTGCTCTGCGATATAACGGAAACCACGTTCCTCCCGCATGTTCTCATACGTTTCCCCTAGAACAGGGTTAAAGGGTTTGTAACGATTACGCCAGCTGGCCCAGGCATAGCCTGAAATAGAGAACACAGCCACATAAACCTGAAAGAGAGAGGAGAAAAAGGCAAATTACAAATAATACCTCAGGCTAATGCTGCACATGCAGTCAAGTCCACTTAATGAAGATTATCTTCATAAACTAAAACAAAGACAAGTTAAAATAAAAGATAAAAAAATATATATAAATAAAAATAATATCTACATTTTCATGATTAAAAAAAAAAGTTTTAGTTTGTTGCAATTTAATTAGAATTTAGTTATGCAAGTCAGGTGGACGGGGTGTTAAAGTGAAACCTGTCATTGTTCTTTTACACACATGCAACTTATGATGCATAGCAGCTGTACTTTACAGGTGCTTTGCAGGCCAGTCACTCTGCATAAGCCAGTCACAGCGATATACTGTCTCAGAAATAATCATGATTAACAATATTATTGTCTTTTTACAATCATTTTATGCCACTGACTATGTTTCAGCAGTAGCTATCAGCACCAGTCAGTGCAGTTAAATTGTTATGCCAGTAGGTAGTGGCAAGGGTCTGTTTTTACGAGTAGGTCATTATTAAAACCAACATTAATGCATGACATTACATCAGGGTTTCCCAAACTGGGGTTCATGAAGGAACTGCAGGGGGGTTGAGAGTTGATGAGAAGATGGATTTAATTATGTAAAATTACACACAAATTGTTCACCTGAACATGACATAGCAGGGGTAGGCAAGTTCGGTCCTAGAGAGCCGCTGTCCTGCAGAGTTTAGATCCAACCCTAATCAAACACACCTGAACAAGCTAATCAATATCTTCAGGATTACTATTGCAACAGTGAGTTATTTTTTTTAATTTAGGGTTGGGGCTAAACGCTGCAGGACAGTGGCTCTCTAGGACCGATCTTACCTACCCATGTCATATTGTCATTAACCGACATCAATAATTTAACAACATATTGGCACATCTGAATTACTGCCTTAATCTCAGAGGTTTTAAAAACAAATTTTACATTCAGCTGACAAAGCTTGGAAATCCCCTGCAATACATGAACTAACATTAATAAACATGAAACTCAAATGGCATTACACTTCCTATGTTTTCCAGGTTTAAAATTGTATCCAGACTTTCAAAATTATTCATTAGTGAAGTCTTTTTAATATCCAGTGGCCATTAAAAAATAACCGTTTCCCACAGTAAGGGCAGTACACAAATCAGCGCAGGACAAGACTTTTAACGTGCAGCGCTCATGTTTCATAGCCTTTTTAAGTTTAATCGTCACATTCAGCCATATAGCAATTCTGGTCTTTCCGTCCCCAAATTTAAGACCTCTTGAAATCATAATTAAGACTTTCTTGATCAATTTAAGACTTTAAGGCCTTAAATTTGATATAACTAAATTTAAGACCCCGCGGAAACCCTGGTTTTTGCTTTTTTTCTGGTTTTATCCAACTTATGAAGGTGATGTAGAATATATAATGATTCAGTTTGTGGTAATTAAACAATATAATATTTTGTATATGTAAATTATAGTTTTATTGTACATTATATAAAAATAAAAAAAATTATTCAACAAATTTACCATCAATAAAGACGCTGCATATCTATATTCTTTGCCTGCGTCCATTGCATCAGACATATTTTTTTTTTTAAATGACATGCCCCCAACTCAGAAACACAGGGCTTAAAGAAAATTGAGTTTCCCCACTCGTAATAATGACTTTGTGGTGGCTGTCACAAATCCTGGCCATGAACTTCTGTTCATTTACCACCAGAGGTCACTCACCCTTCACATGGACTTTCACACCACACAGTCAGTTACAGATCACTCAAGGACTGCATTTCCCATCATCCACTGCACCAACACAGCTGTTTGCACTGATCACGCACACACCTGAGAACAATCTCACATCACCATCACCCAATCACACACCCTATATAAACTCTGGACTTTCTCTTGCTCTCGGCCGAGTATTGTTAGCCCCGCTGCATTACAAAGCGTTCCCAGTGTTTTCCGAGTTAGATTTCCTGTGTATTGATTCCTGCCCGTGCTCCTGGTTTATTCTCTCTGCCTTGCCCTCTGGATACTGTTCGCCGATCGTCAACCCACGCTTGCCCTTGGATTATTCTCTGCCCTATCTTTGTCATACCTGTTTGCTACTGTCCGACCCTGCCTGTATTGACCATGTCCTCTAATAAAAGCTTGCAGATGGATCCGCATGTCTCACGTCTCGTCAGCCCCGTAACAGAATACTCGGCCACACGAGGATCCAGCGGCTTTTCTAATGGACCCTGGTCAGGTATGGACCCATTCAATCAGCTACTTGACCTGCGTCAAGGAAGTCAGTCCATTGAGGAGTACGTCACTCAGTTTTGTGTGTTATCTGACAAGGTACCTTTTGATGAGGTTGCATTAAAAGACATTTTTCGTTTTGGACTAAGTGAGCCCGTAAAATCATGGTTACCTGAAGGAAAGTTTAATGTGAGTTTAAAGGATTTTATGGACTATACTTTGCTATGTGCTGGCTCTTCATTTACTGTGGGTGTCGCGGAAGAGGAATGCGACACCACGTCTGTGACTGAAATGGCGGACGCACCAGAGCACGCTCACAAGATGGCGGTGACCGCAGAACCCATTCACAAAATGGCGGCCACAACAACACCCCGTCATGTCAGTGCTGCCAGTCATGAGCCAAGTCAAGTCCCAGCTGATGTTAAAGAGCCAAGTCAAGTCCCAGCTGATGTTAAAGAGCCAGGTCAAGTCCCAGCTGATGTTAAAGAGCCAGGTCAAGTCCCAGCTGATGTTAAAGGGTCAAGTCAAGCCACAGTTGATCGTCACGAGTCAAGCCAAGCCACAGTTGATCGTCACGAGTCAAGCCAAGCCACAGTTGATCGTCACGGGTCAAGCCAAGCCACAGTTGATCGTCACGAGTCAAGCCAAGCCACAGTTGATCGTCACGAGTCAAGCCAAGCCACAGTTGATCGTCACGAGTCCAAACAAAGCACAGTGCTCCAGCCAGAGTCTCTTTGCGCCTCAGCGCTCCAGCCAGAGTCACACCACGTCTCAGCTCATCATCCAGAGTCACACCTCGTCTCAGCTCTCCAGCCAGAGTCACGCCTCGTCTCAGCTCTCCAGCCAGAGTCACGCCACGCCACAGCTGACCAGCCAGAGTCACGCCACGCCACAGCTGACCAGCCAGAGTCACGCCACGCCACAGCTGACCAGCCAGAGTCACGCCACGCCACAGCTGACCAGCCAGAGTCACGCCACGCCACAGCTGACCAGCCAGAGTCACGCCACGCCACAGCTGACCAGCCAGAGTCACGCCACGCCACAGCTGACCAGCCAGAGTCACGCCACGTCACAGCTGACCAGCCAGAGTCGGACCACGTCACAGCTGACCAGCCAGAGTCGGACCACGTCACAGCTGACCAGCCAGAGTCGGACCACGTCACAGCTGACCAGCCAGAGTCGGACCACGTCACGGCTGACCAGCCAGAGTCACGCCACGTCACGGCTGACCAGCCAGAGTCACGCCACGTCACGGCTGACCAGCCAGAGTCACGCCACGTCACGGCTGACCAGCCAGAGTCACGCCACGTCACGGCTGACCAGCCAGAGTCACGCCACGTCACGGCTGACCAGCCAGTCACGCCACGTCACGGCTGACCAGCCAGTCACGCCACGTCACGGCTGACCAGCCAGAGTCACGCCACGTCTCAGCTCCTCAGCCAGAGCCTCTTCACGTCTCAGCTCCTCAGCCAGAGCCTCTTCACGTCTCAGCTCCTCAGCCAGAGCCTCTTCACGTCTCAGCTCCTCAGCCAGAGCCTCTTCACGTCTCAGCTCCTCAGCCAGAGCCTCTTCACGTCTCCGCTCCTCAGCCAGAGCCTATCCCACCCAGAGACTTAAGGTCAGTCCTTCGAGCTCTCCGATTGATATCCAGTGTGAGGGATGCACCGCTGGTGTCTGTACGCACTGCTGGTATCCCCAAATCCACTCACTTTGACCCTCCTGCCCCTGAACTGATTACCCTGTCTGAAGCGCTTCCCAGGATGGGGATCGCTTTGTTGCATTTGGGCCGCATACATCAGCTCTGAACTGCCCCAGGGGATGGCACCCGCTGCAGCTCCTCCAGAGGTGGCGGCACATGCTGCAGAACCTCCCCAAGCGGTGGTGCTCGCCTCAGGCCCCTGCAAGGTGGTGGCGCCCAGCAATATACTCTCAGCTGGTCATGTTACCACCGTAGAACCTCCAGAGGTGGCAGCGTTGTCGGTGGTATCCTCCTATGAACTTTCACCCTGTCCTGTCACGGCTAAGGAGGCCGTCTATGAACTCTCGCCCTGTCCTGCCCCGGCCATGGAGGCCGTCTACGAACTCTCGCCCTGTCCTGTCACGGCTATGGAGGCCGCCTGTGAGCTCTCACCCTGTCCTGACACAGCTAAGGAGGCCGTCGGTGATTCCCTGTCCAGCCCTGTCATGGCTATGGAGGCCGTCTGCGATACCCCGTCCGGCCCCGTCACTGCTATGGAGGCCGTCTGGGATTTCCTGTCCTGCCCTGGCACGGCTATGGAGGCCGCCTGTGATTCCCAGACCTGCTCTGCCACGGCTCCTGAGACCAGGAAGGCTCTCCCTGTGTTGTCTGTCTCTACTCTCCCTGTGTTGTCTGTCTCTGCTCTCTCTATGTTGTCTGTCTCTGTTTTCCCCCAGATCTCAGACTCCGACATGGTTTCCTGCCTGGTCTACGGTCCTACTCCGGTCTGGTGGGCTCCAGTCCCGTCCGCTCTGCCTTGGTGGGCTCCAGATCCGCCTGCTCTGCCCTGGTGGGCTCCAGTTCCGTCTGTTCCGCCCTGGTGGGTTCCGGGTCCAGCTACTCCACCCTGGTGGGCTCCAGATCCGCCTGCTCCGCCCTGGTGGGCTCCAGTTCCGTCTACTCCACCCTGGTGGGCTCCGGGTCCAGCTGCTCCGCCCTGGTGGGCTCCAGTTCCGTCTGCTCCGCCCTGGTGGGTTCCGGTTCCAGCTGCTCCGCCCTGGTGGGCTCCAGTTCCATCCTCTCCGCTCTGGCTTCCACATGGACCTGGCCCTCTGTCCCTCCCCCGGTTCCGCCTCCGCTCCACCGCCCTCCTAGGATTGTTTAGGAGCGTCTGGAAGCCGCTCTTTGGAGGGGGGCTATGTCACAAATCCTGGCCATGAACTTCTGTTCATTTACCACCAGAGGTCACTCACCCTTCACATGGACTTTCACACCACACAGTCAGTTACAGATCACTCAAGGACTGCATTTCCCATCATCCACTGCACCAACACAGCTGTTTGCACTGATCACGCACACACCTGAGAACAATCTCACATCACCATCACCCAATCACACACACTATATAAACTCTGGACTTTCTCTTGCTCTCGGCCGAGTATTGTTAGCCCCGCTGCATTACAAAGCGTTCCCAGTGTTTTCCGAGTTAGATTTCCTGTGTATTGATTCCTGCCCGTGCTCCTGGTTTATTCTCTCTGCCTTGCCCTCTGGATACTGTTCGCCGATCGTCGACCCACGCTTGCCCTTGGATTATTCTCTGCCCTATCTTTGTCATACCTGTTTGCTACTGTCCGACCCTGCCTGTATTGACCATGTCCTCTAATAAAAGCTTGCAGATGTATCCGCATGTCTCACGTCTCGTCAGCCCCGTAACAGAGGCATTCATGTGCATTCAACTCGTAAATACGATCTATCCGACATGACTTGAATGCACCATAAGCACTATTGTGTTATTCTACACTTAATTACACAAAAGACTACAAAGGATCTTAAACATTGTTTGAATCTTAAAAAAAAATAAAAAAATATATATAATAATAATAATAATAATATTATTATTATTATTATTATTATTATTATATAGCTGCAAGCAGCGATTACCGGGTTTCAAGCATTTTAGCACATAAGGAAAAAGATTGTGTTAATATGGCTGTAATCACCTAAATCAATGATTAAAAATAGCATTTTGGGCAAATGCAGGTAATTTACCAAAGAAATATGATGATTTTTTAACAGTTATGACTGTTATAGCGCCACCTATGGTCCGATCTCCATGAAACTTTGCATGCTTGTTAAGAGTCAGTCACATGTTTTCACCAAGTTTCGTAAAGTTTTGAGTTTTCGTTTAGGTTTTATAGGCTTTTGGGTATATGTGGCCACAGCCCTTTAGTAAATAGCTAACAAAAGGAAAAAAATCAAAAATTGATAGTTATTGATCTAGAGAGTCCAGAGAATTGTTCTGTAGTGGTTTGAACGAGATTGAGCAAAAAACCTAGGACTAGTTCGCAAAAGTAGGTTTTTAACATATTTGTGAATATTTAATGAATGATTTCATTGACAGCATTAGTCCAAGAGGCAAAGTTGTTCAGAATGAGATCTATCATATGATATGAATATCTAGAGTATGTGTGAATATATGAACATGTTTAAAAATTTGAGGTAATTTTCTATACAAATATTGTGTTTTTGAGGCCTTTTTAACTGTTATAGCACCACCTATGGTCCGATCTCCATGAAACGTTGCATGGCTGTTAAGAGTCGTCTGACATGTTTTCAGCAAGTTTCGTAAAGTTGAGTTTTCGATTAGGTTTTATAGGCTTTTGGGTATATGTGGCCACGCCCCTTTTGTAAATGACCCCGTTATAGATAACCAAAGCACAAAATTCAACATTTTGATAATTATTGATCTAGAGAGTCCAGAGAATATTACTACAGTGGTTTGATCTAGATTGAGCGAAAAAAACGGACTAGTTCGCAAAAGTTTAACAAAAGTGAATATTTAATGAACGATTTGATTGACAGCAATGGTTCTTGAGGAAAAGTTGTTCAGCATGAGGAGATTTATCAAATGATATTCATAGTGTGGATGTGTGAAACGCCACGTGATTACAGGGCCATAAAACTCGTTAGCGCCAACTAGTGGACGATTTCTTTCAAAATTCTTACAGACCTTTAGGGCCATGAGTCGAACATGCCCACCAAGTTTAGTTCCGATCGACCTCCGTTAACCTTGTCAAATTGGTGCTTAAATTTGTTTGGCCAATGGCGGCCATGTTTTTTGAGGTACGTGAATGTCCTCATAGACACTCGTGCCTATGAGGACATTCACGTACACTCGTGCCCCTTTGGACCAAGACGCTGCATACCAATTTTCCAGTTGATCGGACCAACGGTTGCCTAGTTATAGCCATTTCTAAGTTTTTTCAGTCTTATAGCGCCACCAAGTGGTAGAGTTTTTTGTTTGAAATAATTTGGTAAAATATATTTTTAAAAGATTGAGCTCGTTCATATGCGTACCGAGTTTGGTGAAGATATCCAATTTCGTTCAGGAGTTATGCTTCAATTAACATTTGGCTAACGTTACCATAGATGCTAATTGGCATACGGTTTCACGAGAAAATAAAAATTTCAACTTGTTTTTGATAATTATTGATATTCAGTGTCCAGAGAACATTTCTACAGTGGTTTGGTTCTGATCGGGCGAAAAACCTAGGACTAGTTCACAAAAGCAGGTTTCAGATATAACTCAATTTTGCAATGCACTACGTGCTTGAACCCCTAACGAACAGCATTTATTTGCATTTATCAAATATATTAATTAAATTTGTTAATGCATTTGTTAAATAAAAAGTGAGTGAAGACATTTAAAATTATTTCTAATCACTTTCATGCATGATGAATAAAATTATTAATCTCTTTAAATCTTATACAAATGTTTGAGTGGTATCATTGTTTCCACAAAAAAATAAGCAGAAAAACAGTTAACATTGATAATGAGAAATGTTTCTTGAGCAGCAAATCAGCATATTAGAATGATTTCTGGAGGATTATGACACTGAAACTTCTCTTTGTAAACAACAGATTTATAAACGTTTCTAATGACGAATTTTGTGTTCCCAAATGCAAAATTGAAGCGGCTCAAACCAAGCAGCGAGCACTAACAGTGAATCGAAACTAAAAACAGTACTGTAACAGCAGACATGTAGCGCATCAGACCACAGACTAATATATAATTACATAACCGTTGCAAATTTTATGACAGCACTAGCAATCTGAAATTCTCACCGCCATTCATAAAAAGTTACCGGGTCAAGTAACGTTTCAGCGCTGATTCTACTCCCACTTGGCACTTTGAATCATTTGAACACTTTTAACTGTCCTGAAGATGGCGCCGCAAGCTTGTGCAGCACTCTCAGGACCATTCCTTCCATGATGTTTTACGAAAATCTCTCCCCCCCCCCGTATTTATTATTCATTTGTAAAACTGCATTTTTTCATCGTAAAAATATATCTAAATTATGATGCACTCAATGCCAAATGCAGAAATGTAAATTTATGCATTCACAACCTCAAGGTTAGATTACTGTAATGCTTTATTGGGTGGTTGCTCTGCACGCTTAAACTCCAGCTGGTCCAAAATGCAGCAGCTAGAGTTCTTACAAGAATCAGGAATTATGACCATATTAGCCTGGTTCTTATACACCGCACTGGCTCCCTACTGAACATCGAACACATTTTAAAATCTTGCTAATCACGTATAAAGCCCTGAATGGTTTAGCTCCTCAATCAGGGGCGTCGCACCCGTGGGGGATGTGGGTGTTTTAACACCCACACTTTTCCCGGTGAGAGGGTTTAACACCCGCACTTTTTCCGCAGTTTTACACAAACGACTTACAGCAGTCGCTCTCCGTTTCTCTGGCCGCTCTGTGTCTGCGCTCGCTGCGGCTGCCTCCTCTCCCCTCCCTCTCAAACATGACACCGGCTTTGAGTGTGACCGGCTGATGATTGGCTGTTCTGCATAAAGTCCCGCCTCTCTTGGTGTGTTAGATTTATCGGTCAGCTCGTGCTGAGGAGGCAGGAACTTCTGGTTATGGTTATTTACATCTCCCTTTTCCAGGTACTTTGAATGAGTGTATTTTCACAACAGAGTTTTGACTTATTTTCTGTGTGTTCCGAGTGTGTTTTTATACTTTTCTAGTATCACTCATTTAAATGGGAAGCTTTTTATATCTCGTATGTTATACCTTTTGTACCCTTCTGTCATTGTATTCATCGTTTTTATTGTTAACAAGCAAACCACATCCATCCCCCGCACTTTTGAAAAGCTTGCTACGCCATTGTCCTCAATACTTGAGCAAGCTCATATCGCATTATTGTCCTTCACATTCGCTGCGACCTCAGAACGCTGGCCATTTGATAATAGCTAGAATATCAAATTCAATTGTGGGCAGCAGATCCTTTATCTATTTAGCGCCCAAACACTGGAACAATCTACCTAGCATTGTTCGGGAGGCAGACACATTGTCGGTTTAAATTAAGATTAAATACCCATAGGGCTGTGACTGTGGCAGATTTTTACCACCGCGGTGGTAATGAACCAACGACCGCCGGTGGCGCAGTGTTGTATATTTATAGGCCTTATATAAATATATATATATATAAAATTCTGAAACGCAAAAATAAATAGAAGCTCAATCATCTATTAACAAACGTGCCTGTTTATTTTAGCACTTCCGTCAGTGAACACTCAAAACACTAAAATAAATATCAAAGAAATTCAGTTAAATAGGAAAGTAGCCTTAACGAGAGCAGCGCGGCAAGAACTCATAATCAGTGATGCTGTCTACACTAGATGCAGCGTGATACAACACGACAAATCCCTCACAGTAAACTGCCTCGTCCTATTTATGACGTACTGACACAAAGTTCAAATGTCATGTAGACAGACTCAACCCGTTGTGCTGCGACGCGGCGTCCTGTTTAGACACAGTTCACTGTTCCGCCACCATGCAAGAGGGCGCGTTAACTCCTCGTCTGCACGCGCTCTCTGTGGAATAGGAATCGCGGCGTATGTTGTAACATTTCTTGTTGGCATATTTCCATTTACAGCTGTCGCATTTGGCCAGTTTGGAGAAAACCTCACCAACACAAACCTGACGTTTGCGATCACGTGAACTTGAAGACACTTGTACAAACGCGGATGGGTGACATGAATGGAAATGATTCCAGATCGGCGATGTAGTATTTGGTTTCCCAAAAAGGTCCATCGATCACCACAAAATACATTTGCTGAATGCAGAATAAACTATTTTCCTGCGCTCAAACCTGCCAATCTAAAGGAAACGCCATGTATGGCGTTTGAGGCAATTTGTGAATTAGCATAGATTTATAGTCCAAATAAAACAATTTGCAACTGTTACTATTACAGTTGTATACAAAACTTTGTATTATGCTTGTTATAAAGTGTGTGATGTCACGTGCACCGCCGGTGACGCTGTTGTCACGGTGACCGTCACGGCCCTAAATACCCATCTCTTTAACCTGGCATACACAACACACAATTACATTTCTATAATTCAAATCCGTTAAAGGACAATTAGGCTGCATTAATTAGGTCAACCGGAACCGGGAACACTTCCCATAACACCCGATGTACTTGCTACATAGTAAGAAGAATGGCATGTATGCTAATATTAGGCTGTTTCATTCTTATTCTGAGGTCACTGTAGCCACCTGATCCAGTCTGTATCAGATGATGGTCACTGCAGTTACCCGGACTCAGTCCTTATAAAAAGTCCAGATGGTGGATCAGCACCTAGAGACAATCTCTACAGCCCTGAATGTCAGTGTAGACCATGTAAACTAGATGAGCCCCAGAGACAGATCCCCTGCAAAGTAGGGCTGTGTATTGGCAAGAATCTGGCAATACGATACGCATCACGATATAGGGGTTGCGATACGATATATTGTAAGCAAGGCGATGTATTGGGATATTTCTTATTTTAGAAATAGGATATATTTTTTAGGAAAGCTGTCATTAAGAGCACACCACTATATGCAAACCTTAGCAATAAATAAATAAAAATTGTTTAACCAGAACACACGGAGATCTGCATTTGCAATAATCAGTCCCTGTAACCTCAAGGTTAGATTATTGTAATGCTTTATTGGGTGGTTGTTCTGCACGCTTAATAAACAAATTACAGATGGTTCAAAATGCAGCAGCTAGAGTTCTTACTAGAACCAGGAAGTATGACCACATTAGCCCGGTTCTGTCAACACTGCACTGGCTCCCTACTAAACATCGTATAGATTTTAAAATCTTGTTAATGACTTATAAAGCCCTGAATGGTTTAGCTACTCAGTACTTGAGCGAGCTCTTATCGCATTATAGTCCTTCACGTCCGCTGCGTTCTCAAAACTCTGGCCATTTGATAATAGCTAGAATATCAAAATCAACTGCAGGCGGCAGATCTTTTTCCTATTTAGCGCCCAAACTCTGGAACAATCTACCAAACACTGTTCAGGAGGCAGACACACTGTCAGTTTAAATCTAGATTAAAGACCCATCTCTTTAACCTGGCGTACACATAACACTAATACACTTCTATTATTCAAATCCGTTAAAGGATTGTTAGGCTGCATTAATTAGATCAACCGGAACCGGGAACACTTCCCATAAAACATGATGTACTTGTTACATCATAAAAATATTGACATCTACGCTAATATTAGCCTGTTTCTATCTTATTCTGTTTCTCAGTCCGTGTCTGGATCAGATGGTGGATTGGCGCCGGGAGATGATGTCTGCGGCCCAGATTGTCGGCGGAGGCCGGACCCCTGGATGAGCCCCGGGGACATAATCCCAGTGAAGACCTCGACTTAAAATACAATAAAACTAAAAATAAAACAAATAACTAAAAATATAATAAAATACCTAACTACATAATACTATTATTGTTAGAAATTGCAACAATATTAAAATAGAAATATAAAACATTTAAAGTCTTAATTAAAACAATAAATAAACAATAATATCCTGGCCAGAGGAGAACTGGCCCCCCGACTGAGCCTGGTTTCTCCCGAGGTTTTTTTTTTTTCTCCACTCTGTCACAGAGGGAGTTTTGGTTCCTTGCCGCTGTCGCCTCTGGCTTGCTCAGTTGGGGACACTTGATTTCTAGCGATTATCGTCAATTGGATTTCACAGATACTATTTAAACTATACTGAGTTAGACAATGACATCTCTGAATTCAATAATGAAATGCCTTTAACTGAAAATTGAGTGTTTAATCTTATTATTATACATTACTGACACTTTATCCTCCAACTTGATACTGTTAAGTGCTTTGACACAATCTGTATTGTTAAAAGCGCTATATAAATAAAAGGTGACTTGACTTGACTTGTAACATTCAACATTGAACCACTTTTTGTGCAGTACGAGTCAAGGGGGAAAAATTAAAGTGCTTGCAGGATTCTTTAGTTAAATGCATGTATAAAATGTATTTTATAAAAAAGACCATATACAGGTGCATCTCAAATTAGAATGTCGTGAAAAAGTTAATTTTTTCTTGTAACTTATTTCAAAAAGTGAAACTTTCATATATTTTAGATTCATTACATGTAAAGTAAAACATTTAAAAAGTTTTTTTTTTGTTTTAATTTTGATGATTAGAGCTTACACAGCTCATGAAAGTCAAAAATCACTATCACAAAATATTAGAATATTTACATTTGAGTTTCAATAAATGACCATCCATACAGTATAAATTCTGGGTATCTCTTGTTCTTTGAAACCACAATAATGGGGAAGAATGCTGACTTGGCAATGATCCAGAAGACTAACATTGACACCCTCCACAAAGAGGATAAGTCACAGAAGGTCATTACTGAAAGGTGTGGCTGTTTACAGAGTGCTGTATCAAAGCATATTAAATGCAAAGTTGACTGGAAGGAAGAATTTGGGTAGGAAAAGGTGCACAAGCAACAGGGATGACCGCAAACTTGAGAATACAGTCAAGCAAATCTGATTCAAACACTTGGGAGAGCTTCACAAGGAGTGGACTGAAGCTGGAGTCAGTGCATCAAGAGTCACCACGCTCAGACGTCTTCAGAAAAAGGGCTACCAAGCCACTTCTGAACCAGAGACAACGTCAGAAGCATCTTACCTGGGCTGTGGAGAAAAAGAACTGGACTGTTGCTCAGTGGTCCAAAGTCCTCTTTTCAGATGAAAGTAAATTTTGCATTTCATTTGGAAATCAAGGTCCCAGAGTCTGGAGGAAGAGTGGAGAGGCACAGAATCCATGTTGCTTGAAGTCCAGTGTGAAGTTTCCACAGTCAGTGATGATTTAGGCTGTCATGTCATCTGCTGGTGTTGGTCCACTGTGTTTTCTGAAGTCCACAGTCAACGCAGCCATCCACCAGGAAATTTTAGAGCACTTCATGCTTCCTTCTGCTGACAAGCTTTATGGAGACACTGATTTCATTTTCCAGCAGGACTTGGCACCTGCCCACACTGCCAAAGGTACCAAAAGCTGGTTCAATGGCCATGGTGTTACTGTGCTTGATTGGCCAGCAAACTCGCCTGACCTGAACCCTATAGAGAATCTATGGGGTATTGTCAAGAGGAAGATGAGAGACACCAGACCCAACAATGCAGATGAGCTGAAGGCCACTGTCAAAGAAACCTGGGCTTCCATACCACCTCAGCAGTGCCACAAACTGATCACCTCCATGCCACGCCAAATTGAGGCAGTAATTAAAGCAAAAGGAGCCCCTACCAAGTATTGAGTACATATACAGTAAATCATCACAATTAAAAGAACCAAAAGACTTAAAACTACTTCAGTCTGTGTGCATTGAATTTATTTAATACACGAGTTTCACAATTTGAGTTGAATTACTGAAATAAATTAACTTTTCCACAACATTCTAATTTATTGAGATGCACCTGTATATTTTTAGACCCTGCTTTAAAAGGTTCAAGTTTACAATTGTAATATACAATGTCATAACATTCTGATCTGAACAAAAAATTACATCTGCTTAGTATTAATGAAAAATGCTTGCTGGATTCCTAATGAAAATAAAACAAATGTAAAACAAAATACAGATGTAGAACATTCTCAGAACCTTTCAACTTGGATTTCACAGGTTTTTCAGTTTGTATTTATGTTCTGTGTTGAATCGCCGAGACCGCGACGAGAGCACCGCCCCAATTGCACAAAACACCCCCGACACGAGAGAAAGCTTCAGCCGTGCAGCTACCCTGCCGTGCGAAGGCTTTTCACACGGGACATGGCAAGCGGCAGAATGGAGGTGACGCCCACGCTGTGGTCCCGGGGCGGACATTACCACAAAAGCCCAAATGACGCCACACTTCAGCTTTGTACACCGAAACGAGAGCTGGAACAATTCTTTCATCCTCCATTACTGGCAGCGAACTATATTAACGCTAACATTAGTGGTGTGCTCTAATGCTAGTATTTCCTGTCACTGTTTAAGTTCAGAGATGAAGATTGCTCTTTAGCGGTCGGGATATGAACTCAAAACGAAACAACTGCCATGAATCCTGTATGATTTTTTTTATATCGATATTCCGTTTTTGAGAATCGATACAGTATCGCCAAACAAAATATCACGATACTCACGTGTATCGATATTTTCTTACACCCCTACTGCAAAGGCCTCATCACCTCTACGACCATCGGCACAAGACCATGGGGGCCAGATGAGTCCTCTGCACAATCTAACCTGTGTTGCAGCCTGAAATTAAACCATGCCGTTTCGCATGGACAGAGGAGAGCTGGCCCCTGACTGAGCCTGGTTTCTCCCAAGGTTTTTTCTCCATTTCTGTTACCGATAGAGTTTTGGTTCCTTGCCACTGTTGCCTTTGGCTTGCTTAGTTGGGGATGCTTGACTGATTGCACAGACACTATTTGAAGGGAGATGAACTGGATGATGATGTCACTGAATCATCAATAAACTGACTTTAGCTGGAAAAATGACTGTTGAACTATTGTCCTGTTTGACACTATGCAATATCAAAGCAGCTTTACAAAGCCCTATACAGTGACTTGACGTGTAAGTGCATGGAGAGAGTGGTTTGTCAGCAACTCTTCCAAGTAATGACTGGGAAAGTTGATCCTTTGCAGTTTGCTTACAGAGTTTGGAGTTGAAGATGCCACCCTCACTCTGCTAGATAAGGTTGGAAAGTACTTGAATGCGGAAGATTGCTGCGTTAGGATTTCATTTATGGATTTTTCTTCCGTTTTTAATACTGTGAACAAATATTCTTTTGAGGTGGCTGGAGGAGTTGCAGGTGCACCAAACCCTTATTTTATGGATTAGTATTTTTTTTTTACAGGACCATCTATAGCAGGGGTTCCCAACCTTTTTGACTCCGGGGCTCCCCTCCTTCTCCGGTCAATTTTGCAAGGCCCCCCTATGACTGATATTTCCTCTTATTCTGTACTTCTGCAGCAGAGAGAAAAGGGTTTATTTTTAAACTTTTTTATTAACCAAAACATTTGTTTTGCCTTAATCTTCTACTGCATATCATTCTTTTTTATAAATAAATAAAACCAACAAACTTTAAATTAGAGCTATAGTTCATAACTTAAAAGGAAATCCTCTGCTCAATTCTAACTTTTTAAAATAATATAAATGCTATAAACCTACATAAAATAATATAAACCTGCCATACCAAACAGGACAACAGGGAGATGCCAAAAGACCACTCACTACACCTGTCCCACTGAAATGGACTGACTGAATATATACTCTTTGTATCAATTAAAAAAATAAACATACAAATGAAAAATACAGCAAATAAATGTTAAATCTGTTAGAGCTGTCGCGATTCGTCGATTTTAGTCGACTAGTCGATTTTGAAAAATCGTCTACTTCATTTTGCTCACATAGACTAACTGGCAAAGTACCGGAAGTGCCGCATTTCACAGACGAGAATCCATAAAACACATTATTAGACTATTTTCCAAGGCTGCATGACATTAAACCCATTTAAAAATCATAATTAAGCATAATTGTGAATTCACAAATGCTATGATTTAATTAAATAATTATATGCTATGCAGTTCTAACAGTATATGCGCTTTAATTATTTACATGCGTGTAGGTTAAGCACGTGCGTCTCACAGTGGCTCCGTTCACAGTAGTTCCACAGAAGCTTATCATTTACATGTGTGGAGCGTCTCAAACTCCATCTCTGCATGTTGTTGTGAGTTTGGGTTTATTATAACGTTCGCCTGGGAACGCAACGTGCGCCATTTCATCAGATTTGTAAGGTAAATCATTTATAAACCTGTGCAAACACAAGGGAATATATCGCGATTTGAAAATAAAAGCTCAAACACTCACTCTGAGTTTACATGTTTTGATGTCCACATATTCATTTAATTACAGTGGCTATAGCATTTCTGTCCTAAAGAAATGGCCAAATATTAAAGATTAAGTGGACATTTGAATTAAATGGTGCTTGGTCAATATTAAACAAGGATTAGATCGCGCAGTAATGTTTAAAAATAATCATCAGGCCGCTGGCGCCCCCTGCAGGCCTTTGTTGTAATGCGTAATGTACATTAGCTCTATTGTTTATAATACATTATGTATTTTAACAGTTTTGTTCAATAAAACCATATGATTTCTCGCTTTTGATACTTTATTTGAACTAATTATTATTGCATCATTGCTATTATATATGTATTTTAAGTCATTTTAAAAGCTATTGTTCACTTACATCTATTTTTATAACCACAAAAAAATATTATAATTATAGGGCCCTATGAAATCCGTTTTATTTCCAAATTCAGTTTTTTCCATTTTCATTTTTCTATACTCTGTTTTAATGGTTAAATTAAATTTTATTAATCTAAAAGCCTGTCTAATTAATTGAGTTTTACAGTTTTATCTGTACCAAATTCTTATTTTCTGGATTCCATTTTAACGGTTCCATTATTATTATTTTTTATTTATTTTTTAGAAATACTGCACATTTACATTTTTCTCCTAAATAAATTGTGGTAAATAATATTTCTGGTAAATACTCCTTTATTTAAAATACTGATTATAATTGTATTATTAGACTAGAACACGTGGATATGTTGTCATTCTTACACTATAATACTGAACTGATTTCAGTGATCTGGACTGAGATGAGATGGACACTTGCTTCTTGCACTCCATGTTGCACTTTACTTTTGCTTTAAAAAAGGATTTCATAGAAATTTGGATTTAATTTGGTTTAATAAAATATTCTTAAGTAAAATGTATGTTTTGTTTTGTGGGAAATTAATCGTTTAGATTAATCGATTAATTAGTCGATAGATTATCGAAATAAAAAAAGTCGTTAGTGGCAGCCCTAAAATCTGTTGAAACATCGATCTGAAGACAGGATCAATGAACAGTTCCTCCGTCAGAGCGCGTCTGATGCTCACATGTCCATAACAAGCCTCACAAGATCCTCCTCTATGGGTGAGCAGCCATTATAAAACACTCACATGATGTTAATTTAGACAACTATGCAAATATTGAAATTTCACAAAAATACGATAGGGATCAGAGCCCCGAGAGCGCGCATAGTTCGTGAATCGTATAATGCGTGCCTAATGTACGACTCTAATACACAGGAGTGTCATACATTAGGCACGCGCAAGTTTGCTATTATGACTCTAATCATCTTTACCTTTACATTAGCGCGACAGTTTGCTTCATACAGTCCAGAGATGTAGTTTGCGTGCAGCGGTTGGAAGTTTTGAGCCGATGTTCAGTCTGTATTTAACAGTGCGATGAGGCTTGCGACAGCTCGCGGCCCCCCCTGGAGGATCACTGAGGCCCCCTAGTGGGCCGTGACCCCCCGGTTGGGAACCCCTGATCTATAGCATGTACTGGTAAATAGCAAGAAAGTCAGAGAATGTGGTTTTAAACACTGGCCTTCCACAGGGATGCGTTTTATCAGCAATTCTATTTTCTACAAAATGACCTGTGATAATGAAAATTTGATGCTTATAAAATATGCAGATGGTGTGGCGCTGGTAGGATGCTTAAAGGATTTCCAATCATTAAATACTTACCTCAATTTTGTTAATTTTAAAATCACAAATTGGATGGAGGAGAGTTATGCAGCTTAATATTAGTAAAACTAAAGCAATGTGTTTTAAATGTTTAGGTACAGAGATCGACTCCCAATTTTCATTTGATAAGCATTCAGACCGTGTATTTAGAAAGGCTCATCAACACCTAGGCTTATTGAGGAAACTGAGGAGTTTTAATATTGAAAGAGGACATTCTGGTAGTTGTATATAAATCACTTAGGGAATCTGTTCTTAATATTGTATCCTGGTTTAATTCCCTTTCTGTTAAAAGCAAAAACAGACTCTTAAAGATTAAACGTTTCGAGTAAAATAATAGGTAAAAGTCAAGAACCTCTCTCTGATCTCTATACTGTGGCATTAAAAAAGGAAAGCCTCTGTTATTGTGGGAGACTCTTCCCATCCCCTGCGTAGTTCATAGTGTTGCACTAGAGTGGATGACTGTATGAGCCGTATATAATAAAAGCACTGGAATGAGTGTTGTGTAAAAGCGAGAAAAAAAACTAAATAAAAAAAAACTATGATACCCTGCATTTGTAGCTCATTATCCCTGGGAAACAACTGATCCACTGCAGAGATTCAGAGATTTTTGTTAACCAAGTTGTATATTAAAGCATGAATTGCACGTAAATATTGAATTAAATAATGATTGGGTGACCAGGTTAATAGAAATTGATTTACACAGATATAGAAAATCACAGTATCTTAGTAAATGTGAATCAATTTTTTTTTGGGGGGGGGAAATCTCAATCCCCCATTGATATATTATTTTGAACCCCATTTGTGAATATAGAAGAACGATTATGAATCTATAATTCTGAATTTATAATGCCATATGTCATGCTGATTAAGAGGATTACTAAATTGTAGTTGAATCAAAAGGTAGTTTAGTGCTCATTTCCTGCATTTTGCAAATAAATTATTTGCTCTTTTTCTTTAATGAAGGACTTGCTTTATTAAAACATATCTTAGAGCAAATCAGACAGATGTGATCAGAACTGAAACCAACCAAGAATCAAAATTCCAGGAGAACCCAAAATAAATATGGAGGACCATAAAATCAGGGATCCTGGTGCCAACAAGTCTGAAGTGAACTAACACACTCCTCACAGCTTTAAAACAGAGGATGCTAGTATGAGATGGCCCAAGCGTCATCAACTTTAGCAGGGCTCTAGACTCATTCTTACCACTGGTCGCACTTGTGACTAACTTTCTCAGTTGGTCGCACAAGCACATCGTTTGGTCGCAATTATTTTTTTTAGATACAACATTTGATTAATCATTGCATGCTGATGAACTTTTATCATAGTTTATAGTTATATGGTAACGAAAGTGTTCAACATTCAACCTGTTCTTTTTCATCAGTATTATTTGTGATTGTGACAGGAATTCCTCTTTTCGTGTGCTTTCAATTTCAAATTCGCAATCTTGGTGTCACGCTATACAAGAAAAGATAATTGTCTGTTTTGCTTATATCTATACACCTTTCACTTTTTAAGACTAAAACAAAAGATGAATTCATTGTTATTCTTAATTAAAAAGCACAACAACAATAAAACAGTAGGTTACAACGACAAACTAGCTTACATAACATTAACAAAAACGAATAAGACGAGGCATGGCATAGGATGCTGTATTATATACACCGACTAATAAATTACAGAATGTTTAGCAAACACTGAGGAATCAAATAATAATAATAATAATAATAATAAAAATAAGGAAAGCCTCCATAGTGTAACGTGAGGTAAACGGCAAAGATAAGCTTTTCAAAACAAAAAGTAGTAAAACTAAACTGGCTGTCGCTGACAGGACTTGCATGTTTTCTCTACAAGAATACCAACATGTTCACCTTCTCTGGTTTAAGAAGCAGTCTTTCATTTTAGTTTGAAAACCAAATCCTCCGTTGCACTCCGTCTGCTGCGTGTACCTTCGTGCTCGTGCTGACGCGGCGAGTGAAAGCACAATGCTCCTGCTCTGCATACCGCCGCTTCTGCGCTGCCTCTGCTCTGCTTACGCGTGCGGTGTGAAACCAGGCTCTACTGAAGCGCTCGTGCTGAAAGCGCCTCTCTTCACGTGATCAGTGAAATCTTTCTCCTGCAGCAGCACAGACCATACACTCGCACAAGTGCGACCACGTCAAATTTTTAATCGCACTCTCAAAAAATGGTCACAGTCTAGAGCTCTGTTTAGGCAGTTAGCCTGAGAAAAATGGTCAAAAAGACAACACATTGGGTCGCATTCACCAAGCACGAGTACACACAAATTTGTGCGTGAAACCTGCGTATGAACATTTTCACGAACAAATCAGGATTCACTAAACTTTCATCCTAAATAAAAAAAAAAATAAATCTATATAGGAACAGCTTATGCATGGAGAGGGAAAAATAAAAAAAATACAAAATAAAATGAAAAACCACACTTTGGCCAGTCTTAATCTATATAATGTTTCATCTTAGGATAATAGTTATATATTATATATAATAACAATAATGTATATTTTATCTTAAAATGATTTCATCTACAGCAGGGATGGACAACTGGCGGCCCGTGGGCCGTATACGGCCCACAGCACTTTCAAATACGGCCCACTGGACCGCTGGACCATATTATACTCTCGTCAATTTAACCCAAACCAGGAGAGGTCGCTATAGTTTCCTCCGATCACTGTTATCATCACTGTAATTACAGAGTAGTAGGATGAGCGCGTTAATTAGAACGATCACGAAAATGAGCAAAAAGAAAAGAAAAATTGACCACAAGAATCTTGTTTTCCAGTCCAAATGGGAAACAGATTATCTTTTTACCGAGTTTAAGGGGGCACCGATGTGCTTAGTTGGTCTGGAAACAAAATCTGTAATTAAAGATTTTAATTTAAATCGCCATTACACCACTGCTCACAAAGAGAAGTACGAAAAATACACCAGTGACACCAGAGTTGCTCTCATCTCAGACTTAAAAAGGTAAATTACATTGTCAGCAAAACCTTTTTGCAAAATGCATGACGGTGCAAGAATCATCAGTAAAAGGCATCTTATGCTGTTTCACTTGTTTATCAGAGGGTGAAATTGTAAAGCAGTGCGCGATTGAGATGGCTAAAGCATTTGGAGATGAGAAAATGGCCAAGAACTTTGAATCTGTATCTTTGTCACGCCGAACAGTAACACGTCGAATTTCTGACATCCAATGTCAAATCCAAGAAAGGCTGAAACACACAATCAACAATTGCAGATACTTTTCTCTCGCTCTGGATGAAAGCACGGATGTGAGTGATGTCAGTCAGCTCCTGATCTTTGCAAGAACGATCACAGAGAACTTTTATATTCAAGAGGAGCTGTTAAACTTAGCTTCATTACATGGCACCACAAAGGGAGAGGATATTTTCAAAGCTGTTGAGAATTCGGGTACGCGAGTATGGGGGCTTTGCTAAACTCTCTGCTGTTGTTACTGATGGAGCACCAGCAATGCAAGGAACAAAATCTGGATTCGCTGGACGACTTCAGAAGAGTGGCATTAACTGTCCAGTACTGCATTGCATAATACATCAGGTTAGTAGGCTTATTTTTATTTCATTGTAACATACATAAAATAAACTTATGTTATGTGATCAGTGAAAAATATTATTTGCTACAGGAAGCCCTGTGTGCAAAGACTCTGGACTTCGGCCATATCATGAATGTAGTGACGAAACTCACTAATCTTATTCGAGGTGGAAACAGGGCGCTCAATCACAGGAAGTTTACTGCCTTTTTGGATGAAGTCAGTGCTGCTTATGGGGATTTACTGATGCATACTGACATCAGATGGATGAGCCGTGGCAAGTGTCTGGAAAGATTCTTTGCGCTGCGCAACGAAATCCCTTTGTTTCTGGAGGACAATGTTAAGTTGGACACGAGCTATTACTGCTGCAAACTACGCAATCCTGAATTTCTTTGCAACATGGCCTTCCTCACAGATATGACCGCGCATCTGAACACACATCTACAAGGACGGGCCCAAACGGTTTCAGACCTCTATGTGCATATGAATGCTTTCCAATGCAAACTTAATCTTTTTCACAACGGATTTTCGTCCGATCCAGTAAATTTGACACTTCCCTGCCAGCGAGGAGATGCGCAAAGATGCTCCCGAGAGAGAGTGTTTTTTTGCCAAGTACAGAAAAGAAATCGAAAGTCTCCAAGAGCAATTCAAAATTCGCTTCCAGGACTTCCACGACATGCAGCCTCGCATGGACCTCTTCGCAGACCCTCTGAGTGCAGCTGTCAGTGAGCAGCCTGGAGAGATGCAGCTAGAGCTCTGCGAGCTTCAGTCCGACCCCTTCTTTCAGGCAAAGCGTAATGAGAGGGGGCTTGAATTTTGGAGACTACTACCCGAGTCCCGTTTTCCCCTCCTCAGAGATTTAGCGCTGTTAATGCTCAGCACTTACATCTGTGAAAGTAGTTTCTCAACAATGAAGCACATCAAATCTAAAGAGAGAAACAGGCTGACAGATGACACTATTTCAGCTACTGCAAGTTGGTGGTACAAACTTTGAGATTGACACTCGAATCAATTGTGCACCAACAGGACAGGCCACAAGTTTCTCATTGAGATGTCTTTTTGATAGGGTGAACTGTGAATGTTCTCTGAACTGAAAGGTAAATGCATATGTTTGGGGTTAGCATGCTATGGATTTTTAGCACTGAATGGTTATATTCAGTAAGGGATATTTTTAACAGTAATGTGGATTTTGGTAATAACATGTTTTTGTTAAGCACTTTATTTCAGGTTATTTTGAAAATGTTCTGTAAGCTAGGACCTTTGTACATTTGTTTTTTGTACATTCAATGCAATTGAGATCTTCATTTGCTTTTGGATGAAGTTGACCATTTAAATTAGCATAATTGCAGTTTTATAGTTAAAATCTTTTAAAAACACACACGAACTAATTTTATATTGAGTTCCCTCAATAAGATAGTGAGGAATATATAAAATGTGTGAATGTGAATTAGTAATCTGGCCCCTTGGTTTAAAGGACAAAAATTTCTGGCCCTCGTCATTATCAAAGTTGCCCATCCCTGATCTACAGTGAAAGAGTAAGAAAAGCTGCGTTACACTACTGCTCAGGCTGCGAGGTTTCTCTGAATAACAACGTTTGTACAGCTAGCTAATGAAAGCTCTGTAAACTAACTACATAAAATAAATGAATATGCAATGAAACCCCTTTTAAGGACTGCACACTTAGCATTGCTCAAAAATCCGGCAAGAACGCATCTGCAGACAGCACATATCACATGGGATTGTGTGGCGTATCTTTGATGAGAGTGACGAAAGGCTGTGAAGGAAAGCCCTTATATGGAGATGGTCTGGGTATGTTTTATGCAAATGACTAACCTTGTGCATGCAGCGGCTCATTTAGAAAACTCCAAATTGACTAAAATTAGGACGAGGTTAAGAACAAATTCATGTGCGTATGAACGTGAATTAGGAGGAACGTTTCTGTGAGAAGTTCAAATGTGCATATGAATACGAATAATCTATGCAATTATTTGTCAATGAGACCCATTGCGACTCTCAAGAAGACCAAATGGGTTAATTTCTCCCACCCAGGACAGACAGCTAAAACCAGACTCCATCTTGAAATCTTTTGACCTCTTCCTCACAGGAGTGAATTCCTCACCACTCAAAATTGGCATAAGATCATTCCAAAAAGATGCCAAGAGGACTTAACCAAATATCATTCTATTGCATAATTCTATGTCACGTCTGTAACCAACATGTACCCAATGCAGAACAACCTCCTGGACAGCAACCAATCTGGCTTCAGAAGTGGACATTCGACCAAAACTGCCTTGCTCTCAGTTGTTGAAGCCCTAAGACTTGCAAGAACGGCTTCCAAGTCTTCATTGCTTATCTTGCTGGATCTGTCCGCTGCTTTCGATACGGTCAACCACCAGATCCTCCCATCAACCCTATTGAGAAAGGGCATCTCAGGAACCGCACTCCAGTGGTTTGAGTTTTACCTCTCAGATACGTACTTCAAGATATCTTGGAGAGGTGAGGTATCCAAGTCGCAACATATAGCTACTGGGGTGCCTCAGGGTTTAGTTTTTGGACCACTTCTCTTCTCTGTCTACATGGCATCACAAGGTTCCGTCATTCAGAAACATGGCTTTTCATATCACTGCTATGCTGATGACACAACTCACTCACTCCGACGATAGCTGCTCGCATCTCAATGTCTAACAGACATTTCTTGCTGGATGAAGGACCATCACCTTCAACTCAACCCAACCAAGAAAGAACTGCTTGTAGTTTCAGCAAACCCATCACTTCATCACAATTTCACCTTCCAGTTGGGCTCATCAACCATAACTCCTTCAAAAACAGCCAGAAACCTTGGAGTTGTGATTGATAAGCTGAATTTCTCAGACCACATTGCTAAAACTGCCCGGTCCTGCAGATTTGCTTTATACAATATTAGGAAGATCAGGCCCTTTCTTTCAGAACATGCAACACAACTCCTTGTTCAAGCTCTTGTTCTGTCCAGACTTGACTATTGCAATGCTCTCTTGGCAGGTCTTCCAGCCAATTCCATCAAACCTGTACAATTAATCCAAAATGCCGCTGCAAGATTAATCTTTAATGAGCCGAAAAGAACG
Source organism: Schizothorax lantsangensis (assembly GCA_027422415.1). Lineage (NCBI taxonomy): Eukaryota > Metazoa > Chordata > Actinopteri > Cypriniformes > Cyprinidae > Schizothorax > Schizothorax lantsangensis. The sequence continues at coordinate 37,488,160 of CM049844.1, forward strand.
CACGTCACACCTCTATTCATCAATTTGCACTGACTACCAATAGCTGCTCGAATTAAAATAAAGGCATTAATGTTTGGGACTGATTGAAGAAAGATGGCGCCGGTGCGTTTGGCTTGCCGTCTTTAATCTACTTGGCTGTAGGGTTGGGTATCGTTTGGTTTTTTTTTCCATACCGGTGCCAAATCGATACTTTTAAAACGGTGCCGGTGCCTAAACCGATACTTGTTTGTGTATGTATATGTATATGTATATGTATACGTATATGTATACACACACACACACACATACTGTATATGGAACTAATGAAGCTCCAGGAAATCCCCAATATGGACAAAGGCATTGCTATTCCTGTAACTGAGTAAACAGAAGATAAGCGTTTTGAATAAAACAAATACATTAAACACTCGACTACGACAATATATAGTTTGTCTGTGTTATTCAAGCCATCTCTGGTATTTTCATAATAAAGTATATTTAAAATCCATTGCTAATCAATGCATTAGTAGCCTATGGAAAATGTTTTCTGCCTCATTCTGTGACAAGAAGCTATCAGATCACAAAAGGAAGCATTTAACAGTTGTTGTGGACTAAAAAGGTTATAATGTTCTATTTTGTTGGTTTAAACAGGTTTAAAAACGCGAATACAAGAGAATTTTAGCTTTAGGCATTTTAATTAAAGCTAGGGCTGGGCGGTATATAGAGTTTGTACGATATATCGATATATTCTTTATAATCGATACGTTATTATGAAGCAATACAGTTAATATTGATATACAGTAGTTTGAAACGAGCGCATCTGATAAAATATCTAGGGAGGACACGGACTGAACTGCTGCGGAGAAAGTGCATCATACAATTTGTTCTAAACATGTGACAAGCTTTATATGAAGGGCTATAAAAAATAAAAAAAAACTCGTAAGATACAGTAGCCTATAGTTTCAGTTTAAAGCGGCTCTCGCTCGCCTCGTCAGATGCTCTGACAGAAAGGCTGCGTGTGCCGCTGACAGAGATGCTTCTTGCGCTGTTTAATGTGTTTGCTGTTTTCCGTAATGCATAACTTACAATTCACAGGTATATTCTCCATCTGTAAATGTTAGAAATCCATGGAAATATTTCTATTTTGCTGTCAGAAGTGCGTGAGCTTTTGCTGAGCGATTCTCTGCTAAACTTCACAGACTTCATTTAGAATGAGCGCCGCCGTGCGCATGCGCGCCAAACAGATGGCGCGCAATGAAATAGGAGCGCAATAACTCTGACTAAAATATACATTTTGCTGAAATATTTGTAGTTGTAGCCTGTGATGCTTCTTACGTGCATTTCGGAGAAACAAAGGACAAATATTTTAATCGATCGCTCAGGCATGGCACCAAAATGAGGCACCGAAATCTGCGTTCTGATTTGGTTCTAGTACATACCGGTTACATAGGTACCGGTGCCATATTGGTACCGGGTTTCGGTACCCAACCCTACTTGGCTGTTTGTTATTTTTTTGTTTTTATCTCAGATTTTTCAATATGTTTCAACTATACTTGTCTACGACAAGCAAACACTTTTTGATATTCGAAATGCAGTCGAAATATCGATTAACAAGGATCTAAGGGAATCGAATGGCAGTTTTCCTCCGCCTTTGTCTACTATTCCGGAAAGCTTAAGCCAGCTACCCTGTGCTTTTCCTGGGAGAAAGCGACGTTGGAGACGTGGAAAGTGAGGTGGTGTATTTATCAGATGGAAATCGTACCTGGCGTCTTTTGCTGTGCCCCATTCCTACCCCTCTGCCTGCCGATATGAGTTGGTCCGGGATCGCTACTTTCCCTGGCGTTGCCTGGAGCCGTCGTACTGCTGGATTCGGCCTGTTGTACCGGTTTTCCACTCAATTCCCCCTAAGGTACGTTTGCGTAGAGGTGGTGTGGATCTAATTAATCTTCGGCCGCTATGTCATCCATCACGGTCGGTTGGTGACCCGATTGTGGTCAGGATGGCTCTGGTAAACTCAAGATCATTAGTAAATAAGTCCTTTATATTGAACGACTTTTTTACTTCACGCGGTCTGGACTTTTTATTTGTGACAGAGACTTGGCTAAATGTTGGAGATCTCAGCCCTTTTTGGAACTTGTGCCACCGGAGTGTACGTTTTTTTAATTCTCCTCGGACTACTGGTCGAGGCGGAGGACTTGCATCAGTTTTTAAAAGACATTTCGGCTGTCGGACACTGCCGGCTGATGTATACTCCAGTTTTGAACTGCAGTTGTTGCAAATTGATTTAATTAATCCAGTGCTATATGCGCTGGTTTACCGACCTCCCAAATTACATAAGGATTTTATTTCTGAGTTTACTGAATTTTTAGGAGGAATCATGACAAAGTATGACAGACTGCTAATTCTTGGGGATTTTAATATTCATGTTTGTTGTCCTTCAAACTCTCTGGCTAAAGAATTTTTAAATCTTGACTCTTTTAATCTCGTTCAGTCTGTGACTGGGTCAACGCACGAACATGGTCACACTTTAGATCTTGTTCTATCCCATGGTTTTACTGTATGTGATATTGAAATCTCTGATACTGGTTTTTCTGACCACAAGTCTGTTGTGTTTGAAATATCTCTACCATGTTCTGTTGTTAAACCATGTGTGGCTGCCCGCTGTCTCCGTACAGTGAATCCGGAAACTATCAATAATTTTTGCACTGCTTACAATGATTTTTTTTTCTCCTCTAAATTTGGATTCTGTAAACTTATCTTCGCAATTATGTGCTGAAGAGTTACTTTCTCTGTTTAATTCTACATGTACCAGTATTTTAGATTCTATTGCACCTTTGAACGTTAAGCGTGCAAAACATAATCAAAGCCTTGGCTAAATGAACCTACTCGTGCTCTCCGACAGATTTGTAGACGAGCGGAGCGCAAATGGAAGGACAAGCTTCAAATTTCTCATGAGATTTTTAAGGATTCTCTAGCCAATTATCAGAAGTTTTTAAATAGAGCGAGGGCAAATTATTTCTCTGATGTTATTGAAAAAAATCGGCACAAACCTAGAGTTTTGTTTAATACATTAAATTCTATTATAAATCCCCCTGCTCCTGATTGTCTTGATGCTTCTTTACAAACTTGTGAAAATTCTTAAATACTTTGAGAAGATTGAAGATATTAGATCATCTATTCAACTACCGGATTACGATCCATCAGCCCCATCTACATGCTCTGCTGTTTTTAATCAGTTTGAGCCTGTATCTTTTGAAACCTTGGGGGATATCATTGATCATTTGGAGCCAACAGTTTGTCATCAAGATATTATCCCTACTCGCATTTTTAAACACGCTTTTAGTGTTATTGGTCCGTGTGTCGTAGAAATAATTAATTGTTGCTTGGCCTCAGGCTCTGTTCCTGTCTATTTTAAACATGCAATAGTGCAGCCTCTTATTAAAAAAAGCTAACTTGGATCCTACAGTTTGTTCAAATTTTAGACCGATTTCGAAACTACCCTTTTTTTCAAAAGTGTTGGAGAAAGTAGTTTTCACTCAATTACAGCCCTTTTTAGAGAGAAATTCAGTACTTGAGGCTTTCCAATCAGGTTTTAGAGCAAAACAGCACCGAATCGGCTCTCTTAAAAGTATACAATGATATTTTATTAACCGTTGACTCTGGAGCCTCTGCAATCCTACTTTTGTTAGATCTTAGTGCGGCGTTTGATACTGTTGACCACACTATCTTGGTTTCTCGTCTTGAGCAATATGTAGGAATTCAAGGGGTGGCTCTTCAGTGGTTTAAGTCGTATTTATCAAATAGAAACTTTGCAGTTAATGTTGGTGAATTTATATCTACCTCAGTTCCTCTTACCTGTGGCGTCCCTCAAGGGTCCATTCTTGCCCCATTACTTTTTTCTTTATATATGCTCCCTTTGGGGTCTATTTTTAAGAAGCATAATGTCTCATTTCACTGTTATGCAGACGATACGCAGATATATCTACCATTACAACAAAATAAGAATGTTCTAACTCCCATTTTAGAATTTCTAACTCCTATTTTTTGTTTTCACTAAATGAAAACAAAACAGATTATTTTTGGGCCGAGTGATACTGTTAACCTTGGCCCTCTGGCCTCGTATAATAAGATGGTGGTGAAAAATCTGGGTGTTTTATTTGATAAAGCTTTTAAATTTGACATAAAAATACATTCTGTCGTTAAATCCAGTTTTTTCCACTTGAGACTTTTGGCTAAGGTAAAGATATTTCTCTCTTTTAAAGACCTTGAGAAAGTTATCCATGCCTTTATTTTTTCAAGGCTTGAATATTGTAATTCCCTTTATATAGGAGTTAGCCAGAAAGCGTTGTCGCGTTTGCAGGCAGTCCAAAATGCATCAGCTAGGATGCTGACAGGTACTCGAAAACGAGATCATATCACACCAGTTCCATTTTCCCTTCATTGGCTGCCAGTGCGTTTCCAAATAGAATTCAAGCTTTTATTGTTTGTTTTTAAATCATTAAATGGTTTGGCACCTCCTTACCTTGCAAACCTTCTTAAATGACACACGCCTACTAGATCCCTTAGATCCTCTGATCAGCTGCTTCTAACTGTTCCTAGGTCTAGATTAAAATTTAGGGGTGATCGGGCCTTTTCGGTAGTTGCACCTAGACTGTGGAATTATTTACCCCTGTATATTAGAGCAGCTCAAACTATATTTACATTTAAAACTCGGTTAAAAATTAATTTATTATCTCAGGCTTTTAATTCTACTGAGCATTGAGGGGTGCCATTTCATTTTTTGTGTTTATTTTTGTATTTATCTGTGTAATTTTTTGCTTTTATTTGTTTTACTTTGTTTGTACAGCACCTTGGGCAACAACAGTTGTATTAATGTGTGCTTTAAAAGTGAAATAAACAGAAAATAATGTTTGCCTTTAAAACCACCTCTGGCTCTGCACCCCTAAATTCAGTTCTTCAGACCTATTTGCCCTCTAGAAGCTTGCGTTCTGCAAGTGAACGACACATTATTGTGCCATCCCAAAGAGACACAAAATCACTTTCACTGACTTTTTCCATTAACTGTTCCCACCTGGTGACCTGTTCAACTCAATCAGAGCAGCTGAATCCTTAGCCATCTTCAAGAAACTGCTAAAAACACATCTCTTCCATCTTTATTTGACCCTCTAACTCTAGCACTCTCTATTCTAATTCTATTTGATCTATCGGTCTTTTTATTTAAAATTAAAAAAAAAAAAAAAAAAAAACCTCCATCAATTGCATATGTATTCTCTAACTGCTAGCTTTTCTTGAAAAACTAACTCTAGGTTTCTTTTTTCTATATTCCATCTACTCGTTTTCTTAAAATAAATAAATAAAAAAGCCTTGCTACGTGTACTGCGTTAGGCTAACCGAGACTTGTCATAACACTTGCATGTTGTTGCTCTTTTGTTGGTTTTGATTGCTTCTATTGTCCTCATTTGTAAGTTGCTTTGGATAAAAGCTTCTGCTAAATGACTAAATGTAAATGTAAAGCTCTTATCCAAGATTATTAATACGATTGTGAATAGTGTTTCCCATACTTTGATTTATTTGTGGCGCCCACCACAATATCAAAACTGACCGCCACAAATAGATTTTCCAAAAGGCTTTGACTTTGTTGAATAAACATGAGCACTGCACATTTCAAAATCAAAACCCGGTGCGGGTGTTTTTATATTTCTGAAGGAAACCGACTGTCTAAAGTCTCAAAATCTAATTATATCATCTCATAATTAGCATCAAAGTTTGATTTCAACCATTAATTTCACCATGATGTCAATCTTTGACATGGTCTTAGTCAGTAATAAAGATATCAATATTACATTTTCACAAAATGTTCTTTACCTTATGAAGGATGATTTTATATAGAAAACCGTAAATCACCAGAAAATTACTTTAGCTGGGTTTTCACAGACATGGTCACAAATAGAGTGCAAGTCTGTGGGAAACACTGATAACTATTGAATAGACTGGACTACTGTTGACTAAGTTTTGGTGAGAATCACACAAGTCCCCTTGAACGAGTATCTAGGTATCTAGTTTTCAAAAAATACACAAAATCCAAAATGGCAGACTTCTTTTTGGGCTGAGATGAGGAAATGAAGTAAACAATTAGGCAGAAAATGGATCTTTTTAAGATAAATGCTCTGATTGGGGGATTTAAACCCTGACATCTGGGAACCACAACCATGAAAGCTTGTGGGGGCTTGTTACCATAGCTTTCACATAGAATCAAATGGATGGGAATATGCATACGCAAATCATATTTAAACGTAGTTACCCACAAACTATACTATATATACTAAGCTCCATAGTATGTGTGGTTATTTCAACAAGGAGACGGGGTAGGGAATAAAGTGAGTATATACACACAGGCGCATGTGCCAAAGAGCTTTTTATAAATCTGAAAACTGAAATAATGCAAAAATCAGCCTTTTGTTGGTACACACAGTTAGGATAAAATTTATGCAAAGTTTTATGCACAATGCTCCAGGCTCTTACCATTCTTTCGAAAGGGTCATCTGTGTGGTTGGCAATATCCAGGAGTTCAGAATATTCCAGCTCTTCACTGACACGCTGTAATAAACTAAGTGGTTCATTGATAGCCACTGGCATGGAGACCCGTGACAAATCCTTCCCGATGTTGTTGTACAGGATGTTGAGGATACCGATATGGCTGTTATCAGTGCTGTGTGCAGGAAGCACTGTGCGTCGCCCACTGACCTGAGCATTAGAAGCTAAATCATTTGTGTTGGATACACTGGCTCTGTACTTCATATTTGCAGTTTCTGAAAAAAACAAAAACGAACAAGAAATACCAGATCAATAAATGAGTGAATGTGCACAAAACTGAAAACACCTACAAATTACACTTGAAGGTAGGGTAGAAACTAGGCATTTTAGCTAATTGTAGACGTACTGTGGCCTTCCTCTGGTTCAGAGTTGCTTGTGGTGACACTCAATCCAGATTCGTCAGATGTTTCATTTTCAGACAAATTCTCACAAACCACCTCACTGGCATCAAAATACTCTGCTGTAGAGTCTGCTACTGAAGGTGTACGATATAGCTTATGGTCCTGAGAGGGGGTGTCCTGCTTAATGACAACAAGATAATTATTTTAAATAAATAAATAAAAAACATTGAATTTAGAAGTTCAGATGTGGGGAAGCACACACCTGATCCTGGAGCACAGTGCAGTAGGACTCATCTGAGGAATCAGATGACAGTGACACAGAGTGAACTCTGGTTAAACGGGACTGCAGCTCAAGCTAAACACAAAAATCAAGTCAGTAACAAACACAATTTAAGCATGTAAGGCAAGACAGCATTCATGACAGACAGTATTCATGACAGACAGTACATACAGTGTATAATTTAAATTAATTCAGCAAATATCAGGACATAAAATGGTTTAACACACACCTCTTACTGGATGAACAAATGATTTTAAAACATAAAACATAAACCAAATTCCCTCTACTGGCCCTTGTCAATCATGGCCTCCTAATAATCCCCATCCACTTGATTGGCTCTATCTCTCTCTCCTCTCCACCTGTAGCTGGTGTGTGGTGAGCGCACTGGCGCCGTTGTCCTGTGGCTGCCGTCGCATCATCCAAGTGGATGCTGCACACTGGTGGTGGTTGAGGAGTGACCCCCCCCACATGATTGTAAAGCGCTTTGGGTGTATGGCAATACACAATAAAGCGCTATATAAATGCATCATTCATTCATTCATTCATTCATTCATTCATAAGGGCTAGCATTCTTTCAATTACCACAAGATATTCAGCTTATCCCTTAGTCTGCAGTAACAAAAACTGTTTATAGTTGATACTAGTAGTAACAACAGCTCACAGTGTAGTCAGATAGTTTACTAGTACATTAGCACCATCTTAAACAGGGAGGAAAGATTTACCTCTGAGAGGGTCGTGCACAATGTGGCCAACTGATCTGAGGTTGACTGCCGAAGGTCAGGTCCAGCCCAAGCCTGTCTGACACGCTCACGCTCTACAGCCAGGGATTCATGGATGGATTTTAAAGACGAATGTACTATAAAATACAAAAGGAAGAATGAAAGAAAATACAAATTTAAAATCAAAGTTTAAAATAAAAATGTCTTGCGTTATTGAGCAAAAAAAATAGCCTCATAGCACCATCTAGCACCCAAGTTGTAAGCTTTTAGGTAGTTGTTAATTGCAAATGGTATCTTTCTAAAACAAATAGGGATGTCAATTTACACAAATTCCGATTTCTGCGATGCAGAAAACGCGGACGGAATCGCGGAATCCAGTCATAAAAACAGAATTTACAGTTTAACGCGGAATGTCACGGAATTTGTCAAAGTTTGGATGAATTAATCAAAAGTAGGTCATTACACTTAAATCAAATCGCGATATGGACTAGTATCTGTAAATATTAAGCTGCAAAAGTCGATTTAAATACGAATCCTGCATGTTCTGTATGAATGGAGCAGACGCGCGTTTTTTTTTTTTACTAACGTTACATACACAGCTCGCGTGATTTCAGTGTCTGCCGTCTCAATGAGGACATAAATACATGAACAATATCTCCAAAACTTATCCGAGTCACTTCACGAGCATTTTACCATTTAATTTCAGTAAAACTAGCATCATATCATTATACACACAGAACTAAAGGTATTCACGGCAACCCGTCAAAATAAAAGTTCGGTTTTATCTCATTAAAGACATTGTGCCAGAAATAGGCTATATTACTATTATTTAGTAGAATGTACGTAATACTAATACTACTACTACTGTTGAAAAATAATAAAACTTTATTTTTTAAAGAAATAATCACAAAATATTTCTTCCATGTTTTAATTTTAATAGTAAATCCCCTTTATTTGCCAAAAAATTAAATGTTTAATTTTCATTAAAGGATAAATTAAATCAATGTTTTATGCCTTTATCTGAGAACCAGTCAAATTTAAATACACAGAATTTCTGAGGGGGAAAAAAAAAACATTTCATAAGGCTACTGTAAGAATAAAAAATTATTTGTATGCATTCAAATAATTAGACATTCTAAAACACAGAATTTGGTAACAATAAAACATAAGGCGAGAAAAAAAACATTTCATACGGCCTTAAACATGTAATTTTAACATTAATTTATTAAGTGTAACAATTGTATAAGTTTCATGATTTTAATTAATTAGACATGCTTTTTGATTAATGGAATTTAATTTGACCATTAAAACGGAATCCAGAAAAATTAAAACTGAAAAAACGGAATTTAGAAGAAAAAAAAAAGCGGAATTTGGGAAAAAATAAAACTGATTTCATAGGGCCCTACCAATGAATCTATTAACGGTTGACCTTAATACTACAAGATACGTCTACTGCAGTGGCATGTCACCAACATTTGGGTTGGTCACTCAAATTTTCCGAAATTTTGTGAGGTCTTCCAATGGACTCTCGATGGCACGTCTCTGTGTGTCTCCTCCTCAGGAAGAATATTATTTTATGAAAACATGCCATTACAAAGCATTTAGCTGCCTCGTAGAGTGATCTCCTTGTTTGTGCCAAGATTCACTTCCACAAACATGATCAGACTTTGATAGACCTCTGTTCTTTAAATAAAGCAGGCCAGGCACTGACACCTGATATTCATGCCATTGATTGAAAACACCTCTGAACAGATGGACTCTTAATTTCACCTTCAAATTAACTGCCAATTCTATAGATTCACATACGTTTGCCACATAGATATGCAATATTACATAATTTTTCTGAATAAATAAATGGCAAGGTATATATTTTCATCTCATTTGTTTGATTGGGTTCTCTTTTGATTGGGTTCTCTTTGCTTGCTCTTTACGTTCATACTTAGTGAGCCTTAGTGCTCAAATATCACATTAGTGGGGTCTCTTCAACCCACGGAGTTGAAAAACAACCCCTGGCAAAAGTAGCCCAATTCTGCAGGAAAATTATGGACTTGGCAACACTTGCCGCCGTCATACAGAAGTAAACACGGAGGACATGGAGTAAGCAATTATGATTTATTTATAGTGTGATCTGCTGCAGAAGCCAGCAAATTTATGCACAGCACAGGCAATATGAAAAATAAAGACAAGAGTCTTAAAACTTATGATATGAGCCCTCATGTTTTGCTTGTATAGAGTTGTCACTGCAATACTTATGAGTTCTGACCCAGTCTATGGTTCTGACATAACTGTACGTTCACTGACTACCTTGCGCAACTGTCTTGATAACTTAAAAATATTGTTAATTAATTATTTTGCCTGTGTTAATTCCAACAGTATAAATTTGGGCAAAAAAAAAAAAAGTATAATTTTATTAGAACTTTAATATTTCATCTACACTTCCTGTAACCATTGTGTGTACCTTGCAAGATGTATTACACTCAGGACCTTAAGGATGAAAATATCCCCATTAAAACTGCAATTTTTAATCCCAGGGCCATTTAACTATAAAATGATGTTGTCTTTGTTAATAGGCTTTCATTCTGAAAACTTACTTGCTTTACTTTCTTACCAGGTGGTGCCATTTTTTCAGGTTTGGCCTATAAAGCAAATGCGCTTTTATCCCATTTTCTGCTTTCGCTGTATTAGAGCCAAATGGATAAATGATGCCGCTATAATCGCGTGGGTGTGTTGGTATGGATGTCAGAGTGTTGTTTGTATGCGTCTAAAATAATTGTGTGTACACACCTTTAATATTTGAGAGAGAAATCATACTGTATTGTGAATATTAAATCCCCACCGCTGAGTATACCAGCAGAGCTTTGCTGGCATCTAATGGGTAAAGTTTGGTACTGCAACCAAACAAACTAAAAGCTTATTTCTCAACCTCAAATTTGGAACAACTCGTTTAGATTTATAGCTTTTATTTTCTAGCAATTTTTCATAAATAATTTTCATAAACTAAAACCCATGTTCTATAACTTTGTTTGTTTTATTATATGATTCAATTGCATAGCCAGATATTTTCTTTCTGCTGCCTTCTCAAACTTTTGCTGCAGTGTTTATTCCTGCCTTGTAAAAGCTTTTAAATTCATTATATTTTTAATAACATCTCTTAATCTTCAGTAAAGAAGTGAATAGCAATGACTCTCACGAGAAGTGAATCAAACTGTGGCTGTGGAGTTGACAGAACGTTTATATCGTGCTTTGTGAGCCCCCTGAACCCGAGCCTGTACCATGAAGCCAGATTAGCTGGCTAGCCAGGCACATTGCAGTTAAGTTTGCACCAATCCTGGGTTTTAGGTATCATGAAAGTGGCTTGGCTTTTAGCTGCGTTCACTGCCATAGTAACTTACACTACACGACTAACCTGCTCCAGGGCAGGTCATGTTCTGAGATCGCAAGAACAGTTAGAGTTAGAGATCAGTTAGATCTCAGTTAGAGATCTAACGCAAACTGAAATTGGACCAAAGATGTGAGCAAAGTGACACGTGTGAAAAATGTCTGGCTTTAATGATAATTACTTAGGGTTATTTTATATGATTTATATTATTATTAATCCATTACACACAAGCCATTTTAGTTTAAATGAATGTTAATATTTACAGATCGTATGTAATATATATAAATTGTAGAATCAATAGATAATGCTTTAAAAAGGACTACGTGACCTTATATGTTCGAGGATCTATTGCTGTATATTTCCAACTATATAAACTAATTTAACAAGTTTCACTTGTGACTGCACTGATAAAGCAAGATCATTTCTTGTATTTGTCCTCTTTCATGAACAAGAACTTTTTAAAATTGTAAATGCATTTAAATCATATCCTTCAATCTCTTAACCTTTAGCAAAACCTTTAACCTAGGCTCGTGATTGGCTGTTCACCACTGATGTCAAACATTCATGTGCTCATGCTCCACAAACTCAGGATCAAGCCTGAGTTGACACAGAAAGTTGATGATCAGCATCATGGTACCAACAAAGCCGGATTGGAGTGGTTTGGTTTTGTCAACTCGAAACTAATCCTGTAACTCTGAATTTGTTCATCTACCATCATGGTACAGGCCCCTGATCTAAACCAAGCTGGGTTTGTTTGGTTTTGTCAACTGTAAACCTACTCTGTTTGTTCAGCTAGCTTCATGCAACAGGCCACTGTGCTTATGTTTTGTTTTTCCCCATTAACCAAACCTTGGAATGTCATTCCGAAAAGAAAACGAAAACAAACCTTGAATCAGTTTAGATTTATGCAATTTCACTGTCAATAGGATGAAAATCTCCTCTGCAGTTTTTTTTTTTTTTTTTGCTAGGTTACTTTAATACTTCAGTACAATTTTAAAAGTTGTAAACTTAGTTTTAAAGTAAACTTATTTTTACTCAAGTATGTTTTTTACTTTGTTTTTTTAAATAAACTGTTTATGAGGACACAAGTTTGTATAACAGGGGTATTACAGCATTAACACGGTTTACAAGGACACTTCCTATGCCCTTGTAAACGAAATGGCTTAAACATACTAAGCAGTTTTATTTAGAAAAAATATAATAATAATTCCAGAAGTTTTCTGTGAGGGCTGTGTTTAGGGTTGGGGGACATTTTTTATTTGTGATTAGCTCAGTAGACCAAACCATTTTAACCTATGGAGAGTTTACATAAAACACATATACAAGTGTGTGTATTTGTGAACATGAGTGCTCCATATTGTAAACAGTACACTGTTGTACTCCCTATCTATATATCCTATCTATATCTATCCATCTGCATGTTTTTCCCCACACTGACATACCAGATATCGCTTCAATTTATTTTATTTTCTAGATCTAGTGTGAGAAGAGTCATCAAGTTTAGATGAAGGGAACATTTAAACATTACTGTAAATTTCAGAGCTCAAAACAGCTTTTACTGAAACCAAGCTGCCAAACGACTAATTTTGTACTTCCTCCTCTTTATTACGTAATCAGGATGAATATCTCGGCACAAGATCAGCACAAGATGTGCAAGCCCTGCACAGACCAACACCTACTTCTTCAGCATCGCCTCTTTGGGATTTAAAAAAAAAAACATAAATGTTCAGTAATCTTTTCATCCCCGCCCATTTTTTCAGACCATTGCATAAGAGACAGTTCAGGATTCTTCCTCTTATTTGTGAAGGTTTCACACCTCCACAATACAGGTATGAATAGTCTGTATGTCTCTTCTTGGACACATACCTTTGTCACACAAGGCACAGATGTCTAACTGCAGTTGCTTTCCTTCTGGCGAGGAGACCTTAGGCGTGGACAGCTGGGAGTAAACGTAATCCGGGATGGACTGAAGGGAAGCAGCCAAGCCAGCTGATGTGCCCAAGTGGTTCGAAGAAAACTGCTCCAAAAGTCAGAGATGGAAGTAGAATTATTACAACAGGAAGCAGTAGTTCAGAAATAAAAAGGGAAAGACATTCATCCCAATTGTTCTTCATTCACTAACCCTGCATACATATGAAAATGTTATGACCAAATACATATGAAAAAAAATAAAAATAAGACCACTTAATGGGGAAAAAAAAAACACTCCTGGTGGCCTAGGAATCAAAGGCATTAAACCAAAATGTTACATTATTATTAGAAAGTAATCCTACATTAACTCTTATTCAGATTAATAAAAATGAAGAGTTTTGCACAGATTATGGCTGAAGAAACCTTGCCACAGGAGGGTTTCACACACTTTTACATTTTGGCCGCATTGAAACATACAAGGATTGCGAGTGCTATACGAATAAAAATAACTTAACTATATCATGTGTCGTCTATTTAAAAAAAAAAACAACAACTGCTAATTACACTTCAGCCGGTTAACTTGAAGATCTTGCTGTGTGTGCACACCTTTAGAGAACTTGGTTACATTTACATAGTGTGACAAAAGACTGTACAGGAGAGGTTGTGCTGAAATCTTACACGGAGTGCTGTCACATCATCTTACTGTCATGTATACATAGAGACACACATACAGGTACAGTATATATTTTGAAAATACTTACATGTATATTTATATTCATAATTTATATTATATATAAATATATTTAATAAAACAACATTTCTTAAATGTATACCTGCATGTGTGTATTTATATATACATAAATACACAGTACACACACACGTACACAATTGTTTTGGATGCGATTAATCGTTGCCCAGCACTAGAAAAATGTATTCAATCTCAAACAAGGAATATCATTATGAACTTACAATGCCAAGCGATTCGACTCTTGACAGCGTTCGGGAGTGACCCCAGATCTTTCCAGACTTCTTTTTGGGTTTCTCAAGAGTAAGATTCTAAAAAATAAGCACTATGTTTACCTCTTTGCTATTTAACACTACTACTGTCATAAAATAATCATCACTTTTACTTTGTGTTATGCTGCACAAAGACAACAGATGTTCTGTGTCACAGCAGACTCACCTGCATGCTGATTCGATGTTCAAGGTCCGTGTTTGTGATGGGAAGACCACCCTCATGCCAGTGAAGTTTTTGGATTAAACTCGAGAGCTCAGCTAAGTCCAGCTGACAACTGGCAAGTTCTGTGCATGACAGACTGAACGTTAGAGGAAGTGAAGCACATTCAAATGTAGTCTTTTTTTTTTTAAATGAAAGAAATTGTGCTCTTCAGTTGTTTTTTTGTTTGTTTGTTTTTTAGAAATGGTCTAAATAACATTACACTGAATAACATTTGATGCTACTTTGCACTTGGTAAAAGTTGTTATTTAAAAAATAAAATAAAAAAACACTTCAACAGCAGGCTATGATAATTGCAAACACTGAAGTTTCTCACAACCTTCCTGCTACCAGAATGTTTATTGTTATTGACTACTGCGTTATCGCCGGTGTATACCAGAAACTGTGCAATTTAAAAATGTGCACACTAGTGGTCAAACATTTGGAAACACGATTAACTTTAATGCTCATATACAGTTTTGACGAATATTTTTGTTTACTAAATTATTTGCATAGACCAAACTGGAGAATTAGTAGGCATGTCCCACACTGGCCCCATATACTCATGTTGAATTAAAAGGTATTAGAAGGTGCATACCTTGCTGGCACAAGTCAGCTTCCTGAGTCTGTTTGAGCCAATCAGATACTTTAGTATTTCCTCGAGATGAAGAGGCTGATGGGGAACCCTGCCTCTCTGACCCAACGAATGATACTGAGCTCTGATATTGTGGCATCTAGAGAAGAGAAAAATGTACAACAGCTCAATGGGGAAAAATGTATTGCAGTGAAAGAAAAAATAAATAAAAAAATAATGTTACAAAGACTTTCTAAAGCAATCACATTTAAGACGAACACAAATGCCCACCATCACTCGGTTTCTCTGTGCAAGACTTGCCATGGCAGGCAAAGTGCTGCTGGTTACTGTCGAGAGGGCTTCAAGGACCCCGTGGTGCAGGTTTATAGCCTCGTTTTTCTTGAAATGCCGATGGGCAGTCAGTTTGGTCAGCCAGATGTAGAAGATATCGTCACTCTTTGCCTGGAAGGAGAAGACAAGTCAACGCACCCACAAACAAATAGTTACATTCAGAGAGTTTTTCACAAGTTCATTTATTGTGCTATGAATAAATTATATTCTATCACTTTGCATGCCATCGCTATCAGAGCCACTCTCCAAGAGGGGCTTCCCACATTAAGGGACATATGCATAAAGAGAAGCATAATGAGGGTCCACATTGGACACTGCCGAATCTTTAAAATGTGTTTTTTTTTTTTGAGGAGACGAGGCAACTTTTTCTACCCATTCCAAGCCCCTAGTGTTTGATAAATGCTGCATGTCCAAGACTATTTTGCGACTTGCCATATTGCTTCCATTGAAAAACATTTACTGTTAATTTGCTGGTGCAGAATGCATGGGAATTGTATTATCATTATTGGGGTATAATTATGTCATCATGTTTGGAGAAGATTTTCAGGTTGACTTTTTTTGAATGCATTTCAATGGAGGTGATTTGTGACGTTTGTTAGGAAACAGGTGATCACCTTGTTAATTGGCAGCTTGTCCACTAATCTTTAACGTTTAAACCAATTAACAAATTTGAAATATACTACTGTATATTTAGAAATAAGAGAAATCAGAATTTTGCAACAGGTTGGATTTATATGCAAACAATGAATGCATGTCATAAAAACTAACAGCAGAATCAGATAATAAATATTTAAAATCAAAAACTGCAACTATGATAACCTGGTTTATTCGTTTTGGCTAGTAAAAGTTCTGAATGCCTGGTAAATTAATTTAGTTGCCAAATCGGCTGATGGAGAAAAAAAAAAAAAACCTGAAAATGAAAATCATACCGAACTTCTGTGCAAGCAAATATTACAAAACATTTGTCATTTAAATTGTTATAGTCAAAACAAAAACAGTACATTTTTGTTATTAGACTAATGCATTGTTTTTCTCGAAGCACAGAATTCATGTACTGTTGTAATGGTTTGAGTACAGCCTGGCAATTTGAGCACTCTCTTGATTTATTGCTGACCTGGATTTGACTGACTCCGCTAACGTGGGCAGCTGTGATGACTTACAATATCAAACTACTACTATAACATTCTTAGTCATACAGGTGCATCTCAATAAATTAGAATGTCGTGGAAAAGTTCATTTATTTCATTAATTCAACTCAAATTGTGAAACTCGTATTAAATAAATTCAATGCACACAGACTGAAGTAGTTTAAGTCTTTGGTTCTTTTAATTGTGATGATTTAGGCTCACATTTAACAAAAACCCACCAATTCACTATCTCAACAAATTAGAATACTTCATAAGACCAATAAAAAAAATATTTTTAGTGAATTGTTAGCCTTCTGGAAAGTATGTTAATTTACTGTATATGTACTCAATACTTGGTAGGGGCTCCTTTTGCTTTAATTTCTGCCTCAATTTGGCGTGGCATGGAGGTGATCAGTTTGTGGCACTGCTGAGGTGGTATGGAAGCCCAGGTTTCTTTGACAGTGGCCTTCAGCTCATCTGCATTGTTGGGTCTGGTGTCTCTCATCTTCCTCTTGACAATACCCCATAGATTCTCTATGGGGTTCAGGTCAGGCGAGTTTGCTGGCCAATCAAGCACAGTAACACCATGGTCATTGAACCAGCTTTTGGTACCTTTGGCAGTGTGGGCAGGTGCCAAGTCCTGCTGGAAAATTAAATCAGCATCTCCATAAAGCTTGTCAGCAGAAGGAAGCATGAAGTGCTCTAAAATGTCCTGGTAGATGGCTGCATTGACTGTGGACTTCAGAAAACACAGTGGACCAACACCAGCAGATGACATGGCAGCCCAAATCATCACAGACTGTGGAAACTTCACACTGGACTTCAAGCAACATGGATTTTGTGCCTCTCCAGTCTTCCTCCAGACTCTGGGACCTTGTTTCCAAATGAAATGCAAAATGTACTTTCATCTGAAAAGAGGACTTTGGACCACTGAGTTCTTTTTCTTCTTTTTCTCCACAGCCCAGGTAAGACGCTTCTGACGTTGTCTCTGGTTCAGAAGTGGCTTGGTAGCCCTTTTCCTGAAGACGTCTGAGCGTGGTGACTCTTGATGCACTGACTCCAGCTTCAGTCCACTCCTTGTGAAGCTCTCACAAGTGTTTGAATCAGATTTGCTTGACCGTATTCTCAAGCTTGCAGTCATCCCTGTTGCTTGTGCACCTTTTCCTACCTAAATTCTTCCTTCCAGTCAACTTTGCATTCAATATGCTTTGATACAGCACTCTGTAAACAGCCACACCTTTCAGTAATGACCCTCTGTGACTTACCCTCTTTGTGGAGGGTGTCAATGTTCGTCTTCTGGATCATTGCCAAGTCAGCAGTCTTCTCCATTATTGTGGTTTCAAAGAACAAGAGATACCCGGAATTTATACTGTATGGATTGTCATTAATTGAAACTCAAACGTAAATATTCTAATATTTTGAGATACTGATTTTTGACTCATGAGCTGTAAGGTCTAATCATCAAAATTAAAAAAAAAAAAAAAAAAAAAAAAAAAAAACTTTAACTGTTTTACTTTACATGCAATGAATCTAAAATATATGAAAGTTTCACTTTTTGAAATAACTTACCAGCTATGAACTTTTTCACAACATTCTAATTTATTGAGATGCACCTGTACATACATATACACACCTTGACATGGTACAAGCTGTCGCCAGCATCGAGATCGATGCGCTTAGTTTTCCGGTTCACAGACATGACCGCAAGACTAACATCTAAAGCTCCGTGAATCTTGCCTCTGGCAATCTGAGGATGTGAGAAGGTACACTTACAGAAAAACACTGAAAGCATGTTTAATTACTACAAAAAGTGATATTAATTTTACTTACATCCTGTTGAGTCTTTGAATATATGAGAGTCCCCTTATCCAATACAAAATATCTCTAAGGGAGAAAAACATTGCATTGGGAAAGGAGTCACAGGACACCAGGGGCTTGTACCATGAAGCTGGTTTAGCTGGCTAGCTAGGTAAGTTTCAGTTTAGTTTGCGCCAACTCTGGGTTTTAGGTACCATGAAAGTGGTTTGGCTTTTAGCAGTGTTCATCGCCGCAGTAACTTATGCTCCACAGCTAACCTGCTCCAGGGCAGGCCATGTTCTGGTTTAGAGATCTCAAACCGAAATTTGACCAATCAGCTTCAAGCAAAGTGACACGTCTGACGCAATAAAGCCACTCCTCCAGTTTCTCTTACTCTACAGGACTCTAAAGGTCGCTACATAAAAAAAAACATTTTTAAAAGATAAATTCACATTTTTAGAGATGATTATTTTTTATGATTTTTTTATATTATTATACCCTTAATCCATTACACAAGCAAGCTTCGTTTAATAGTAATTAAGCTTTTATTTTAAATATAAACATGGATAATATGCAATATAAATAATTTTAGAATCAATAGCTGTAAACATGACTACACTATGAGTTTAGATTTTAAGTGTTTTTATAGCTATAAATATTATAAACTAACTTTACAACTTTTACTTGCACTTATATGGTAAGATGTTCTCTTTAAGTTTTCCTCTTTCATGGATAGATCGTTTCATCTTGCTGTGTAAATGTTTAAATTCTTCATATTGTTCTATGGTTGTAACGGTATGATATTTTCACGGTATGATAATTGTCTCAGAAAATATCACGGTATACGGTATTAAACAATCAAAACAGGTTTTTTTTTGGTTGAACAAATGTTTGGAAGCATTTTTGGAAGCATTATTCAAATTTCATTAATCAAAAACAATCAAGTAAATTTCATCATTGATTATATATTAGTTTAACAACTTCTATTCATCATTAATAATTCATAAATTCTGGTTTGACTTAATTTTTCTGGATTCTGTACTTATGATATAATATAAATATAATATCAAAAATGATGGTAATGAAATTAATGCATAAAGCTTAAACAATTTAATTAATGTTTTAAAATGTAATCAAATGAAAATAACTTATCCTTTTATGTTTTCGTAAAGGACTGCACAGATATTTACTAAATAAAAATAAGGAGAAAATTATATTTCTTAAATGTTTCTATAAATTATTATTATTATTATTTTAGAAGTAGGCTACATTATAGTACAGTCGTAATTTCTGTCAATTTCTTCGAGTTAAAAAGCGGACTTTTATTTTGACGGGTAGTAGTGAAGAGCTTTGAGTGTCCGTGTATTTGACAGTGGTTTTCTCAAATAAAATGATGAAAGGATTATTAATTGTTCTCTCAGTGTCAGTGAGGCTGTCAGTGTTTGTGTCCATGTCCTCAGATAGTGAGACAGCACGTGCTGTTAAACACTATGAGCGGTGCCAGCGCGCATACTTGAGTATGTAGTACACGACACAACGCCGCTCATTCATTCACAGAGAGACGCGCAAAACAAACAGATTATATTTATATAGCAGTGTTTTTGCTCTTTAATAATCACAGACATAGACCATGTCGTGATTTTACCGCTCTGTTTTTGATTTATTCATCAATACATAAAATCGCGCGTTTTATGTGACATCTGCATTGTAAATTCATTGTCATGACTGGATTCTGGGATTCACTCCGCATCACGGAAATCATAAGGCTTTAACCTCAAGTTATAAATGGGACATAACAGTACCTGCACAGAGGATGGTGTTCTGAAATATAGGTAAACATGTTCGATGTGTTTCCTCTTTTTACAGCTGCTTTTCGACCACAGTTTTTGCGAACTGTCTATCCTCGAGGACAAATAAGCGTTTGTCTTTTCTATATTCAAAGTAACGTTATTCCCATACTGCCAATTTTAATTTATATTTTGATGTGGGATAGAGATTAGAGATAACTCATAACGACCTCCGTCTCTGATGTTGTCTCCGCTGTACGTGTGGGTGGAGCAAGAGAACAGTTAAGTGGAAAGTTGTTGCCTAGGCGCAGGTGAGATTCTGCGTCTTTTATTTTCTCCCAAATACCGTAGATAAGCAAATGTACACGGTATGATAATCGTACGCATTTATATCGTGGTATATCGTCACAACCCTATATT
Organism: Schizothorax lantsangensis; assembly: GCA_027422415.1. Lineage (NCBI taxonomy): Eukaryota > Metazoa > Chordata > Actinopteri > Cypriniformes > Cyprinidae > Schizothorax > Schizothorax lantsangensis. Next base: position 37,508,632 of record CM049844.1, read on the forward strand.
GTTCACCCTTTTAATCTTTGGTAGTGAATGGGTTAAAGCAAAAAAAAAAATCCTGAGCTGGGCCGGGTCGGGTCGGGGGGTTGGCGGGCAGCACATGCAAAGTATGCAATGACTGTGGCAACTTAAACATTTGAAAATACTATGGCATAGTTATTGCTTTCCTTATTCAAACTGATTTTTTTTTTTTCATGAATATATGGTTGACCTGAAGAATGAAAGCTATATCATACACTTGGAAAATGATGAGCTATATCACCGCTTATCGACACTAGGGGTGTGACAAAACACTTGGTTCACTAGAATTAGACAATATTTTAAAAAAATTTCAATAAAATATTTGTCTTTTAATTACAAAAAGTCAGACAATGCAGTTGTAATTTGAAGTATTTTAAAGGGGTGGTTGATTGCGATTTCACTTTTTTAACATTAGTTAGTGTGTAATGTTGCTGTTTGAGCATAAACAATATCTGCAGACTTGCGGCGCTGAAAGTTCAATGCAAAAATTCTGGCAGTTTAATGCCTACAAAAATAGCTGGTAAGGGACTACAACGAGTTACTTCCCGGGTCTGATATGTCACAGACCCAGATAAACCCCTCCCCCGGGAACACGCAGCAAAGGGGGCGAGGCCATGCTGCGCTGCTTTAGAGAAGAGGAAGAGAAAACTAGGGATGTACGTAAAAATCTATTCATATGAATCGCGATTCTGTCTTCTAACGATTCTAATGGATTTACAAGTTTCAAAATCATTTAAGCAGCGGTTCTTAATACTGTTACTCGTGTTGCCCTGCTCTGCATCTCTCTCTCTCTCATTCAGATCGTCAGATCAGCTCCAACAAACTGTTCCAATTATGCACTTATTTTCACACAGCAATGAGAAGCATTATAAATGGGGACAGAGAGGTGTGGAATAAAGATAAATTGTGAAAAATGCGTTTTTAAAAAAAACAAGCATGAACATGCTAGACTGCACCCCATAAACACAATCAAGCCTAGAAAAAAACCAGTCAACCACCCCTTTAACTAATCTAGGGCTGTAACTAATGATTATTTTGGTAATCAAGTAATCTGACAAACAGGCCTAAGTGAAAACCAGGCTTTAGTATGACCATTTACTATTTATATATAAACTAACGATGAAGCAATAACTGGCTCAAATAAAATCAAAACCAAGTAACTGCATGGTTTTATTGAACAACACTGCTAAAATACATAATGTAGTATGCCTATACATAATATGAACAGAACCAACTTAAGTACAAAATGTATTATAACAAATACCTGCAGAGGGCGCCAACTGCCTGGTGACGTTTTACAGCGCGATTAAACAACGTTTAAATCCATTCAATTTTAATATTTGGCCACATGCAAACTCAGAAACTTTTATTTTGAGATCGCGATGTACAGTAAATGGCATATTAAGAAATAGGTTGATGTATCCTAATAATCCCCATCCATCTCTCTCTCCTCTCCACCTGTAGCTGGTGTGTGGTGAGCGCTCTGGCGCCGTTGTGCTGTGGCTGCCGTCGCATCATCCAAGTGGATGCTGCACACTGGTGGTGGTTGAGGAGAGACCCCCTATATTGTAAAGCGCTTTGGGTGTATAGCAATACACAATTAAAGCGCTATATAAATGCATCATTCATTCATTCATTCATATTCTCCTGTGTTGGCAAAGGTTTATAAATGATTTACTTTACAAATCTAGTGAGAATGCACACTTTTTTCCCCAGATGACCGTTAACTCAAATTCACAGCATATACAGAGGAAGAGTTTAGCCCCTTTCACACATACAGCCTTTACTGGTAACGTTAAATTACTGGTAAATTACCATTAAGAGATCATGTGTGAACAGGACCTTTTCAAAAATCTCAGCAAATATATTCTGGCAATCATATCGTTTTTACTGAGATTTTATGTCGTTTTATATCGACATTGAGCTGTTTACAAAACTCCTGCTTTCTAGTTTTTCCATGTTTTTTACAGTCTATGGTAAATATGCACTAAATGGACACTATTATGCGCGTCTCGTGTTTATAAGAGCAAAACATTCTGATTGGCTAGTAATGTTAGTTTGGTTGAGAGTGAAAGCTGTGCTCCTCTCATACCATTGTTAGGCGAACTCATGGACTCGAAAGTGATATCAACAAGTTTTTTTTTTAATATAGGATTTTTTTCCCCCCGCAGCCAAACGCTGCACGCCGGAGATCCGGCACGGTGCCGGAGAACTTTAAGCCCTGAGTGAATCGCACTGACTCTCTCACGAGAAGAGAATCACAATTTCAAGGCATGTGATTGGCTGCTCATTACTGATGTCACACATTCATGTGCACGTGCTCCATTACCTCAGGATCAAGCCTGAGTTGACAGAAAGTTGATGATCAGCTTCATGGTACCAACAAAGCCGGATTGGACTGGTTTGGTTTTGTCAACTCAAAACTAATCCTGTAACCCTGAGTTTGTTTAGCCACCATCATGGTACAGGCCCCAGAAATCATGGTGGTCATTATTTTCCATGCATATTTTCTCAATGCAACTCACCTTATGCCAGCCCTGGAGAGGATACTTGCGCTTTTTCATGAGGAATCCCTCACAAATGCCTGGACCAGTGTTATTGGCCATACTCGTTCCTGCGACAGGTGCAGAACAGTCTGCATCTGATATTACTTCCCAATCCCTGGAGTTCTGTATTGGGGAAGAAAAAAAAAAAAAAAAAAAAAAAAAAAAAAAAGAGTTACGATAATTGATTTGTTTTTGAGAGGAAATGACAAACAATTCAGATGTTAAGAACCAGAACAAATACTGAGAGCTGTTCACTGACCTGTCGTGAGTGGCGTGAAGATCCTGTGCTGCCATTATGGGAGTGAGTGGGTTTAACAGCAGAGATGAGCACTGATTTATCCAGAGCACTCACTGATTGGCTGCTACCCAGAGAATGTCCATAGTCAGCCATTGATGCAGTCAGTATATATGTTTAGAAGTCAGTCTATTCCAGGTTGGATGCTTCCATCAAATAACATATACTCTGAGATGCAATACACAAACATACACATTAGTGGAAATGAGTGGAAAGCATCATATATAAACTCAGAAGCTTCAGAATGAAAGGATTCAGAAAATTTTTTAGAATACATTTCAGATGCATTTCTCTTTTTTTAAAAATTACATTTGTGTATATAAAAATATGCATATCTTAAGGGAATAATATCACTTTAATATTTATTAAATAGTGGTCAAATGCTAATGATGCAAAGGCACCTGCTAAATCTGTTAATACTTTCATTATTCTTCTGTCATGTGATTATATGGGCTGCCATAGACTCAATGGATGACAGTGAAATAAGGCACAGTGATACGTTTGAAAATGCATTTCCTTCTAATACACAACCTTCCAAGATTTCCAAAATATGAATTTTGAATCGTCTGCCATTTTGAATTGTGTTAAATTAAAAGTGTGGTGGGGGGGGGGGGGGGGGGGGGGGGGGGGGGGGGGGGAGTCATAACAGTTCAGCTAATCTAGCAAAACATGTGAAGGACGATAAGAAAAAGATGAAACATTTATGCTACAATGCTGTAAGGTAGAGACAAAGCTCAAAATAAGGCCAACATCGAATCAGTTTAAAATGACAAAACGATGCCAGTCTAACCTCGGTGACTATTTTGACACTGAATTTGAGCAATGTGAACAAACAGGTTTAAGAAGAAAGAAAAAAGCTGTTTCTTAAACTATCTGAAACTGTTTGTAAAGTTTGCAGAGTTCACCAGTTACTGATCAGAAAGCTTTCGTCGCACTTCTTCACAATGAAACTGAAATAGTAAAGAAACAGCACAACTGCAATGTGATCATGAAAACGCCACTGAGACTGAAAGCCCCATTCATTAACTGAATATTAAAAAAATAAAAAATAAAAAAAAATATGTGCTTGGCGTGACTGGTCTGATGAGTTTGTGTGGAATGTGAGCAGACCGCTCAGATGAGTTCAGGTTTAAGAGTTTCTCTCACACACACGAGTTTACGGTCTATTGGTATGCTCTTATTAAAACCCAAAAACGCGCAGATGTCTCTAAAATACGCTTCATAAAACAACTAAATCATTTGACACCATGTAGAAAGACTTGAAGACAGGCTATTATCATTAGATTCCTCACATGACTATAATCTTCTGATTTAAACTGTTTCGACTAATTGCTTGCTATAAAATGTAACGAGTTAGTTGCACTCATTAAACCGCAGTGACACGCAGAGCTCTTACAAATATACCAAAGCTAAAATATGGACGGTTCATTGGGCTTCAGTAATCATTAATTACAACAAATCAGCCAATTAATTATGTCACTTTCACAAAATACTGCTTGTGTTTGTCAGTACCGATACATTTATGACCAAATCCGAACCGAAAACACATAAACCGATGCTCCACGACTAGAGACTGAAACATATTTTTGTGCACAGATTAGTTGCCTCTTACCTCACACAGCCGAGCAGCTTCACGAGCTCATCTCATTCACTGCACGCGCTCTTACCGAATCACGGTCATGACGTCACAGGGGTGTGTTCAGGTGTGGAGATTGGATGAACACGTTGCTTCCATTTAGTTTTTGCATATCTAACAAGATTCGAGAATTACATTTAAAAAATACTTCACAATATATATATATATATATATCCGTGTAACTATACCTTAGCACAATGTGTTGATATTGGTGTTGTTCATTTTGTTCAGATCAACCAGAAAAATTGTTACATCTTTTTTTTTTTTACTGTTGTTATTCAAAAAAACTTTGGGAAGACCTATCTAGGTATTTTCAACAAAGAAATCTGGATACAATTTAGATATAACATGTAAAGATGTCTTCATATATTATGAATCAAAAATTATTTCTGTTAATTTTATGGTGAATCTTCTGATTTTATATGGTAAATTCCATATACATAAAAGTAAAAGGTGTAACACGAAACCATGTTTTAAAGCTTTTATGGCTGAATTTCTTATGTTTATTGATTCTCTTAAATGCACTGGTAACAAAAAATCTAAGTATACATTTATGTTTGCTAAAAAGATAGTTACTTGAAAATAACATGTAATTGCTGTCTCTCTTTCCTTTTTATTGTTATTATTATTTATTTTATATTTTTTGGTTGGTTGGTTTGTTGGTGATGTGTCTTAATGTAAGTTTTATAACCCCTGTTCCTCATGTCTTATGTTGTCTATTTGGATGTCTTGATTTATATGTAAATTTGTAATAAAAAGATTGGATGAATATTTTTGCAACATCAAAATACTTATCATTTAGTTTCGAGCTATTATCTCTGTGTTGTGGAAACAGAACAGAATATTCTAAACTCCTTTTTATTTACTTTGCGAAGTAAAGTAAAGCTCTTATTATTTAAGATTCAAAACATATTCAGACCTATTCATTAAAAGCAACTTAATTTCTGTTTAGTGTAGTTTGATCAGTGGTTATTATGTGTAGGCCTATTTTGTTTGTGTTTTCCAAATCTTTCAAAACAGCAGAGACCAGGAAGTACGCTTTAACGTCAGTAACTTAAAGGTTTTTTTGGGGGTTTTTTTACTGTACGTCAAACTTACTTTGATTACTTACAAAGAGAGATGTTGCTAACCCACTACTAATGAACTGCAGCGTAACATAAAAAAAAGGCTACACATATAGGCCTACATCTCACAAGTATACATACAGTATATACACCAGAGAACATACACTCTAAAATAATTTTATTATTAAGCAAAGTGCATTAATCTAAATCCAAATTCAAAAATCTACCTGAACCACTGAAAAAATAAATACAATGTTATCTGTCCCTGCTCTCTGACACTATACTTCACCATAAAATATAATTATTCGGGAATCTCTTTTCCTGCGTTGTTGTGTAACTCCACATCCCATCTATGCTTTAGATATATATTTTCTAACTAGAGTTTGCTCACTTTCAGTCCTGTTTGTCTAATAAAGATAATATATATATAATTTGTCTAATAACAAAAATATACAGTTAGGTCCATATATATTTGGACACTGACACAATTTTCATAATTTTGGCTCTGTATGCCACCAGATTAGAATTAAAATGAAACAATCAAGAGGAAATTGATGTGCAGATTTTAAGCTTTTATTCAAGGGGTTGAACAAAAATATAACATAAAATGCTTAGGAATTACGGAATTACAACCATTTTTATACACAGTCCCCACATTTTCAGGGGGGACAAATAAATATATATAATCAGAAATATAATGTTTATTTTTAATATTTTGTTGAATTCTTTGCAGGCAATGACTGCTTTAAGTCTGAACTCATGGACATCAGCAGAGACTGGGTTTCTTCTTTGTGATGTTTGCCAGGTCTTTACTGCAGCTGACTTCAGTTGTTGCTTATTTGTGGCTCTTTCTGTCTTTAGTTTTGTCTTCAGCAAGTGAAATGCAGCTCAATCGGGTTGAGATCAGGAGACTGACTTGGCCATTGCAGAATATTCCACTTTTTTACCTTCAAAAACTGCTGGGTTGCTTTTTGGTCATCGTGCATTTGTACTATGAAGCACTGCCCAATCAGATTTGCTGCATTTGACTGAAGTTTCAAGTTTCAGGTTTCAAGTTTTATTTGTCACATACACGACTATACAGAGATTGTATAACCAGCAGTGAAATGAGAGTCGGGTCCGCTCCATGGACAGTACAAATATTGAAAAATACAACACAAGGGAAGTATACAAAATAAAATGAATAAAAAATAAGATATAAAGAATAAAATATAAAATATAAAAGAATGTGCATGACAGTATGCTATAGAATTAAATATTAAGATAAGCATGACTGTACAGAGAGGAATGTGCAAACAGGTTGAACATGGTTGACATGAAGCAGCCAATCACAAAAAAATAAAATAAATATAAAAAATAAGATAAGATATGATATGATATCAAGACACAGAAAGTGTTGTGTGCAAATGTGCAAATGTGCAAATGACACTGTCAATATGAGGTAGAGAATAATGAGTGTGTGATTAGTGATTTGAAGTAAGTCAGGGCAGAGAGTATATCTCTACACACTGCTAGATCCGACTGCTTCTGTCTTCTGTCTCATCATCACTAAACACCATCACACTGCTCCATGTTTCACAGATGATGTTGTGTGCTTTGATCATGAGCTGTTCCAAGCCTTCTCCAGACTTTTTTCTTCCTATCATTCTGGTGCAGGTTGATCATATTTTCAGCTGTCCAAAGAATACTTTTGCAGAAGTGCTCTGGCTTTTTTAGATGTTTTTTGGCAAAGTCTAATCTGGCCTTGTTTGCAGCTTGTGGTGAAGCCTCTGTATTTGCTCTGGTGAAGTCTTCTCTTGATTTTAGACTTTGACAGAGACACGTCTGCATCCTGGAGAGTGTTCTTCTCTTGGCTGGATGTTGTGAAAGGGTTTTCCTTTACCATGGAGAGGATTCTCCGATCATCCACCACTGTTGTCCTCCATGGACGTCCAGGCCTTTTTATGTTTCTGAGGTCACCAGTGCATTCTTTTTATTAAAATTAAAGCTCAGAGTGTGCACTTTAAGATCACATTCATTATATAACTGTAACTTGAATATGTTTCGGTCAACAGCTAAAATAATAAACATTGTGCCTGTGTCCAAATATATATGGATTTACTTAACTGTGTATAATATAGGTGACTTGACTTTTCTTTCTTTTTTCCACATCCTTCGCTGTTAATAACTACAAACAATCACGATAAGGCCCCTCGGTTGAAATCACAGTAGTGTCCGGTAGGCCCTGCTACAGGCACATAGCACACTTCATTCAGAATCAGAAGCAGAATGAGCTTTATTGCCAGGTATGTTTACACATAAGAGGAATTTGTTTTCGTGACAGAAGCTTCCACAGTGCAACAGAACGACAGTGACAGAACAAAATACACAGATAATAAAAAGAGGAATTAAAAATAGAACAAGTAAACAAGGAATAACAATATACAAATTGACAATTGTATGTACAGGTATATAACAATAGACAGTTTTGTATGTACAGGTATATTATTTGCAAATTGAAATGTAGACTGTGTATGTGTGTGAGGACGTGCAGAGGACGGATTCAATGATGGCAGAGTAGAACTGTATCAGCAGCTCCTGTGGCAGGTTAAACTTCCTCAGCTGGTGAAGGAAGTACAACCTCTGCTGAGCCTTTTTCACAATGGACTCAATGTGATTGTCCCACTTCAGGTCCTGAGAGATGGTGGTGCCCAGGAACCTGAATGACTCCACTGCAGCACAGTGTTGTTCATGATGGTGAGTGGGGGGAGAGCAGGGGGGTTTCTCCTGAAGTCCACGATCATCTCCACGGTTTTGAGCGTGTTAAGCACCAGGTTGTTAAGACTGCACCAGACAGCGAGCTCCTTAACCTCCTGTCTGTAAGCAAACTCGTCACCATCCTGGATGAGGCCGATCAGTGTGGTGTCGTCTGCAAATTTCAGGAGCTTGACAGAGGGGTCTTTAGATGTGCAGTCGTTGGTGTAGAGAGAGAATAGCAGTGGGTAGAGAACACAGCCCTGAGGAGCTCCAGTTCTGATTGTATGGGTGCTGGATGAGAATTTTCCCAGCCTCACTAGCTGCTGCCTGTCTGTCAGGAAGCTGGTGATCCACTGACAGATGGAGGTGGGCACAGAGAGCTAAGTTAATTTGGGCTGGAGGAGTGATGGCACATAGATGGCACATGATCAAGAGATCATGTTAAAAGCTGAGCTGAAGTCCACAAACAGGATCCTCACATAAGTCCCTGGTCTGTCTAGATGTTGCAGAACATAATGCAGTCCCATGTTGACTGCATCGTCCACAGACCTGTTTAGGCAAACTGAAGAGGATCCAGCAAGGTTCTAGTAATGTCCTTCAGGTGGGCCAGCACCAGTTGTTCAAATGACTTCATGACCACAGAAGTTAGAGCCACAGAGGAGATCACATGACCCTTCGACTTCGATGCACACGTAGTCTTTCATTTTGTTGACTTTGTCAAATATTTTATTATCCTGTCAGTAAATTTCGAACCACTTTGCATCGGACCCATCATGAATATGCAGAATACGCAGAATTATGAGTTTTAATATACCGCCCTCAATGTATGAGGGGCAAAAATATACTCCTATATGAGTTCTTGTTTTTTATTGATAACATGACATGAGCAAGAGCTGTTATAATATCGGCACATATGCAAATGCAGTTCAGAAAACAATAAGTTAATATTAAATGACATTTTAGACACAACATTCTCAATGATGATTTCACTCTATTTCTCTATTGAAAATAGCAGAACTGCTGTGCTTCTCTGAGCAACACACAGCTTCTGAATCAGTCAAAGGTTCTTTAAAGAACCCTCCCTTTCTTACATTTTCATCGTGCTGTCATCGTACAGCCACCTCAAACAAAAATGCTGAAGAGGATAACATAAACTGGACATCCATATTTCTATTCTGTCTTTAACTCGTTCCTTGTTAACCCTGCAGAAGAGTGTAAGATCTCTCACCTCCAGCTTATAGTACTGGAGGAGGGCAACAGAAAAAGTCGGCGGATGAATGAAACCCACTTCCAAATCTGTCCCAAATGAATAACACACAAAGCATGTTTGTCATCACCTGTAATCTAACAGAATCATGGTGATATACACTTTCTGAAACTCATTTTATTTTGTAACGGTGGATTCACACGCACATACAAACAAAGCAGCTTCCTGAAGATAAGCTGATGATTTTGCACCTTTCATAGTATGCTGGCATGTCAGTGATGTCAAATGACTGCCGTAGCTAATCAAGATTGCAGTGTTTATACATATTCCTTGAAAAGGAGCTGCATTGTATAAAGCACCATACAAATAAAGGTGACTTGACTTGATGAGAAGAATATTAAAATAACTTGAAACACAGGAGATGAAGGGTAACCAGAGAAATCAGGTAAATCCAGGAATAACTAAAGTGGTCTGTGCAGAGGAAGAGCTTGGTGAAGCGTGACAGTTTATTAATGAAAAGCTTACTTTTTATATTTACAGTATGCATAGGAGACATTACATGTTACATATTTTCATGTTGTTTTGAGGTAAATAAGATTTTTTTAAACTGTGTAACAGGTATTGAAATTACACTGTTATTTATATATATGTACTGTTGAGTAGAATTTGTGCAAAATTGTCATTATCACATCCTAAGTGGTTACCTGATGAAAATGAGTGGTTCTCGTTTAAGTGTTGTGATATCACAAGCTGACTTAACTTCCTGTTCTGTCTCCTCCTCTTCCCTTTCTGTATTGTAACCTCATGGGAGAAGAACAATAAGGGGAATTTCATCTGAGAGGCTGCTTATTTGTTTTCTGTATCAGAATAAATGTCGCCGGCCATACATTTAGTTTGGCTTTGCGTGTCACCAGTTACATAAAAACAATAAAATTTTAGTAATTTAGCTATAAGACTGATGTTTGCAGGTTCCTGTTATACACCTAAAAAACTTTATTTCCCTCAAATTAATTTTTTCAAACTCAATTGCTGAAATTACATCTCAGATTAGGCTTTTGCCAAGTACATTTGCTCTTTGAAGGTATTTGACTTAGCAGACAGACATTAAATAAGAAATACAGAAAGCAAAAGACAGACAGAAACAGAAAGATATTGCAAGTAACAAATTTAAGGGTTGACCGAGCGTAATCACATCAGGGTAGGTGACAAAATGTTGATTAGACAGGTTTATATCAGTTGTTACAGGAAGTGCTGTATTCACAGATAACAACAAAAATACCTAATTTTAAATTTACAAAGGAAGAGCACAACAAAGAATAACTGAAATAGCTTTTGATTGTTTTTTTTTTTAGACCCATGGATTCAGTGCTTCACTTCCGTAAAGTACTTTGTAAACAATACTTAAACTATCTGTCTTCTTTTTGTGCTGCTTATAGCTGAATTGAACTTGTTTCAGAACTTTAACAGCTATTAAACAAATCTGAACCAACACTAAATAATTCAGCTGAATAATAGCACTATTTTTTTATTTAAATTTTTTTTTTTTATCTGCTGCAGCAGAATTGGAAATGTGTCTCATATTTGATGAAGCCTGCATCATTGATTCTGTTATATTTGCTTTCCAGAGATGAACAGAAAGTGATTCAAAGCACAGGAAACTGCTGAAATACACTGTCTTTAAATTAATATTATAACTGCAGAGAATCAATGTTCAAAGATGAGACTGTCACACACAGAACAGATACAAACTCTGCCGTACAAACACAGTATACGTCCCATCAGGTGTATTTACACATTCTTTTAATATATAATCTTCCTTATCATTAAAAGTAAAACCTAAAAACAACTGAAAATAAGGCAGTGTCAGCAACTCTCCTATATAGCCTGAAATGAAAACAGCTATGTGAGTCAGAATTACAGAGATTGCATGTGAAAAGATGCAGATACATTTCATATCAACAAAAATATTTTTAATAGATAACATGTCATGAAATACATGGGAGGGATCAAAAGACATAAAAAACAGGTTTAGCATGTAAAAATACTATTCCCAACACAGACCTGATTTTGTTAAGCAGAGTTTAGATTGGTTATGTGTCTCCAGTTTCAATGAGCTCATCTAAACTCAACAAAATCTGGATGAGAGACTGTTTTTTTATAAAACTTCTTGCATCAAAATTATTCAAAAGCTCCAAATGATCGTTACAAGTAAAGTTAGACTGCATACAGTACAATTAATCTCCAATGAAAAAGAGGGAAAAAGTCAACAGGGGATGAGGAAGACACCAGATGAAGACTCCCTCAGGCTACCAGTATAAATATAGTATATGATTTGGTTTGTGCTTATTCAGCTGGTTCTCCTTTATCTCCTTTAGTTTTGGGTTCCTGCCACCATTCAGCCAGGAAAGACTCCTCGTAGTCCCCGATTCCCTCAAACTCTTCATCAGGAGGACTTGACAGAGCTGATGCTGCTTCCTCTGAACTTACAGTATCCTGTTAACAAATACACAGTTAATAACCACATGTTAATATTAAGTCTAATGAATAGGACAACAGGACAAACTCAAAAACATGTCTGCTTATTGACAATTTTAACAGCTATTAGCCGGTTTAAGGAAGTAACGTCTTTGATCCTTGGACATTTCCAGTTAGTTGTCCCAGCCTTTCAAACCATTGGTGGGAGGCGTCACACAGTGATATTGCGGTAATTTATTTAATTGTGCAATTAAAAAAGTCAAAAATAAATTTAGGACCATGTTGTTCAGTGGTTGGACACTCTCTCAGGCCCGGAACTAACCTGCTTTTAGAAATTAAAGTGTTTAAATCAAATTAACACAGGCTGTATGTGTAGCTGCAGTAACAACAATCAGGCCACGTGTCCACCAAAGCCAGCTGAAAATGCCCAGCTGTGAGTGCTTGAGAGGGCAGCGTATTTTTGTTTTTTTCAGTTGAAAGCGTGACATTTTCAATGTAATTACGTATTACGTGAAGCCATGAACGCGCATCGCAGAACAGAGCAAGGCGAGCATTTGTGTTTATAAAGCATATAGAATTTTTTTTTTTTTTTAAATGACCGATCGTTTGGCTAGATAAGACCCTTATTCATCGTCTGGTATTGTTTATAGCCCTTTGAAGCTGCACTGAAACTGTAATTTTGATCTTCAACCGTTTCGAGTCCATTGAAGCTAACAATATGGATAAAAATCCTGGAATGTTTTCATCAAAAACCTTAATTTCTTTTCGACTGAAGAAAAAAATACATAAACATCTTGGATGACATGGGGGTGAGTAAATTATCAGGAAATTTTAATTTGAAAGTGAACTAATCCTTTAATAGACAATTAAAGCCGTGTGTGTGTGTGTGTGCGTGTGCGTGTATATCTTTGTTTGGCTGGCTTGAAAAAGTCAATCCAAGATCAACCTAAAACAAAGTGGGATTGTACTAATCTACCAAGGCCACCACACACCACTGCATTTACCATTCAAGAAATATAGTTGACTTATTTTATTTAGCTACAGTATTGTGCTATTAAATAACACACTTAGGGTTTACCTCATCATCTGTCTGTAAATAATTCTGTGCGAAATCCAGAAGTTCCCTCAGTTTGGTGGTTTGATTGAAATATCTAAGAGCTTCCTGTATGGACACAAAGGCAGAAATGTTAAAACAGTAGGTGTGAAAACAAAACCTAAGCAAAGCCAGAACATTTACAAATCAATGTTGTCTTTTGACTGTTTAACAAATGAAAAGTAAAATGATTGCAACAAATGTGCATGTGTTTTGTCTTTTATATTTCAAAACCAGGTGTTTTATAAAGCTTATATCCCCTATTATCCATCAGGCCACTTCAGAACGGCTGAGCTATTCTATAAAAACAAAGAGATGCCTTTATCAATAGTTTCTGTTGTGAGGATGTGTGGATTTGTTGAGGAAGACATGTGTGGAGTTTGAGTTAAAAGAAGCCAAGCATGGAACCAAATCCATGCAACAAATAAACTCAGCCAAAAAATCAAATCAAATCAAATAAAAATGTCCCTTTTTTCGGGATACTGTATTTTTTTTAAAAGATAATTTTGTAAAATTCACAACAAATTGGAATTTTGTCAAATTCATACTCACACTTATAATAAATAGAATAAAGTTTATGCGTATTTGGCGTGCTGTCTGAGGGGAGGGGCTCGGAATTTTGGACCGAACCCAGAGTACCCCCCCCCCCCCCCACACACACACACAGTTTAGGACAGGAATAGTTGCAAGTGCGGAGAAGGGGTGGTGGAGGGATGCTGGAAAACTGTCAATGAACAGAGGTAAGTCTTCTGTGTATATACATGCCTCTTATCTTGTTAACTGGGTTGATTACTGATTGTGCTCCTCCCGAACTTTGTTAATAAAACATCATTTATTAAAACAATGTTTTTCTTGTTTGTTCAATGAACCATAACCAATTATTCCACATGTGGAACAGTCCTAAGTAACACAGTTACAACAACTTAGAACACTAAAAAAGCCTTTTACTGAGTTGCTGTGGCATTCTGCCAGATTTACAAGAGCCTTGCTGGATTAGTGGGGTAACATCTCATAGCAAGAACTAGCAAATCTGGTTCAGTCCATGAGGATGAGAAGCACTGTTGTACTGAAAGCACTCGGTGGCCACACCAGATACTGCAAAAGAACAATTGATTATGACATTTGTAAACGACACGCTATGCAAAATGTAAATGAACAGATGTTACATTATGTCTTTTGAAATACTGTATAATAAATAAAAAGTAAAATGATTGCAACAAATGTGCATTTGTTTTGTCTTTTATATTTCAAAAATCTATTTTATTTACATTTTGTGATTCCTTGTTTTTGTTTGCAAAACTTAAGTTTTTTTGCTCAATCATTTTTGTGAAACGTTCTTCGTTCTTTTACAATACCTTACTATACTTAAATATATGTGACATGGATTTAATTCCATTGCCAAGAGAAACAACAACAAAAATGTATATGCCACTCCAGTACTGTTATGGGGAAATTGTTGTGCATTAGAAGCATTAACCTTCTACATGTTTGTCATTTTGGTAAGTTCATGATGTCTGTGTCTGTGTGTGTGTGTGTGTGTGTGTGTACTTACTGGTCGCGGTTTGAAATGCTCGTCCTGCAGTCCCCACTGTTGTCTGTAGAATCTGTAGTAGGCCATGTTCTGCTGCATCACTTGATCATTTGCATCAAACAGCATATAGCTTGCTGCACACAGCGCTGCATTTCGCACATCATTTACTAGAAGGACACATTAATAAAAGTCATTTATAAAGTGATTGTTTTAATGAAAACCTTTTGGCAATGAAGTTTTAGTCTATGGGGTATTTATTCTTGGTATATCTCTATGATTGGATTGTTATGTGATTAAGTTTGAACATTTCATTCACACTTGGCCACATAAATGTGTTTTAACAAACTGGATTTGAATTTGCAAATGCCACGCTATATGCCATGCAAATTCAAAGGACTTTGTTTCAAAAAAGTTGAAAGTATCTACAATATCAGCAACAGATGTTATGCGCTGCACTTTATCATTAGCGCAACATTTTCAAAATCAAATATCACAATCGGAGAGAGAGCACTGGTGGGAAAAAAAAAATAGTGCTTGTCCCTTTTAATGAACATGAATGGGTGTCAGGCTCCAACACAAATCTTTAACTTCATTTGCACTAGTTAGTGTGTCTGCTTACTGAAGAGAGACAATCATCTCCACAATAACACCATACTGTAGCTACCAGCTACCCATTTTGGGAGGAGTAAAATTTATAGAGTATGTGTCACTTTTACACCAAATTCATATGTGGCCGAGTTGCATCTAAAATGGCTCTCAAATCAGCTCCTGAAATGGTTTGGTGATCAGATTGTAATCGGATTGCTATTCAATCAGTGAAAATGCATGAAATGGTCAAGTGCAACAAGTCTATTACACTGTAAATATCTTGTGAGCATGTTAGTTTTAATACACTAAAAAAATATATATATATTTTCAACTTAAAATAATTTGTTACCCCGCTGACAAAAAATGTTAAGTTTAGTCAACTTGTCAACAAGTTGTCATTTAACTTAACATTAAGTAACGTAAAATTTCAAGTTGACCAAACTTAACATTTTTAGTCAGCGAGGAAACAAATGATTTTATGTTTACGTTTTTTTACAGTGTACAGGTGCTGGTCATATAATTAGAATATCATCAAAAAGTTGATTTATTTCACTAATTCCATTCAAAAAGTGAAACTTGTATAATGTATACATTCATTCCACACAGACTGATATATTTCAAGTGTTTATTTCTTTTAATTTTGATGATTATAAGTGACAACTAATGAAAACCCCAAATTCAGTATCTCAGAAATTTAGAATATTGTGAAAAGGTTCAATATTGAAGACACCTGGTGCCACACTCTAATCAGCTAATTAACTCAAAACACCTGCAAAGGCCTTTAAATGGTCTCTCAGTCTAGTTCTGTAGGCTACACAATCATGGGGAAGACTGCTGACTTGACAGTTGTCCAAAAGACGACCATTGACACCTTGCACAAGGAAGGCAAGACACAAAAGGTCATTGCAAAAGAGGCTGGCTGTTCACAGAGCTCTGTGTCCAAGCACATTAATAGAGAGGCGAAGGGAAGGAAAAGATGTGGTAGAAAAAAGTGTACAAGCAATAGGGATAACCGCACCCTGGAGAGGATTGTGAAACAAAACCCATTCAAAAATGTGGGGGAGATTCACAAAGAGTGGACTGCAGCTGGAGTCAGTGCTTCAAGAACCACTACGCACAGACGTATGCAAGACATGGGTTTCAGGGTCCATGTCAAGCCACTCTTGAACAACAGACAGCGTCAGAAGCGTCTCACCTGGGCTAAATACAAAAAGGACTGGACTGCTGCTGAGTGGTCCAAAGTAATGTTCTCTGATGAAAGTAAATTTTGCATTTCCTTTGGAAATCAGGGTCCCAGAGTCTGGAGGAAGAGAGGAGAGGCACAGAATCCACGTTGCTTGAGGTCCAGTGTAAAGTTTCCACAGTCAGTGATGGTTTGGGGTGCCATGTCATCTGCTGGTGTTGGTCCACTGTGTTTTCTGAGGTCCAAGGTCAACACAGCCTTATACCAGGAAGTTTTAGAGCACTTCATGCTTCCTGCTGCTGACCAACTTTATGGAGATGCAGATTTCATTTTCCAACAGGACTTGGCACCTGCACACAGTGCCAAAGCTACCAGTACCTGGTTTAAGGACCATGGTATCCCTGTTCTTAATTGGCCAGCAAACTCGCCTGACCTTAACCCCATAGAAAATCTATGGGGTATTGTGAAGAGGAAGATGCGATATGCCAGACCCAACAATGCAGAAGAGCTGAAGGCCACTATCAGAGCAACCTGGGCTCTCATAACACCTGAGCAGTGCCACCGACTGATCAACTCCATGCCACGCCGCATTGCTGCAGTAATTCAGGCAAAAGGAGCCCCAACTAAGTATTGAGCGCTGTACATGCTCATACTTTTCATGTTCTTACTTTTCAGTTGGCCAGGATTTCTAAAAATCCTTTCTTTGTATTGGTCTTAAGTAATATTCTAATTTTCTGAGATACTGAATTTGGGGTTTTCATTAGTTGTCAGTTATAATCATCAAAATTAAAAGAAATAAACACTTGAAATATATCAGTCTGTGTGGAATGAATGTATACATTATACAAGTTTCACTTTTTGAATGGAATTAGTGAAATAAATCAACTTTTTGATGATATTCTAATTATATGACCAGCACCTGTAGTAAACAGTAAAACAATCTTAGTATCTTATTTCATGTCCTATCCGTTTTGAATGACGCACAGTTCTGCGTCTACAGTGTATCATGCTAATACCTCTATGTTTACAAGAACTGGAAACTATTCATGTGAGATACTGAGAGACTTGCATGTCTATATTGTTTTACAATACATCATTCCCCATTATACCAAAATGTACTAATTGATATGAAATATGGGCAGATTGTAGTATTTCTTGTATTTACTGCTGACAGAAGAAATTGTTAACAGAAATGAACAATTTTTGTTGTGTGTGCGTTTCTGTTACTTACATTTGTAATAAGCAAACTGCATGTAGTGGTACATGGTGGCGACAAATTTCTCCACAAAGAAACCACCAACATTTGGAATAAAATTTTCCTCACATTTTACTTTACACTTCATTACTTCAAAATAGAGATCTGGGGGAGAAAAGAGAGAGAGAGAGAGAGAGAGAGAGAGAGAGAGAGAGAGAGAGAGAGAGAGAGAACATTGCATTTATAAGCTACTGATACTTAAAAAAAACTCAACAACCTATGATGGTACTAGACTTCATATGTCAGATCATTGATGAACTTCTCATGTTTACCAAGCTATTTGCATTTGAACCAGGCTTATTTTAGTTAGGATAGATTTCTAATATTCACAGCTATTTGAAGCAAATCTGAGAGGGCATCATGATATCACTGACCGGCTAAGCTGGGGTAGAAGTCTTTAAACTCCAGCACATCGTATGACCCCTCACAGGACATCAAACACGTGTTGAATGTTTTAAAATACTCAGTAGCCGCCAGCTCCATGTCTCGAGCACTGCTGCTAAAATCCCCCGAATTATACAGCTTTACAGCCTTCAGGAATAAAGCCTAAGAGACAGATCGATATGAATCCATATTTAGTTATTTCTAACTAAGAGTGCCTCTCACAGATAAGGTTAAAAAGAAACACACAATTAGAGAGAATAAATACCTCATAGGGCTTCTCCTCATGGTCTACGAGGTACTCCTCCGTGTCCAACAGGCTTTTATAGTAGTTAAGACTCCTAGATAGAACGGGGTCCTCAGGGTTTCGCTGTAGATACGTGTGTGCTGCCGAAACCGCTCTCTCCAACTCATTCATCTAGACGCACATAACATAAGATAATTCAGTGTCTGGATTGTCTTGTTTAAATATGTGACCCTGGACCACAAAACCAGTCATAAAGGTCAATTTTTCGAAATTGAGATTTATACATCATCTGAAAGCTGAATAAATAAGCTATCCTGTTAGGATAGGACAATATTTGTCTGAGATAAAACTATTTGAAAATCTGGAATCTGAGGGTGCAAAAAAATCAAAATACTGAGAAAATAGCCTTTAAATTCATCCAAATGAAGTTCTAGCAATGCATATTACTAATCAAAAATGAAGTTTTGATATATTTACAGTAGGAAAGTTACAAAATATCTTCATGGAACATGATATTTACTTAATATCCTAATGAGTTTTGGCATAAAAAAAAATCTATAATTTTGACCCATACAATGTATTTTTGGCTATTGCTACAAATCTACCCCAGTGACTTAAGACTGGTTTTGTGGTCCAGGGTCACATATGATTTCTAGAATAAGATAAATACTCTCTTATTGAATGTATAGTGTACCAGTACTTCATGGTTGTTGCATGACTTTTTTCTTTCTTTGTTTAGCATTGAAAAGTTAGTCTTGTACGGCCCATTTTGCATGCATGCAAATAAATGTCATGATTTCCTCTGCATGCGTAACATTGTGCTGTAAAACACTGTCTACACTAAATATCTTCAAATATGACAATGCAAGTTTTATGTTTGATTGAAATGCTGTGGATGAATGAGATTAAAACTACCCAGAGAAAAGAAGAAAAAATGAGATCTCTTTAACATCTCAATTGCTTGCGCTACACAGAAATGAGGTTACTTTAACATCAAATGGAGACTTTTGCTTCAAAAACAACAACAACCACTAACACTTTTAAAATGGTCTCCTTAAAAGTTTTAGCAGATATCTCATCATCATCACACACTGTGCTCAGACTTTTTTTCCAAAACTAAAGACTCTGTGGTCTCACAATTGTCTCCTCTAAAGCTTTAGAAGAGATCTCAACAACATCATACACTGTGCTCAGATTCTTCTCCTTAGCTGGAGACTCATAATTGGGCCATTGGAGACTCATCCCAGGCTCATTGGAAATATGTGCTTGAGGTGATATTTCTGCAATACCGATTTTACATACCATGTTTCACTGCATTTTCAAAGTAAAATGTGAGTGGCAATAAAATGCATGTTCATACGTGACCCATGACATGACACATTTTTGTTAGGCTGATACAGGCACATATTGCTGTGTTGCTTCAGGTACATACTGTGGCTGTTCAGAATTCAAGTCCGGTGAGTGTTGCCAAAAGTTAATGTTCTCGTGAAATACCCCCTGCAACAAACTTAACCCTTAACGAATGCAAAAGTGCACAAGAACAGATAGATCTAATGCATTTGGCTCGGAGGGATGACTCTGAGCCGAGCCATTTTGTGAAAAGGTCAAGCTCTTCTCTGGCTGTTAATCAAAGGTAAAGCTTTATATGCGATGCTAACATTCAAAAGTATATTTTTTGTTTAATGCAGCAGCATGTAAAATAGTTTTGAAATCATAACACAAAATTGTGCAATGAACTGTGTAAAATTAAGCTTTCTTATTTGATACTCTGGCCCTGTAAATTACACTTCGTGTGGAAAGGAGGAAAGTTGAGTGAATCCATAAATTCAGAGTTTAATCCAAGAATCCATAAATTCAGAGTTTAAGCCTATATTAAGATTAAAATTATGCAAAAATACGGTTAGCTTTACTCTTGTTGACACACGATATAGAACCGTACGGTTTATGTACATTGAGCGCATCATTTGTTCTTGGAAATAGTAATCTACCCAGTGCCTTTATCAAAACTGATTTACAGGAACAGTAACCCTGGAGCTTTCTTTGCTGAAAGGCACATTAAATGGCTTATGACTCAATCCAATCCAAAACTAATTTGATTATTAATACATAATATTTGCTAGAAATGTTTGAGCTCATATTGATACAAGTTGTTGAGATCACTACTGAAATTTATAGGAGACAATTATGAGTGATCCAGAGCTTTTAGATAAGGAGAAAACCTGAGCACAGTGTGTGATGTTGTTGAGATCTCTTCTAAAGCTTTAGAGGAGACAAAAGTGAGATCTTCACTGTCTCTAGCTAAGGAGAAACATATATGTGTGATGATGATGAAATCTCTTCTAAAATGCTAGAGCAGACCATATTGTGAATTTTAGAGTTTTTGTCTTGGGAGGCAAGTTTGAGAAGCAGGAGACTCGAGCAAAAGTCTCAATGTGATGTTAAAGTAAACTGATTTCTATCTAGGAGACATAGGCCTATTTGAGATGTTAAAGAGATCTCATTTTTGGCTTTTCTTTCCTCTGTGATGTTCCGTCAAGTCTTTAATCGTCAGTCAAGAACCTGAATGTGCTATTTGATAGTATCATTTGAAGGCCACATTTCTAACACTTGTAAAATTACGCTTTCTTTCCATCTAAAGCTTCTCTCTAAATTACGTTTTCAATATAAAATGCAGAAATGTTAATGCATTTATTACCTCTTTACAAATGTATTGACGATATCATGAATTATCACAGCAGCAATACAAACACGAAGCAAATTTACCTTTCTATTATACCTTAACCAGATTTGCCTCAGATTTCTGTCACTTTACTTTAGCATTACTTTTCTCAGTGGTTGTGAATCCTCATCCCTCCATCCTAAATCTTATAAATGGTTACTACATTCACGACAATAATTAACTGAAAGATATCATGTTCTGGCGTTAAGCAGTTTTAAGACACTAACGTTACACCTTTAAAGCGCGGTTGTCTTGCCATTACGAAGCGCTCGTGCGTGGACGTGGCATGTGTGCCGCTGACTGGACCAATGAAACGCAACGCACCAATTCAGACACAATCAAAAATGCATTATTGTTTAAAGAGCAAATTTCATCTAAACACGTTGATAGGCAGTGGTTGTTACAAGTGATTACGACAATAGGAGAATGATTTACAGTAATGTCCATCAATCGTTTATTACCATTTTCAGTGGACAGTTAACGTTGTATATATAGTAGGCTGTTCTGGCTCATCGCAAATCCATGAACGTGATCTCTTACCTCGTAATAGACGTACTGAAGGTACCGGTAGGGTATCCTCTGTTCGAAAGCACCCAAAGTCCCTCGCTTAGGATATGATTTAGAAAACACGGGGAAGTTTGTTTTGCACTTTTTCAGGCATGCAGCTCGCATTATGATGTGCCCCATGATCACGAGGGTAGTTTCCGTGTTGTTCTCCTCAAGTTCCCGGCCCACGGCGCTGCAGTTCTGGCTGCAGTGCGCCTCGCTGTCCTTCAGCAGCCGGTGAAGCCGCAGACTCAGCTCCAGATATTTAGCGCTCTGCTTCCAGTCCTGAGCTTCGTACATCTCTAACGCGTGTCCGTACGCAGACTCCAACGGCATGAGGTCGTTCGCTGGAAAGCTTTTGAAGCTGTATTTCTCATACTGAGCCTGCACAGTACAGAAAAGATAGGCAGTACTGAAAAACACGACTAAACATATTCTTGTTTGGGCCATGCTTCTGTTCCTCACTGTAAGCGCCGATCCCCGTGTAATAACGGAGAGTGGAGACTCATGTCAGACTGCACGTAGGAAATCTGTGGCCCTTTGGGGTTGAAGGAGTTTTACGGTGATGGAAAACTCTGCATGCCTCCCAAATTCTGATCTGGACTGCTTCTCTGGGTCTAAACGTCCGTCAGTTTTAAGTAATAGTCATTGCTCTGAGAAATAGCCTACTTAAAGTTAGAAAAATTTGACAGATTATTGTTACTTTAAATAGCCCATAAAATCTCCCTTTTGTCCCTTATTTCCCACAGGAATGCACTTAGCCTATACGTCCAAGTATAGACTACTTTTGATCTGTTGGATCATTAACTTTTAATAATTTAAAATACTGGGTCAGATTTGAGCTTTCATTCAGTGACCTATATGGCAGCCTAATTCATAAATGTTTTCGAGATGTTTTGTATGTCTTGTCAGAAAATGCTGATGAAATCGCAATAAGCGCTAAACAAAATTATATGCATCCTACTGAATAAACCTAATTCATTTTTAAAATAATTATTTTTATTTATATATTTTAGAATTCCGAGATTTTGGTTTGAAAATTTTATAAAACCATGCAATCCAGTTAGCGTTCCTTATATGAACAAAAAACATTTTGTTAAATATTTATCTGGTGCCTGTTGTCTTGTTGAATAGCCTACTGCAGTGGTTTTCAAACCTCTCCATAAAGTACCCCCAGCACTGCACATTTTCAACCCGATCTCATGAAAGTGCGTATAAATAGTACGCCAAATAAAATGACAACTCATGGTATTGATACGCAAAAGTGGACTTTGGCGTGTATATGCTACGCGATGGGAAGGATTAGGGTTGTGGGGTAGATGCATATCATGTAAGCAAAAACTGCGTTTTATGTGCACGCCAAACAATCATATATACGCCAAATTCAATTTTTGCATATCAATACCACGAGTTTTCGTTTTTATTTGGCGTACTATTTATACGCATTTTCATGAGACAGGGCTCACATTTTGCATGTCTCCCTATATCTGACACACCTACTTCAGGTTTTGCAGTCTCCACTAATGAGCTGATGAGTTGAATCAGGTGTTGATAGAAGAGGGAGACATACAAAATATGCAGGGCTGGGGATACTCCAGGACAGGTTTGAGAACCACTGGCCTACTGCTTGTTGCTTTAAAGTTTAAACTTTAGGAAAAGCGTGCCAGATGGAGTTTAGGACCGCACGGTTGATGCTGCTGCTCTTGTGGATATTGACACGCAGCACAGTAACAGCCTACGTGAACATTTTCCGCATGTTTGCACATCATTTCACAGATTTCAGGATAACAAATGCATAGTGATTTTTTTATAACCAAGTATCGTTTATCACGGCTTGATATAGTTTTGCTTTAGTTTCTCTTGCAGATTACCGAATGAGAATTATCTTCTCATTTTAAATGGCGATAACAGCAGCTCTCACTGTTCTCCTCACTCTCATACATGTTGCATGTGGTCAGTTGGAAGATGTGGTTATTGATCGACACTTCATACCAACACACTGTTCGAGAGAGGTTCAGATCGGAGATTTTGTTCGGTATCAGTATAACGGCACATTCAAGGACGGACGAAAGTTTGACTCCAGGTGAGTGAACTGAACTCATTTACCTTTATGTGCAGCGGACGTCTGAACATGTTATCAGCTTCTTTTTCTGCAAGGCATCAATTTCATCAGTACAAATTTACACATTACTGTATGCAGGATATTGATTGTAAGACACTGGACAGAATTTATGCTTTTACTAGTGGTCTGACTACAAATTGCAGTAGCCTACAATATCATTGTGATATAGAAAAGAAAAAAAGATTTAAAAAATTGATTATTGTAGGGGAATTACATAGGTTCTGATAGGTTAACCCTACAGATAATTCTAGCAACATCCAAACACTGTTTTGTTTTTTCTTAAAGACAGTATCTTGACTTGGAGACAGGGCCGGTGTAGCAGTCGATTCCGTTCCCCTCGGAATGTCTGTTTCCCTTTACGCAACCATACTACAATTCTTGCGTAGTTGCCTAGTTACCATATGTACGATCAGAACTAGCGTGCGCAAGAAGCACAACTGGTTGTACGGCAAGTCAAATGGTTCAAAACACCGTCTTTAATCCGACACTTGAAAATAGTTTTAAGAAGAGTTTTTTTCAACCTGAAATTTAATTCCGCTTATTTTTTTCCAATCAAATTTATTACCGATTTCAATGTGATGCTTAAGGCTTTGGCTATTGTTTTATAGGCTAATGTCTTAGACTTATTCATTTATGCTCATTTATTTATTTTTTTATTATGTCTTGCTGTTGTTGTATTTAGGTGCACCGAAAGCTTAACAAAAAAACAAAAACAAAAAAGAAATATTCCTTGTGTGTGGTGTGTGCAAAACACTAAAATAAATATACAATGAACCATAAATGTTGTGTACAAATCAGAATCCTATGCACACATGAAAATTTTCATGGATACTGATTTTTTTTTTCTTCTTTCCTTCATTCAATAAACAACAAAGCTGGTTAACAGACTCTGTGCCTTGGTCAGTAAGAATTCTCTTTGGCGCCCCAAACCTGTAAAAGAAATGAATGCAGTGAGAGACAACTGCTTCAGATTTATTCAGAATAGCATAGGCTATTTTGTGTAGTAGTCAACCAGGACACAAATGTACTCATTTCCATTGTTGGTCCTGGTGACTCCACTAAATCCATGCCCAGCAGTTCCAGAGGCTTGTCCACCTTAAAATTAAAATGGCAACATTAATACATTTACATTTTGTGACCTCATGACTTCCCTATCTCAAAACCCATGCACACCTGTGGACAACAAGCTTACATACACATGTACTTGAGCTCCTGCTTGATGCTAAACTGGCACTGGGCAGACTGCAAAACCTGATGTTCAGAAATAAGCACATGAGAAATGCATTCCATAACATAATCAGTTTATATGTCTCACAGTAATGTTGAAAAGGAAAAAAATTAGTAGCCTATTTACACATTTATCAATGTCCACCCCCATTCTGGGCCAGTAGAATCTAGCTGAAATGGCAAGCTTGGTTTTGTTTTTGTTCCACAATTTTCTAATTCTAAAATAAAAATTGGCTGGCCTCTTTTTGTCCAGCAACCACTTTTCTTAACTTTACATTGTTTTTTGAGGAGATGTGATAAAGTTTGCCATCTGTTGAAATAGCTTTATTGTTAAAATCTAAACAAATAACCTGCAATGAGGTTCTAAAGGCCCAATTGAAGGAATAGGCCCATTTAAACTGAAATTGGAAAACAGGTTATTGTCAATGGGCTAGTTGCTTCAAGTCAGTTAAATATAGTTCCTTGACAAGCATTGAGTTTTTTCTTGGTGTATCACTATACCTCACTTCACTATGAGAGAACTTGTCAGTGTAGAGGAGTTATCACTTAAAGGGGTGGTTGACTGTTTTTTTTTTCTAGGCTTGATTGTGTTTATGGGGTGCAGTCTAGCATGTGTTCATGCTTGTTTTTTTTTAAAATCGCATTATTTTTCACATAATTTACCTTTATTCCACACCTTCTGTCCCTTCTCTGACAAACGCCTCGATTTATTTCCTGGTTTTATGAAGCTCCTCCTTCAGAAATACGCGGTGGGCTGAGATTGGTTAGCTGGCTCAGTGTGTTGTGATTGGCTAAACCGCCTCTACCTCACGTCTGAACGTCCCGTTTGCAGCACTTCGACCTCGGCGCAGTAATATCATGACTCCTGAAAACTCCCGCTCTCGCTCTCACTGATAGTGATAGTGCAGGCCACGTTGGTTGTATTGACGGAAGAGGGAGAGGGAGAGTTTTCAGGAGTGATGATATTACTGCGCCGAGGTCGAAGTGCTCCGAAGTGCTCTTCCGCCACACATTATAGTTATCATTTTTATCCGCTTAGAAAATCGCCATGTTTTATTTTGTGTCACCATACTTACTCGTGTAACTACTCATGTAAACGTCTTTAAATAGGGAAAACATGGAAGTGTTTGGTGGCTTCTAAATTTATCCCAGTTTGGATCCTAAGAAATGAATGGTGCTAAGCTAAACGCTAGCATAGTGGTGCCGCGCGCTAGAGGGATTAAGTGCACGGACTGAGACGGGAGAGGTACATATCAACTCGTCTAAATTGAGGGAAGAACATATTGGAATATGGAAAAACGGTGGCGTTTTCCTTTAACAGTATTGCCTGATTTTGCTCTATTTCATCAAGGAAAATAGTTTCAAACAGTCACAGCCGAGCATCTCCATTCAAACACAGCGTTGTTTCGTTTATGAATGAACTGCGTTTTTAAATGAATCTAGTGAGTCAGTGATTTAATTACCCATTCATAAAGACAGTCACTTGCTTCGTTCCTGAATGAATCAGTCATTCAAACGAATCAATTGAATGAATGATTCAGTGATCAAATCAGTGACTTGCCGCCACCTGCTGGCAGTTTTATTTTTAAATTGTAATTTCAGTTATTTAAATCATTTCAATCAAACAATAGTTCTATATTCAAAATTTTATATTTAAAACATTAATCTCACAACATTGTTATGAATTTAAAACATCCATGCCACCTCTGAGCCTCTGTAAATGTCTGTACCTTTTAAATTTACCTACATGACACTTTTGCGTTCTTCTGTGCCACCTTTGTAGTGAAAAACTAATTTTGTTAATATTGATTTCTTTTGATTGGTAACTTATTCTTCTTATTCTAGCTGTTCTTATTCTATATATTTTTTTTTAAATGTTGGAAAAGTTTATAAATATAGATTTTTGCATTTGACACAATGACATACTTTTAATTAAAAAAATATATATAATGCCCCTGTAAATCACTTTGAGTCAAATATTGCCTTGTAAACGGGAAGGCTAATTTTTGTCATTGATCAGAAGGTGCTCCTGAATTTGAGTCTTCATTTTTTTTTTTTAAATATGATTGGGGGTGGGGGGCACTTCAAATGTGGTCACCCTAGGGCACTACACTGTGTTAATCCGGGCCTGCTTGGAGACACACTATTCGTAAGCAATATCGTAAGGATGAGTCATAAATCTTGTTAGTGCACTTCTCATCTGCAGCTGTTGATTCTCCTGCAGACTGTTTCTTTGGCATGATCATATTCCTAAACTACCCCTGCAAATACACCATTAGATAAAACATTAAATAGTTAAATATTTGAGGACACAGTTGCTTTAAAACATTTATTGCAAAAAGTTGAAATGAAATTAACATTGAAATACGTGAAATAATTACTATAATAAACAAATTATTTTTCTAATCAAACTAAGCACATTCATTATTGAAAGAGTGCAGTAATGCTGCCCTCCCCATTCATTTAAAAATACTTCTACACATTTAGGGAGAGCTGAACAAGCTTTTTCATTCTACTTCAACTCCGGCTTAAGTAAAATGGGATTACATTTTAAACTTTTCAAGAAAGGTGTTTTTTTTGTTTGTTTTGTTTTTTTGTTTTACATCTGTTATGCTACACAACTAATTGCATGGCAGGTTTTAGAGACACAATCTTACAGTTTTCTCAGTTGCTTTGCTGCATTTCTCAGATCACAACTCAAAACTACTCAATCTTTGTCACCATAGTCAGTTGTTCACATCATAAAAGCAGTTTTCATTAATTTCATATAAAATACAAATCATGTGAAACATTTTCTCAAAACACTGTTAGATTTTGCAGTATTTGGCTGAGCATTGGTTTGGGTGACTGGATTTCTCTAATGCACAAAATAATAAGTTTGACATGAGTTCTTATGGGGAGAATAATTTATTGAAGGTAGCAGTTCTTCAACAACAATGTTGACATGTTTGTCTTTAAAATATCTTAATCCTTATAAGAATCTTAGCTTCTTCCAAAGTTCAGTCTGTGAGACAGACCTTTATACCTGAAGACAAAAGGGCTAGAAACAATAGTTAAGATCCTGCAATCTACAAGAAGTTCCCGAGAAAGGCTATTCTTTTGTTATTCTAGCTGAATGGACCATTTGGTTCACACCTTTACAGACACAGTTTCTGTTGATTGCATCTGAGACATGGTCACAATGTAAATCTTCACTGTGCACAAAATTCCAAAATTCTCAAATGTTTTCATAATAGTTCATACAGCAAACCAAAATTTTTAGTTTTAGGCAAATTATATGTATGTACCAATGTCCCATTTGTCCAAACAGAACTCTGTAATTTGTCATTATCAAATGAAAATGTTATCCCAGATAGTAAGCATCCATTGAAACAATGTTACAGTAAACCAGTGGCATTGAATTAACATCACTTTTGTACCCGCAATAAACCTTGAAAAAATTTGGAAATGTAATTAAAAAATCAACAGTAATTGCATTAAATCAATGTTACAATGTGATGTTGGTTCAACATCATGCTTGTACTCTCAGAAAATGAAACACAACAACTACAACTGACTTAAAGGCACACAGCCTGAAATCAACTGCAAATAAAAGACATTAAATCTCTCAAGATCTCAGCAGAGGAGGATTAAACAACTCCACAAACGGCATTACCAGCTTCACTTATTACTAACTAGATTGACTTTATTTCTCTCAGACATCTACTAAAGTTTTTAGAATTAACAGAGGTTTAGGATGTTGATGATTTGAGTTTCATTTATATAGTCGTGTATGGTCATGTATGTGACATGTATAGTCGTGTATGTGACAAATAAAACTTGAAACTTTGAAGTTACCATTATCGAGAGCAGTGTTTGCTTTAGTTGAAGATGTATGTCTAAAAGGTGGTGGAGTGGGTAGAGGAAGAGATGAACAGGTAGAGATGCGCAGAGAGAAGGATGTGATAAAATGAAGAAATGAGAAGGAGAGGAAGAGATGAGAGCTGTAAAAATGTATTTACCACTAAAGCAGTTCTGCAAGGAAGAGTGGGCCAATACTCCACGCACTGTAAAAGACTGATCGCTAGTTATCATAAGCTTTTGTTTGCAGTTTTTGATGCTAAAGGTGGCATAACTAAGTTTAAAGGAGCAGTTTGTTTTTCACATGGGTGATTGTGTTATGCGTTTATTCAGGTTTCATTTGTTTTATATTGTATTTTGTTTAGATATACACAACAGCAGAAGAAATGAAATTCAAGTTTATTTGTATAGCGCTTTTTACGATACAAATCGTTGCAAAGCAGCTTTACAGGAAATTAAGTTTCTACAATATATTTATATATTGTAGAAACTTAATATATTTAACTTATGGCAAAATTTGGTAATTCTGTACATTGTCTGAGGGGTTGGCATCATCTCTTCTCAGGTGTTTGGTCATCTCAGATCATTTAAGGGTTGGATCCAGACTGAAGCTTCTGTGATTAAATTAAGAATGTCAGTGGCAATCAAATTTTTACAGATTAATCTCAGAGCCACCCCCTGTGCATGTCATATATATATATATATATATATATATATATATATGTATGCGCTTGTAATTTGTTTTAAAAATGATTAGAATAAAGTGTATATTTATTTTTCTCTCCTCTCTCTCTCCCTCAGCCTGGATAAGGGTTTTCCATTCGTGGGGCAGGTGGGTGTGGAATCTAAAGTCATTCCAGGTTTGGATAAAGGAGTTCAGGGCATGTGTGTAAACGAGCGAAGAAAGATCACCATACCTCCTCATCTTGCATATGGAGTCTTGGGAGCTGGTAACACTGTCTTTTTTTCCCCTAATAAATAAATACGTCTAATATGAGACAGATGCCAAAAAATGTAATATCTTAATGCGTTCACAGTTGTCCTAATACAGATTTTTGTTCATTAACATGTTCCAAATGTACTGGGAACCCTTTCTAACACATAGGTATGTGGGAGAATTCTGATTTGTTCCACATCATGATAAATATGTTGATACAGAGTTAAACTGCAGAAAGAAAATTAAATAACTTATAGAACATATTCAAAATATGATTTTATGGTAAATCGTTTAATGTCTTAAAATTCTTTAAAATGTCTTAAATTCTTTAAGATAGCTGCACACAGCAATGACAGTCACTGTGGTGACTCTGGCTGTGTTCGAAATGGCATACTTGCTTACTGCTTACTGCCCAGTACACAGTGCATACTGCCTACTATTTTTTTTAAAGAATAGTGTGTGAAACAGTATACAATATACAACAAATGTTTCAGAGTAGTATGCTTAATTGTCACATGACAAACACAAACATTAATTCAGCACAGCTGTGAAGGTTGTTACCTTACAAAGAAATGTGCTAACTATTCTTTTACAAAGGCTTGTTAATAAGGCTTCATATTAAGCCCCTTTCACACAGAGATTCCGGAAAATACACGGGTAATGTGTTCCGGCATTTGTTCCTGGATCGTCAGATTTGCTGCATTCACACTGCCAGTGATTTTCCGGAATATGTGCGTGCATTCACACACAACCCGTAAAGACACGTGACCTTTCATGTGACGTGTATAATGCGCCGCTCACCATTTCACTAAACTGGAGAATGATTTCAGCTTCAGTGCGGATAGTGAGGAGCTCCCTGTTCGCTGCTTCATTCTAGTTTACACATTTTTCATTATGTGAACGTTGATCTGCCTTCTAAACACCCGGTAAAACTGTCGAACGATAAAGTGCGTCATCACTACGACGCACCCTTTACGGCATTGATCCGGCTTTTGTTCACACAGCGCTCGTTCCGGGATTGAACCCGGCAATGTTACTAGGTCCCAACCCGGGATCAATCCCGGAATTAATCCCGGGACGTGTTTGCATTCACACAGAAGGCACTCCGGCAATTTTCTGGCAATTTTCCGGGACCAATGTGCAGTGTGAATGGGGCTTTAGTAAACATACTGACAAAAAAAACGTATTGCCTGAATGCACTGTAAGTCGCTTTGGATAAAAGCATCTGCTAAATGCATAAATGTAAACAGTGCCATATTGCCCAATTGAACTCATTTCATAACTGAAGAACTTTACATAGGCTATTGGACTGAACTGAGTGAGCTGTCTTTAACTGAACAATTCTATTTTTGGCAGTTAAACTAATTGGAAAGAGTGATATATTTACACTAAGTGCAAATAATGATAAATTCTGTTTACACTAAAATAGCAGCATTTTCTTGAGCAACAGGTGTGTAAATAGTAGTTAGGTGGCAGATATTTATACTTCAGTACTGTACATTATAAAACAGTATACAACAACATATTGAGTGTAAATTATCATACATTTTATTTGATGAACGCCACTTTATGGGGACAAAAACCTACCTACAGCTAATCACACTGTATTATTAATGAGGCATTTAATTTCCACTTTTCAAATATTTACTTAATTTTTTATTGAAAATAAATGCCTTTCTGATCTGGTATGTGATGGAAAAAGGAGTTGCACGAGTTTGACAAAAGTCAGAATCGAACTCGTATCGCTCGCATCAACAGCACACATCTCGCATCTTTTACTCGCTGCGCCACTGATTCTACAGAAAAACACGTGTCTTTTGCAGTGCTGTTTATAGGCATTGGTGAGCGGAGTTAATGTAAGCCTGTGACAACAAATTGGTGTATTTCTCCTTAGAGTTAAAACACCTTGACAGAGGAATTTAACTCTGCTTGCATAACTGAAATATTAATTTTATTTATATATTATATTACTGCAATGTTATATTATTATTTAATATCTTTGAAACAATGTACAGTAGTCAACATTTGAAGTGCATCAAAACCTTTCATCAAAGTTGCCCTAAAACCAAAATGCGTTCTTGTGTTAGGACAACTTTGATGAACTTCTTTGATCCACCTCAAAAGCACTATAGAGATAAAGGTGACGTCATTTGACTTGATCGGAAAAGTGCCGTAGAGATTAAAGTACAATTTATGTCCTACAAATGATATTGTTTTTAGATGCACAGCAATAGTTTGTAGTTTACATGTATATGTATATACGTACATATACAAGTGTAACATTCATAATTACTATTCCCTGCCTCCAGTTCAGTCACGCGTTTGAAGATGAAACGTCACATGGAGCGCGTTGTGTTCTGGGAAACAGTATCCCACGCAGTGTCTTCAGATGCATACATCAAATTTCAACAAATGTAGCAGGTAATCCGGGCATTCCATGCATACAGAAAATTCACATACTATTCACAGTATACACACAGCATACTGCAATGTAGTAGTTGTATGATAGTATGCCATTCCGAACACAGCTTCTGTACTGATTTCAGTGTACTTGAGTTATATTTAGCAGATTCTGGCAAATATAGTAGGTCATCCGGGTATTCCATACATACAGAAAATTTGCATACTATGCGCAGCATACATACTGCATGCTGCAGAAATAGTAAGAGTAGTATGATAGTATGGCATTTCGAACACAGCCATTGCTACTTGGTGGGTTTAGGACAATAATGCACATTAAAACTCAGGTAGTCTTTAGTTGGTAGAAAATATTGTGTAAGTATTCTTAGAGGTCTGAAAAAAGTGCACAGCAAGTTATTATAAATTATAATAACATTTGCTCTGTGTTACAGTCACAATAGTTTGTGCTATTGTGACTGTAACACAGAGCAAATGTTATTATAATTTTTTTGCAAATTTGTGAAAAAATCTATAATTTGACCACATGCAAGTCTATATATGTATATGTATATGTGTGTGTGTGTATATATATATATCTCAATTTCTCCCACATACCAATTTTGATGTGTGTAAAAGGTTTTAGACCATGGTAAGGCCCCCCAAAGCCCCAAAACCCTGAAAAAAGATAGAATAATCCTTAAGAGAAAAATAGAGAATAATTATACAGCTTAATAAACAGTACATTTAAGAAGTTAACCATTAAGAAACAAATTAACTATATAACTTGCAGAGAATGCTTTCTACTGAGGATAACAAAAATAATAGCTGTTCATTGGATGTTTTACTACTTTACCTGATGCAGATCACCAAATTTAACAGTCTTGCAATGCATAGAAACCATTTTTAAAAAGAGGCTTCATGACTAGGAATCAGGGCCCAGTTTCATGAGCACTCTAGAACTATAATGTGAGTTAGCTGGAGACCTACAGCTGCATAACTACATATTTTGCAAGCTCGACAGAACATTAAAGCAGCAATTATCAATCATACTTGGAGGTTGTGATTCAGAGGAGCAAGCTGGTCCAAACAAACTGACCCATTTTTCAAAGACAACCGGTTTACGAATCCTGCATTGAACTCACAGAGATTAAAGACTGTCGTCAGTGAAATGAAGGGAACACAGCAAAAGGTTGTCAAATCAAGTTAAGTCAAGTCGCCTTTATTTACAGTTTTTCTCAGTCGCTATGGTGCATTTCTCAAATCATCCTTAATATTTACAAAACAAATTGCATTTCTCAAAACAATTGGTACAAACAACAATGCATTGCCTGTAACTTACTCAAAATCTTTAGTTCATCTCTCAAAATTAAGTATTTGTCAATGAACATGTCAGTGCCATCAGAATGAAAAGTCATGTCACTATTATTTGTATGGCACTTTTAACAATGCAAATTGTGTCAAAGCAGCTTTACATCAGCTTGATATAAAGCTGGGTGGCTTTACATCAGCTTTACAGTATTTAGACGGGGAAACAGTGTGTCGAAATAGTGTCATTCTCTTCTGGCCAGACAAAATCAGCAGTTTAAATCTAGGCAGCAGCAGAGTCCGATTGTGCAGAGGACTCATCTGGTTCCCGGGGTCTTGTCCCGATGGCCGTCTAGGAGACAGGGTCTTCACTGGGGATCAGTCTCTGGGGCTCATCTAGTTGTCCTGGTCTCCGCTGACGTTCAGGGCTGTAGAGGTCCTCTCTAGGTGCTGATCCACCATCTGATCTGGATACGGACTGGATCCGGGTGGCCTCCCGAACAGTGTTAAGTAGATTTTTCCAGAGTTTGGGCACTAAATAGGAAAAGGATCTGCCGCCCACAGTTGATTTTGATATTCTAGGTATGATCAAATGGCCAGAGTTTTGAGAATGCAGCGGATGTGAAGGACTATAGTGTGATAAGAGCTCACTCAAATACTGGGGTGCCAAACCATTCAGGGCCTTATAGGTAATTGGCAAGATCTTAAAATGTATACGATGTTTAATAGGGAGCCAGTGCAGTGTTGACAGAACCGGGCTAATGTGCTCATACTTCCTGATTCTAGTAAGAACTCTAGCTGCTGCATTTTGAACCATCTGGAGTTTGTTTATTAAACGTGCAGAACAACCACCCAATAAAGCATTACAATAATCTAACCTCGAGGAAAAGTCCTTGTGTCATTGTTAACAAACAAGATAAAAAATGCTTAGTCATGTTGTCAATATAACCGTGCACTCTGTTAGTATTACCTGATGTAAACTATGACAACAGTTTGAATGACATTTACTGTACTGAAATGCAGAAGGCTGCACTTCTTATGTATGCCATATATCCATTTCAAATTTACACATTACTGTATGTGGGATATTGATTGAAAGAGACTGGATAGAATTCCCAGTTACACTTTTACTAGTGGTCTAAAAAAATAAAAACCTTGCAATGTCATTGTGATATAAAAAAGGAAAAAGAAATATGGGTACAAAGACAAACATTAAAAAATTAGAAAGTCCGTTGTCAGAATTTTGTAACTCTTGTTGTCCTCTGTCTATATATGCTTTCCAATTGAAGATTCATGAGATGAACCTTTGAGCTATTTCATTGGTTGATCTACATTCTCTTCATTAGTGAGTCAAGATTCACTTGCACAATTCATGGTAAATTTAAGTCTAATAATAATGTGTAAAAAATGTGCTTAAGTTTGACAACTAGATGAATTTTGCATTTTGCATGTAATGACTTATACGATGAACTAATGACTAGATGTTTTGAGGGTTAAGACTATTGCACAGAAAACTATATACATTTTGAGCAACATGACAAATTAGCAACTGATAATGTAGGAAACCGCAGACAAATGTACATAATAAATTGCATGAATGTACCAAAGCAATCACAACTTGTTCAAAAGAATGATAAACTGGTTTTATGATTAGTGACTAGATGATGTGGATGAACAAGTAGTTTTGATAATTTCATTTCTGATCTGAGAAATGCACCAAAGCCACTGAGAAAAACTGTATATAGCACTTTATACAATACAGATTGCATCAAAACAGCTTTACACTGTCAAACAGAAAAATAGTTTGCCAATAATGCAAGAGGACAATAACAAATAGTTAATTTCAGTTCATTGTTGATTCGGTGATGTCCAGTTCAGCTCTCTTCCAATAGTGTCTGTGCAATCAATCAATCTACAATATTGCCAGAAATTAAGTGTCCCCAACTAAGCAAGCCAAAGGCAACAGTGGCAAGGGACTTACGGTGCTTTCACACCTGGCCCGTTGTTTCAGAACCTGGCGCGTTTCCCCACTTAGCTCGGTTCGTTTGGGCATAACGAACTCTGGAGCGGTTCGGTTGTAGTGAGAAAGCAATCCGATCCAACGGACCAACAAACCGGGCTATATCACAATGTATAATGTGTAATCACATAAATTCTGTGAAAAGCAGTAGACGATGTCTGTGGGTGAGCACGTCTTCGCCATTCAAAATCAAAGTGCACCTTTTCATTTTATAATGCTGTCTTATTGCTCTTCGTAGTAGGTGCATTTTAACAATGTTTTCCCGATGAATCCTGGACTCCTGCTCAAAATGATAAATTAATCAATTAAAATAACGACAGCTACAAGAACCCAACAATAAGCCCTCAAAGCTGTTGTCATTCCATCCTGATGATGACAGCTATGAGCGGAATTCCTGAAAATAAATTGTGGAACTTTGACCAATGAGAGGACAGTTTACTCGCACGTGACTTGTATTAACAATTTGGTCCGTTTAGAAACTTTACCGTGTGAAAGCGAACCACACCAAGAATAAAAAACAACATTGTAATAATTTTAATCCTGGTTTCGGAACAAAGCAATCGATCTACAGGTGTGAAAGCACCCTAAAGCTCCATCGGTGACAGAAAATGGAGAAGAAAAAAAACAGGCTCAGTCACGGGGCAGTTCTCCTCTGCCCAGATAAAACCAGCATGGTGTGGTTTAATTCCAGGCTGCAACGCAAGTCAGATTGTGCAGAGGTCTCTCTGTGGTTCTCGTGGTCTTGTCCCAATGGCCCTCTAGGTGACGAGGTCTTCGCTGGGGATCTGTCTCTGGGACACATCTTGACATGGTCTCCGCTGAGATTCAGGGTTGTAGAGGTCATCTCTATGTGCTGATCCACCATCTGGTCTGGATACGGACTGGATCTGGTGGATACGGGGACCTCTGAATAAAAAAACTGACTAATATTAGCGTAGATGCCATTCTTCTTACGATGTAACGAGTACATCGGGTGTTATGGGAAGTGTTTTTGATTCCAGTTGACCTAATTAATGCAGCCTAACAATCATTTAATGGATTTAAATTAATTTTGTTTTATGCGTATGCCAGGTTAAAGAGATTGTTCCAGAGTTTGGGCACTAAGTAGGAAAAGAATCGGTCGCTCGCAGTCGATTTGCTAGAAACATTGTTTTCAAAGGAAACAAGTTAATACATCATTGTGATTATCACTTCCAAAGTATGAGGCTGTGAAGAATCAGTGGTTAAAATTCATCTTTACTATGATAGTATATAGCAGTATATAAAGTGAATTCACTTTCACAGCACAAAGCACAGCATCTTCTCAACATTACGCTATCCACGCGAACGAGCTACAGCGTTTGAGGGATGTTTTCGCAGGATGTCCATGCAGAATGTAGGCAGGCATTATGCAAATGTGTTCACTTGTGACACATGAACTTTGTGGAAATGGGATTCAAATTCAAAACCACTCGTTTCAGCAGAGTTCATATGTCACAAGTCAACACATTTGCATAATGCCTGCCTCCGTTCTGCATGGACAAGTTATCTGACCATTATAATGTGTTTTGATTGATCTAATTTCATTTTATTAAATGCTGTATTAAATCAATTTCAGATCTCTATATAGGTCATCACACAAAAACATCTGCAACTTTGTAATTGTAAGGGTAGCTTACATGGTTATAAAAATAATAACCTAAAAATAACAATGAACATTTTTGTATCAGTTATTTTTAGGTTATTTAAAAATAACTACCTTGCAATGTTCTGGGAACATTATTTTATGGCTGCAAAATAATAAAGACTAAAAGTAACTATTAGGGAATATTTTGTTATTTTAGGCTGGTAACATTAGGCTGGTAACATATTTTATTATGGTAACATTGTTTTATGGTTACAAAAATAAAATCTAAAAAGGTCAAGAATAATAATTTTGTTTCACTGGCTGACTGTCTACATTCTTCAATGTCTTTTTTGAATAATTAATTATCATTTATTTCAACCATGCATATTAATTATGAGTAAAAATCTAAAATGCAGCAGTATTTCATTTATTTAACAAAGAACTCATGCAAACATGAACCGAATCAAACAAGCAAAACACGACAGTAACGGACAATGCATTGAAAGGAAGCTTCAATTTCATATTCATATGAAATGAGTAAACTCAATGGAAAAACCATGGAAACTAACTGATAACACAGTTAGATGATGATCAGATGGTGAACTGAATCTTACGGTGTTGAACTTGGCATGATGGTATCATAAACATAAGGTGTGGCCATCCTCTTTAATAATGTTTTAATAATTTTCACTTGATTCCACTAATTGATGCACTTTATTGAGATTTTATGACCTTGATATAGTAAGTTAGTAGAGTGTACTAACTTTTTTCACAAGAAAAGGGCATGTTGGTTTTATCAAAAGTACACACTTTCTCTAGGTTGTTATCCCATCTGACTCTGCACTGGTGCTTCTCTCTAGGTTTAGTAATCCCACCTGATACAACATTGGTGTTTGATGTGCTTTTGCTGGATTTGTGGAATAAAGACGACAAGGTTCAAATTCGTACGCTTCACAAACATCAGAACTGCAAAAGGACAGTGATGCCCAGTGACTTTGTCCGTTATCATTACAATGGATCCTTGTTGGTGGGAAACCTATTTGATTCCAGGTAGGCCAAAATAATAACAAAACTATCCCCCCCCCCCCAAAAAAAACACAAAAAAAAAACAAAGTTTTTGTTTTTAATTATATGTGCTGTTCAAATTAAGGGAGCACTTAATTAATAAATTGGATCTTTATGAATGAAAGAATTATATACGTTGTGTGTAACCCCTGCTGGCAAAATGAGTGTGAATGCGCATGGGCTAATTTTGAGCTACATGCAAAAAAAAGTAAAAATGTGAATTTTAGTCGAATTTGAGGTATTCACAAAAATGAGTTAATTAAGCCCTTTTCTAGCGATCCCAATGCTCCAAATAGTAATTAAACATCTAAAATTCTTTATTTGTATGTTTACTGAGGAGCAGCTTTTCTCTGCTCACACTGACTCTCATCTGAAGTGTGCACATAACGGCTCTTCCCGTGGTGCGTGACCCCGATATATAAGATTATTTTTATTTGTCACATACACAATTACATAGAGAGTATATAACCAGTAGTGAAATGTATTCTCTGCATTTAACCCATCCTAAGTGAACACACGCCCGGAGCAGTGGGCAGTTGGGGGTTCGGTGCCTTGCTCAAGGACACCTCAGTCGTGGTATTGAAGGAGGAGAGAGCGCTGGTCATTCACTCCCCCACCAACAATCCCTGCCGGACCCAAGATTCGAACCCACAACCTTCCGCTTACAAGTCCGACTCGCTATCCATTAGGCCACGACTGCCACATATAACACATAC
Organism: Schizothorax lantsangensis; assembly: GCA_027422415.1. NCBI lineage: Eukaryota > Metazoa > Chordata > Actinopteri > Cypriniformes > Cyprinidae > Schizothorax > Schizothorax lantsangensis. The sequence goes on from CM049844.1 coordinate 37,547,387, forward strand.
AGTATACACAGAATTACAGTATTTAAGTATTCACACAAACATAATCTGGTATGTCTTAAAAGAGGGAATCACTCGCTGCTCTTGATTGAACTGCTTTTGGAGGAAAAGATGCAACATTTCTTGGTGATTTTGCTTTTGAACCTTTAGAAAACTTTAACTTGATTTTTCTCAGAACTGACTTTGCTGACTCTATCGACTTCAAAAGGGTGTAGCTCAGTCATTTTTCGGCCGATTCCAACAAATCATACATCATTTTGAAGGTATTTTAATGGAAATGTGAAAATAAAAAGAACTCATGGAAACACTTTCTATGAAGCCTGTATTTATAATACATTATAAGGGTATTCTTAAGGCATTATAATGAATGCATAATGCATTATAAAAAACCTTATAAAAAGTTATAAAATCTCATGAATAATCATAACAATTATAATACATTATAGTACTTGCGTATTTGTGGTTATAACTTTTAAGAGTATGATTATTTATGAACACCATATTAAATCTACTTCATTTATAATGGGCTATATCATAGCTTGACATTGACATTGTTTATTTAAGGTCTGCACAGTACCTTACTACATCTTTTGAGTGCAATGATATCTGATCTTATGGCTGTTTGAGAAAAAAAAAGTATCATTATTATTATTATTACTTATAAGTGGTATTTGTCTGCTTTAAGTAAAGTAACATAAGTAACGTGGCAAGATATGAGACTTATAATACATTATAACTATGATAAATATAATCCATTGTTACTTAAGCAGATGGATTGTGTTATAAATCGTCATACTCTTAAAAGCTATAACCACAAATAAGTAACTATTATAATACATTAAAACTGTTCTTATGAATATTCATGAGATGATACAACATATTATACAGTTATTTATAATGCATTATGCATTCATTATAATGTCTTTAAGAATACCTTTATAATGTATTATAAATACGGGCTTCATAGAAAGTGTTACCGAACTCATTTTTGAAAATTTGCTCATTGTGACTCATTTTGCCAGGACAGGTCACAGAATTCGTTGAGAACCAAATCCACTCACTTGTGTGTCCTAACTGGACTAATTGATATCCTTGGCCTGATGTTGAATTGACATGGTGTTATACTGTGATTAAGTGTTCCCTTAATTTTCTGAACAGTGTATTTATGGTTTCATATTTTGAACAACTTGAAAAATGTGTAAAAGTTTAAAAAAAAAGTGTAAAGCATATATATTTTTTAAAGCCAATGCCACTTGATATTTTGTTAAATAATGCAAAAAAAATGTATTACATTTTTAATTGTGGCTCAAAATGTGGCTCAGAATACTTTGGGGACTACTGTATATATGTAATTATTATATGGCAAGGTAAGGCACATTTATTTCGAAACACATGCACATTTATTTTCCATTAAAAACGGCCAAAGCTAACCAAAGCTACAGAAATACTAGCAAAGTATTTATTAGCAAAGCCAGATAAAAAAATGTAATGATGAATTTTATATTATTTTGCCTGTAAATTCTTATCACAGCCATCTTCGAAACTCAACATACAACACATATGTGGGGCAGGGCAGTCTCATCAAAGGCATGGAGGAAGGCCTTCTGGGCATGTGTGTTGGGGAGAGGAGATTAATTATTATCCCACCATTTCTGGCTTATGATGACAAAGGATATGGTATAATTATTAATTACTTTCATGATTTATATGACACATATTGATTGATATTTACTAATTTATTATGCACACCTTATTATACATTTATTTTTACTGTAAATTATTATACATTTACGGCTATAAAACTCATAATACATATTAAAGCGTAAAAGTAAAGTGTAATATTTTTTATCTTTTATGAGGTCCTGGATTTCAATAAATGTGATCTGTTTGAAGCATAGTTCTAAAGGAACTTCACCCTTAGGTACAAAGGTCCCTCCACATGCGACTCTAATTTTTGATGTGTTACTGGTGGACGTTTTTAATGCGAAGGACGATGTGAATGTGGAGGTTCAAAAGATCCCACAGCCATGCCGGAGAAGGGCAGTGAAGGGAGATTTCATACGTTACCATTATAACGGAACCTTTCAAGACGGCACTGTCTTCGATTCCAGGTCAGTCTGTCATCTGGAAAAGAGATCATTTCATATAACAAAGTGTATTGCAAATGTTTGTTGAAATGTTGCCATGAGCAAAATGCAGATCATTTCTATTTCACGAGACTATTGACACGTGTCAAATTTTGTATATTTTACTAACTTTAAAACATTTTTTTTTTTTAAACATTCTCAGTTATTCTCGAAACAGCACTTACAACACATTTATTGGCATGGGCTATGTGATTGCTGGCATTGACAAAGCCCTGCAGGGGGTCTGTGTGGGCGAGTGGAGACGAGTCACTGTGCCACCTCATCTGGCCTATGGAGAGAATGGATCAGGTGACTATTAGAAGGAAATTAGAAGAGAAGAAAATAAGCACCGGAAGCTTTTAATTTACATAATGCAACATAAGCATGTTGAAATGTTACAGAATGTGTTCTTGTTTAGTTTCAATAACTTTTTCAATTATCTTATATAAAATCAACAACTTATCATTGTAAGCATAAAGATATTTTACATGGTACATGCAGTAGTTCAGTGTGTTTAATCTATTTAACATTATAGATGACTGAATTAGACTTTTTTTGAAAGAGGAATGTGACTGTATTTTTCTCATCTGCTCTATTCTCAGGTGAGCTGATCCCAGGATCTGCCGTGCTCATCTTTGACCTGCATATCATTGACTTTCACAACCCTAAAGACCAAGTGGACATCAAAGTGATCTACAAACCAGCTGACTGCAACCTGATAAGTGCTGCAAATGACCTGATTATGTACCGCTACAACTGTTCTCTGCTGGATGGCACACGTCTCTACTCTTCGTAAGTGCTCTCCATTTGCACTATGTGGTTATTTATTAATTTAACAAGGTGACTATTGATGGTCGAGCATGGTGTAACTAAGGTTCACAAATCAGCATGACATCTTTTGGTAAAGTAAGATTATCAATGGAGAGGTGTGCAGAACAGTTTAATCAAATAAAAATTGCAATAAAATTGTGGGGGCGTTGTTAGTATTCTAAGCATTAGTAATGTATTACCTGCAGAGATGACTACCCAGAACCCCCACGTGTCACGTTAGGTCAAGGGAAGTTGATCGCCGGTCTGGATGAAGGTTTGCAGGGCATGTGTGTGTTAGAAAGGAGAGAGATCATTGTGCCGCCCCACCTTGCACATGGCACCAATGGAGGTCAGTAAAAATCAAAATAACCTTCAAAAACTTTAGAATGTCAATTCAGTTTGTGCAGAGGTGTTTCTAAATAATTGCACTATTCCAAAACCTAGTCTCCTCACTAGGGTTCCAGTTGGCTGTTCCAAACGTTTTGCAGAAAAAGTATGCTTTCATTATGCGCTCTGAAAAAGGATTTTTATTTTGCTGAAACCCAAGGAAGCGTCACATTTATATCCTACACTTACACTGCAAAAAATGCTTTTCTTACTTAGATTTTTTTCTTATTTCCAGCAAAAATATCTAAAAATTCTTAAATCAAGAAGGATTTTCTAAACAAGTAAAAATTATTGTCTTGTTTTCAGAAAAAACAAGTCAAAATTAAGTTAAAGTTTTTTGCTTGAAACAAGCAAAATAATCTTGTTTTCTGTTTGAAATAAGATATTGTTTACCCCATTGGCAGATTATTTTGCTTGTTCTAAGCAAAAGCTCACTTAATTTGGACTTTTTTTTTTTTCTGAAAACAAGACTATAATTTTTACTTGTGTAGAAAATCCTTCTTGATTTAAGAATTTTTAGATATTGTGGCTGGAAACAAGACAAAAAATCGAAGTAAGGAAAGCATTTTTTTTGCAGTTTAGTATTCTAATCCCAGAATGCATTGTGATGAGCTCAGTACAACGATACAAATGTTAAGAGAAATATTGACTATATTTACATGCACATCAAATTCCATTTAAGGTCTATATTTGGGTTGCAGCCTGAATATGTTTGTTCATGCAGGCATTATAATATTCTTGTGTGCATGTATGGCAATCTACAAATGCGTGTTTCCTTTTTCCATTGTTATTTCTCTGAAGTTTCAAGATGCTGCTACTCAATATGCTCAGTTATTAATTGTATTACTAGTTTTTCCACAGTATTAAATAAGGACTAACACTTCTCTCCTTCAAAGATGCAACAAAGTGGAAAGGGTCAGGGTCATCCTTAACCCTTATGCACTGTTTGTTTAGGGCAGAGGCGTCATGCCCATTCAAACCGAGGCAGCACGTGCCCCCTTCAGATTTTTGAGCCAAGAGGTTTTTGAATGCAGCTTCCAAAAGACAAAAAATAGCCGAATAATATTTTTATATTTGATACAGTTACACCGGCGTGATTAGATCGTTCAGTGCAGCACATCACCAGCTGCTACATCCAAATCTGCGTTTGCTGAGCCAGAGACGGATGTGTTTTTACAGCGCTGCGCATTATAACTAATCACGCACAATTTTGTTGAGCTTGTGAATGCAATGGCAAGTCAGAGGCGTTCAGATGAGTCAAGTCAATATTATTTGTATAGCGCTTTTAACAATGCAAATTTTGTTAAAGCAGCTTTACATCAGATTGATATAAAGCTGGGTTATGGGAAGTGTTCCTGGCTCCGGTTGACTTAATTAATGCAGCCTAACAATCCTTTAACGGATTTGAATAATAGAAGTGTATTAGTGTGTTATGTGTACGCCAGGTTAAAGAGATGGGTCTTTAATCTAGATTTAAACTGACAGTGTGTCTGCCTCCCGAACAGTGTTTGGTAGATTGTTCCAGAGTTTGGGCGCTAAATAGGAAAAAGATCTGCCGCCCGCAGTTGATTTTGATATTCTAGGTATTATCAAATGGCCAGAGTTTTGAGAACGCAGCGGACGTGAAGGACTATAATGCGATAAGAGCTCACTCAAGTACTGAGGAGCTAAGCCATTCAGGGCTTTATAAGTAATTAGCAAGATCTTAAAATCTATACGATGTTTAGTAGGGAGCCAGTGCAGTGTTGACAGAACCGGGCTAATGTGCTCATACTTCCTGGTTCTAGTAAGAACTCTAGCTGCTGCATTTTGAACCATCTGTAATTTGTTTATTAAGCGTGCAGAACAACCACCCAATAAAGCATTACAATAATCTAACCTCGAGGTCATGAACGCATTAATTAATGTTTCTGCATTTGACATTGAGAGCATAGGTCGTAATTTAGATATATTTTTAAGATGGAAAAATGTAGTTTTACAAATGCTAGAAACATGTTTTTCGAAGGAAAGATTGCTATCAAAAAGTACGCCTAGGTTCCTGACTGATGATGAAGAATTTACAGACAGTGTTGGAGGTAACGCATTTACAAGTAACAAGTTACGTAATCAGATTACTTTTTTCAAGTAACTAGTAAAGTAATGCATTACTTTTTAATTTACAAGAAAATATCGGAGTTTCTTTTTCAAAAAAGTAACGCCAGATACGTTGTTTTCCCATTTATTGACTGACAAGTCTCCTGTCCCCATGTTGGGAGAAATCAGAAGAACAGAGGCGTTGTGTATGAACATGATGTTACTGTAGTTCTAGACTAAATGTGAATGTGCATTAATTCATTCCACTCGCAGAAAAACAGATTTAGTATTCATCAAAATCAATTAAAACAGTGAAATTCAAACTCAGAATATGACGCAAACCTGCAATAATTAAATGTTAAATAACACAAATGTATCTAATCCCATTTTTATTAACCGATGTCTTTGCTGCTGACCTTTGATCCAGTTCAACCATACTAATAAACATATGACTTTAGATAAACTAACAATTGTGCTTCATTGTTTTTTTTATTGCTGAAGAGTGTTGAACTTCTCCTGCGTTCTGCTGTACAGACGTGAATTTACTTTTCCTTCAGCCTGAGGTTTATTCATTACACCTTTTGGTGTGAAAGGGCTTTACATTTGCTAAAAATAGAACTTCTTATATTAAAAACAAACAATCAAGTCCTGCTCATATTTAAAAAGTAACGCAAAAGTAACAACGCATTACTTTCCATAAAAAGTAACTAAGTAACGTAATTAGTTACTTTTTAGGGAGTAACGCAATATTGCAATGCATTACTTTTAAAAGTAACTTTCCCCAACACTGTTTACAGAGCAGCCGTCAAGTATTAGACAGTGATCTAGGTTATTACATGCAAAAGTTTTTGGTCCAATAATTAACACCTCTGTGAACATCAGTCATCGCTGAGTGTTTTGTTCACTGAGCTGACTGAATTCTCTCAGCAGAAACAACAAAGTGCAGATGTGTGTACAATGTAAGATATTCATTTCACAGTGTAAACAGATTCAGTGATTATAAAGGGAGTTTTTGTTTGAACTCAGCTTGACAGAATCAGTGAAAATGTTCTTAGAAAATTTTTTATTTTTTTGCTCTCTTTCTGTACAATGAAAGTGTTATAATTAGTAACTTACAATCTTTCTATTAAATTCATGTTAAATACGAAGTCAGTCGTATTAAAAATATTTTATGGCATGACACCCATATCTGGGGCCTTATTTATAAAGCGTGCGTACGCACAGATTTGATCTTAGAGTGTGCGTACGCTTAAATCCACGACAGCGCTCATATTTATAAAAACGGTCTTTGACGTGGAAAAGTGCTTAGCGTCACGTCAGGGTCTGAGCAGACGTACACACATTTTATTTTCCGAGTACTGCAGGTTTTTTAAAATATAAGATCGCTGTTCTAAATTATGATGATTGGTGATTATTTTATACGTTAATGATATTAATTAGGAGTTGTTTACAAGGCAGAGAGCTGAAACCATTCAATTGCGTGCAAGTTCAAGATAATTTGTGATTCATAGATTTCACATCTGAAAGAGACGCGTATGCGTGTTTTGTGTTTGTACGTTATTCTATGAATCGCACGTACACATATGAGAAATGAACGTAAGATCAAATTTAGGATGGTTTCTGTGCAACATTTTATAAATGAGGCCCCTGGTACTTAAGTAAAAAGATGGGTTTTACGCGTAGTTAATAGATTACACTAACATTAGTCTATTTGCCCATCGCCCGTTATAGATCAACTAACATGATATATAAAGGTGCAAAATGCATTTACTTACAAATATTTGAGAATCGAGATAATTCATGATATATAGTTAACATGTTTGGGAATATCTCGAATAAAAAGGAAACAAATAAATAAAATAAAAGCCTATATCAGTTATACAGTGCTATCGTGGCTGCTGTCACATGACAAGCATGACCCCCCACCCTAACATACAATATCAGTTCACAGCAATCATTTAGATCGCCTTTGATGCTCTCAAATTTGCCGACGTAAGTGATTAACTTTAATAAAGTTCCTTTCCTTAAATTCACTGCAATAGCAATCAGGCATTAAATTGACAGTTCTTCCAAAACGCATTGTTGACTTCACAACAGAATACTATGCAACTTAACACTAAATCAATACAGTGTGTACTTTAATGCTGCATTATCTGTTATCATGCTGATAACATATGCACTTGCTTTTACTAAAAAAATATACACTCTCTTGACTGACATAGGCACAGGCCAATCACAGGTGCCATAACTCACATTAACTCAGAAATAAACTTTTACAACCAATAATGTTAAAATAAAATAAACTTCTGACGTGAACATGTCTGAACATGTACATTTTTATTTAACAATGGAAACACTTGCAATGCAAAAAACATAAAATAGCAAAAATATAAATTAACAACCATTTTCATAGAAATTCACCAAGGGTTACACCACTGACCCTCACATACTTCTTTAGACAGAATCTATTATAAAACACTCGCAGGACATGAATTTTGATGCAAAAATATGATGTTATAGTGATCACTGTGCGAAAGCACACACATGGTTTGGTTGCACATCAATAACATTAGACTCCCGCGAGCCTAATGTGTGACTCCTGTATACCACTGTAATCATCTTTACCTTGATTACAGTCGTCATCCATCAGAACTTTCCTTGAACTGAAAACTTTCCAGGAGTTTACCCGTTTAAAATTCTGATTAAAAAGCATGTTTTTGCAAAGTATTATATCATCTAGGTTTTGGTCTATTAGATGTGCCAGTGTTCCCTGATCTCCTCTGTTTGTCTGTCTCTCTCTCCATTCCTGCAGCGTTGGGTGTACCCAGTAATGCAGTGTTGCTGTTTGAGCTGGAATTACTACAGCTGCAGAAGGGTGTTCCTGAGGGCTTTTTGTTCATCTGGCTGCAGGACAGTCCTGAGCCGCTGTTTCCTGCCATGGACATGAACCAAAACCAGGAGGTACCGCTGGAAGAGGTATGCTCTCTGCTGTCTGGTTTATTACTGTCAATGAAGTATATACATATACATATATACAGTGGCATGCGAAAGTTTGGGAACCCCTTGCAGAATCTGAGAAAATGTGAATAATTTTAACAAAATAAGAGAGATCGTACAAAATGCATGATATTTTTTTATTTAGTACTGTCCTGAGTAAGATATTTTACATAAAAGATGTTTACATATAGTCCACAAGAAAGAAAAAAAAATAGCTGTAATGATTAAAATAACCCCTTCAAAAGTTTGTGAACCCTTGGTTCTTAATACAGTGTGTGGTTACCTGGATGATTCACGACTGTTTTATTGTTTTGTGATAGTTGTTCATGAGTCCCTTGTTTGTTCTGAACAGTTAAACTGAGCTCTATTCTTCAGAAAAATCCTCCAGGTCCTGCAGATTCTTCAGTTTTCCAGCATCTTTTGCATATTTGAACCCTTTCCAGCAGTGTCTGTATGATTTTGAGATCCACCTTCTCACACTGAGGACAACTGAGAGACTCAAACATAACTATTAAAACAGGTTAAAACATTCACTGATGCTCCAGAAGGAAACAGGAAACTTAAAATTATTATTATTATTTTTTTTACATATATACATATATCTAGTGCTGGGCAATGATTAATCGCGATTAATCTCATCCAAAATAAAAGTTTTTGTGTACATAATAAATATACACTGTACACACACATATATTATGTATATATAAATACACGCACATGCATGTGTATATATTTAAGAAAATTTTATGTTTATATATTAAATATATTTATATATAATATACATGTAAATACTTTATAATTCATATTATTTATATGTAAATATTTTCAAAATATATACTGCATGTGTATATATAAAGACACACACATTTTGAAAATATTTACATTTGGCGATATGACCAAAATCTTTTTTCATGGTATGTATGAGATATACAGGAAGAAGACCCCAATATATGTACTGTCCATCACATAACACAAAACTAATCAGTCAATCAATCTAAAAATAATTAAATATATTAATAAATTAACAATAACAACAAAAGGGGTGGTTGAGCAAATCACAGCTGGTGCTGGATGGTCTGGAGTCCTGTCTTTTAACTGTTGGCAACTAAGAAAGTAAAATAGAGAGAGAGATGGTGGAGAAAAAACACAAACACAGCCCAAGGATTTAATACAGATGTGTGTTTGCTCTCTTAAAGCTACACACGCACAGGTTGCTACTAAAAAATTTCCAATACATCATTTGGGTTGCGGTAAAGACATTTACGATGCGTGTGTTAGTCTGTGTTGTCTGTTCACTGTGCACAAGAATTAACATGACTTCTCAAGTCAGCATACAATTAAACAGACCTGTCCTATCACACAAATACTATGTGCGACCTACAGTATGTGACTAATATGACATGTGACATGCTCGTACTGTTTGTCACATCTGATCACCAATTGGTTTTTGCTGTTTTCTTCTGCAGTTTTCAGCATTCATTAAGCTACAGGTGGCTGAAGGCAGGGGCCGCCTCCATCCGGGAATAGACCATGACGTTATCCTAAGAGACATGTTCAAAAAGCAAGATCGCAATGCAGATGGCAAGATAACTGAAGACGAACTGAACATCAAAGTAAATGAGGATGATGAAGTGCCTAAACATGAGGAGCTGTGAGGGCAACAGTTTTTTGAGTGAGATTTTTGTAATTCGAGTTGTAACTGGCTGACTATGTCAGCTTGATGTTGAGATCCATGGGTTCAGTAATGGGTAATGTTCTGATGACACATAATGCACTATTAAAAAAATACATTTCTAGTTGCAGTGTTTCAGAGGTTACATGGAAAGGTCACATATTATAACACATCTTCCAGTGTCTTTTTTTTCTGTCCATTAATCAAATAATCAATGTAACTGAACGATGGGTTTGTTCATATATAGCTGTTATGCAGCTTCTATGTCCCGATCAGGTTTTTTGTGCCCCTGATCCAGTCCGAGTCATTGAATTGAGTATCTGCTACAGAGTCGCAAACTGATACTTGTATTTTCCTAGTGTTTGGTGCTCACTTCAAGTACATTAAAGTTATTTAAAATGAACCCTATATACATGTGTGTGTCTCCCTCAAGTTCAAGTTGCTTTATTTGCATGACATTTGTTACAGTATTGCCAAAGCATTTTACATGTGTAAAATACAGAACATAATTACACCATCAAAGTAAAAAACGAGACCAATAAAGAGATAAATACAACAGCAGACAGTGTTTCTAATATTAATTATTATAATTACAATTATATACATTGAAGAATGTCAAATAAAGCAAATGGATACAATGAATTAACCATTTCATATGGTGTGTATGGTGTAAACATATTTTGCAGCTTGACTGCCATGTCATCCTCTCAGAGAATATAGCGTATAGTCATTTAGAGACAAACATGAACAATTCAATGCTTCAAATTGTAGAAAGAATTTTTGCCATGTGGTGTATTTGGGGCAGACCAGAAGAAAGTGTTTCTCATCCTCTATTTGATTCAGGTCACAGTGTTTGCATAATCGCTGTTCTCTAGGAATCCAGAATTTTTTATGTCTTCCTTCCTCTTTTTTCCAAGTCATGGTCGCTGAGTCGATATTTTGAAAGGATTTGTTTCTTTTAATTGTTTGCTAAGTAATTTTCCAATTTGGTGGGGCCAAATTTGCCAATAATTTAGGGCCGAATAACACGAGTTTAGTTTGGAGGTCAAATTCGTTTTTTAGTTTTTCATCATAATTATACTTTAGATTTTTGTCAATTTCTTTATGAATGTTAGGGTTGTGTTTGGAGTCAGACTCGGCTGGAGTTTCATTCATTAGTTAAAGGGCGAGTGTATTTAGAGGATGAGACACTATGGGGGTTTCATTGGCAAGGAGGGCTTTATATTGAATAGATTCAGTGTCAGATTGAGTCAGGTGATGCCAGAATTGAACAGCTCTTTTTTTGTACACTGCCCTCCAAAAGTTTGGAAACGCCCTATCCTGCCGACTACGAAATTTATTCTCGACGCATGTGGCAGGGACTAAGGACCATCTGTGCCTTTGGAAACAAATCCTCCGCGGAGGTGAGAGCAGATCCGTTGCTGGCCGACGAATTAAACACCTTCTACGGCCGCTTTGAATGCAATGGCAGCAGCGCGACTCTACCATTCAGCGCATCAGGAAGCAGCAGTCAGAGAAGCGATAATCATGTGATCACCGTGTCGGAGGACGAGGCTCGGAGGGCACTAATGAGAGTGAACGTCAGGAAAGCGGCCGGACCTGACGGGATTACTGGCCGTGTTCTGAGGTCCTGCGCTGATCAGCTCGCTGGTTTGTTCACGTCTATCTTTAATGAGTCCCTTGCTACCTCTGTGGTTCCCACCTCCTTTAAAAAATCCATCATCATCCCTGTGCCTAAGAACAATAAACCCTCTTGCCTGAATGACTATCGTCCAGTGGCCCTCACATCAATAGTCATGAAGGTTTTTGAGAGACTTTTTAAGAGCCACATTAGCTCCTCCATCCCTGTTACTTTCTACCCTCTTCAGTGTGCCTATCGTCCCAACAGATCTACTGATGATGCCATCTCTCACATACTCCACTCCTCCCACACACATATTGACAGCAGCAATGGGAACTTTGCAAGGCTGCTATTCATAGACTATAGCTCAGCTTTCAACACCATAGTCCCCATCAAGCTGGCTTCTAAACTCACAGACGTCGGCCTAAACTCTTCACTCTGCGACTGGATTCAAGATTTCCTCACCGGCAAACCTCAAGTGGTGAAGGTAGGCCAGTTCACCTCAAACTCCATCACCCTGAACGTAGGAGCCCCACAGGGTTGTGTTCTGAGTCCCCTGCTCTACTCTCTCTACACACATGACTGCGTGTCCTCTCACAGCTTGCCTCTCACATCTATTATCAAATTTGCTGATGATACTGTGGTTCTGGGCCTCATTTCCAACAATGATGAGACCGCATACTTGGATGAGGTGGAGAGACTTACATCATGGTGCCAGGACAACTGTCTCTCTCTGAATGTGAGCAAAACTAAAGAGCTGATTGTGGACTTCAGAAAGAGACACCTGCTGCCCTACACTCCTCTTATGATCAGTGGGACCACTGTGGAGAGGGTAAGCAGCTTCAAGTACCTCGGTGTAAACATCTCCGAGGACCTGACTTGGACTACACACATTCAAACACAGGTTAAGAAAGCCAGGCAAAGACTGTACCATCTGCGACAGCTGAGGAAATTCAGGGTCTCACCAACAATCCTGAAAACTTTCCTGGGTACCTAGAGACGACATCCTGGACCCCAATCTACTAGAAACATACCATGCCACACACCCAGTCCGCCCTGCTCCCCGAGGACGAGGTCGGCCACCACGACGTCGGAGATTACGGCCCTCAGGAGCGGGCCGTGGAGGGGGGGGGTACTGACACAGAACAGCCGGTTCTCCAACCAGTGTCTCCACTCCTCGAGAGCTAATTTGATGGCAAGGAGTTCTCGGTTACCGATGTCATAGTTCTTCTCCGCCGGGCTGAGTTTGCGGGAGAAGAATGCGCATGGATGGAGTCTGGCCGGAGTCCCCTGCTGCTGAGACAGAACTGCCCCTACCCCCGTTGTGGAGGCGTCGACCTCAACAATGAATGCTTCTTCGGGATTTGGATGAACAAGGATCGGGGCACTGATGAAGGCATCCTTTAAGGTGTTGAAGGCTTCTGTGGCAGATGGTGTCCAGGACAGTGATTTGGGCTTGTTCCTGAGCAGGTTGGTAAGCGGGCTGGAAATGGAGCTATAGTTTTGGATGAATCTTCGATAGAAGTGTTGACGATGTTCGGCCACACTCCGGGAGTAGATGAGTATATCGTCGATATAAACGAGTACGAACTGATGGAGAAACTCCCGGAGTACCTCGTGCATGACATCCTGGAATACGGAGGGAGCATTGACAAGTCCATACGGCATAACGCAGTACTCGTAGAGACCAGTAGGTGTCACGAAGGTGGTCTTCCACTCGTCCCCCTCACGTATCCGGATGAGGTTGTAAGCACTGCGGAGGTCCAACTTGGTGAACACACGTGCTCCGCAGAGGTGTTCTAATGCCGCTGGGACGAGGGGAAGTGGATACCGGAACTTCACCGTAATCTTGTTGAGTGTCCGATAATCAATGCAAGGCCTCAAACCACCGTCCTTCTTTGCCACGAAGAAGAAGCTCGAAGCAGCAGGGGAAGTCGACGGGCGGATGTAACCTTGTCGAAGAGCCTCCTCAATGTACTCCTCCATGGCCTTCTGTTCTGGAATGGATAGTGGGTATATTTTCCCACGGGGCACTGACTCACCCGGAAGCAGATCTATGGCGCAGTCCCATGGCCGGTGTGGAGGTAGCTTGGCAGCTCTGTTTGGGCAGAACACATAACTGAAGCATGGTGGAATATCCACTGACTGTTTTTCCACGGGGCTTTCAATGGAAGTGGAGCACACCTTGAGACACGTGGGAGTATGGTTTGGCGGGCGTGGAGCATGTGGGAAACAGTCAGGGAAACATCGTTCGTCCCACTTCAGGATTTCACCGGACTTCCAGGAGAGGACTGGGTTGTGCTGCACCAACCACGGGCGCCCTAGAATTACATCAGCGGTGGAATCCTCCAGAACCAGTAAGTAGATGGTTTCCTCATGTAATTGACCAACTCGGATGGAAATGGGTCCTACTCTCTGCCGGACGTGCTTACGGCTTAAGGGTCTTCCAGTTATGGATTGGATCTGGTATATCTTCGTGGTGGTCGTGGTTGAGAGGTCGAGTTGGCGGCAGAGAGTGCCTGAGATGAAGTTTCCTGACGACCCGGAGTCGATAAGGGCAGTGACTGGAAGGGATACATTAGAGGCAGTAAGTTGGATTACAGTGGAGAGTGGGTACATATTAGGGTTAGATGGTCTGATGGCACTCACCATGGGTCGAGGAGGACGGATGGGACATGCTGCAATCACATGTCCGGTAGCTCCGCAGTATAAACACAATCCTTGTGATAAGCGTCGATGTCTTTCCATGAGGGTAAGTCGGGTATTGTCAATTTGCATGGGTTCTTGGGCTGGTTCTGGAGGGCTGATGTTCTCTGGTCGGTGGAGGAGAGGCATTAATCCTGGTGGTACTTGCTGATCTTCCATACATAAATGTAGACGGATTTTCCACTCTGATGGATAGCTGGATGAATCGCTCAAGCCCCATGGTGTCGTCATATGCCGCGAGATGCAGCCGCAACCGAGACTCTAATCCTTGCCGGTAAGTGGTTAAGAGTGAACGCTCGTTCCATCCACTAGCGGCAGCAAGGGTCCTAAATCTCAAGGCATAATCATTTATTGACATGTTACCTTGTCGTAAATGGTAGAGTTGTTCGCCCACTGAAGATCCACCGGCGGGGGTGCCGAATACTTCTCGAAAGTGGGCGATGAAATTGTCTAGGGATCGTGTAACCGTACCAGCTTGAGTCCAGATTGTTTCTGCCCATTGAAGTGCCCGTCCTGTCTGCAATGAGATAAAAAAAAGCGATCTTAGCTTTTTCTGTGGTGTACAGATGCGGCTGCATCTCGAGGGCGAGCGAGCATTGCAGAATGAATCCGTTGCATTCCTCCGCCCGACCAGAGTAGGGCGCCGGTTTGGCCATGGGACTGACGATTACCGGTGGTGTAGCCGAAGAAGATGTTGTGGTGACGGAAGTGGTAGCGGGTGTGGAAGTTGAGGTGGTGAGAATCCTTCTCTGATGATCCACGATCTCCTGGAACGGGTCGGGATTGCTCATCGTGCTGTTAAACTTCCTATTAATGGGTCCGGTCTTCTGTTACGGAAGGACTCCAGGACACAGAGGAGACGGTGAATGAGTATTTTATTTAACAGCACGACAGAGTGAGCAGAGAAGTAGGGAAGTCACTGGAGCAATGATACTTGGAGAGCTTGAAGGGGATGGTAATTGCAGCTTTGCTACAGACCCAGGAGATTGATTCAAGGATTGGAGGCAGGCACAGACTGACTGGAGACAGGAGACATGAGACGAGGGAGTCGAGGATCGAGAACACACGGAGGAGAATCAGGAGGATAGGGGAAATCACACTTGAATAGTATAGCATCAGCAATAGGCACTATGTGTCAGAGCCAACAGAGTGACTGGTGATGGCTTAGATGCGAGTGATGATGACTGAATGATCTGCTGAGGTGATTAATACTCAGGTGAGTTGCTGCGGTTGGGTTGGGACCGGCTGTTCTGTGACTTGTGAACAGTTTTATAGCATTTTAAAATGGGGTCGTTTTTTTTTTTTTCACACCCCTGTTCTCTGTTCTCGTGGGGCCGGGGGCTGTGAGAACTGTTGATTTTCTCTGCTGCTGCGGGGACGGGGTGGTCTTCTGACGCCGGAGCGAATCCGGGACAGGATCTAGGTAGAGTAGGGGAGTGTGGGTAATCACACTGGGGCGAAGGTGGAATAGTATATGTGCATCAGTCATCATCTTAGAGTCCACTATGTGTCAACGAGAGGGCCCGGTCCGCCCTGGTGTGGTCGGCTGCCGGACACCAGCCTACACTGTGGCTGTGAGCTGGTGAGGCCGCGGTTGTCCTGCGGTGGTTCTCCTGGGGGTCTCGTGCTGGGGGGCCTCCGGACGCTTATGCCTGATGGGGCTGTGTTCCACACACACTATTAAACATTTACATGAGAACCTTATGAACAAAGCGCGCTCACACACACAGGTGACATCAAGCATTCACATTGGTGTAAAAACAGGTGCTCACAGACACACATTGTCTTGATCTGCTGTTGCTTCAAAACTTATTTTGTAATATTGTTATGTGTGCTTAATACTAACATTTAGAATTTATTGTGATTTATACAGATGTTGGTTGTTGCTGCAGTCTCTTTGATGTTGTGTCTTCGGTTGTTTTCTCTTTTTGTCAGCAGGTATTGAAGCAAATTGTCTGTTTTTTTTGTTTTTGTTTTTTCTCCCTCTCTCTCTCTATCCCCCATTCTCCTTTTTTCTGTCTTCCCCTTCTTTGTTGTTGTTTTCTCTGTCCCCTGGTCTTGTCTGTCACAGTGTGGTTGTGAAAAAAAAACTGTGAATGATGATAGTTAGCCATGCATATGTACTGCATGTGTTATTAAATAAAATAAAATGCTGGTTTAATGTACTAAGACAGTGATGCTAAAAGACATGCAGGTGAGGCAGAATATTAATGCAATGTTTAAACAAAGCGTTTTCCTCCCTTTAGAAAACCATAAAGCAGAAAGCGCTTATGGAATAAGACTGATATTTTTTGGGCTCATCTGATTTTCTGCACATACTATGATTTATTAGTAAGGTGTGTACAGAATGTGGTATTTTTTTATCACTGTCTCTGAGCATTAAGCGTGTTCTTATGAGAGAAAAATGCTTAACGTAAATAAATGCGTTGCGTTCACATTTTGAGCTGCGTATCTGCACATAGTATGCTTTACAATTGTGTCTTTATCACTGTCTTGGTACATTAAGCCACTTTAGGCATTTTAGAAAGTCCCCTGTTCAAGTTCTGCTAATTCACAAGCCTAGTGAGAGTCACACTAGCAACGAAGGTAACGTTAATTATTAAACCAACAAAATCAAATCTTTCAAAAACACACAGAAATATGATTCTTTTATTGAGTGAGAGGCAGTGGGTTTAATCAGTGGCATTAACAGATTTACTATTCGGCGTCTTCTCCGCGACCTGCTTCCTTTGGTGTTTTAACACAGCAAAAAGGCGAAAAAACATACTGCATTATCCAGTTTTCTCTCAGAACGATGATCTGAGCTGCTATTGCAATTCTCGATGCAGCATGAATGACATACAATGGTGACATTTTTCACAATCACGACAAAAAATCAAATACTGCCCTAAACTCAATAGCGGAAAGGCAGCGCTATCCTGCAAGTATGGCGGATAAACAAAACAGTTTCCCAGAACTCAACGCGCCGTTACGTTACATTCTCATTCTCTATTCTTATTTTTTGATGGAATACTGTAGTGTTTATTATAAAGAATTTATCCGTGCACTTCATTATTTTTTTAAAATTCATGTGCCCTCGTAATCTTTAATCAAAAATGTTAACCTCCCCTCCCCATCAAAACGACTTCTCTACTCTTCTGGTCAGGAGTGATGGCGCAAGGGCGGAGCTAGTGATGTGAGGGGTAAACACTGGGATAAATGACAGGCTGATGCTTCACTTTATAGCACTGACACCAGTCATGAGGGAGTATGTTACCCTTAAACACTGAAAGGATATTACAACAACATTACTCTTAGGACATCACATACTAATTTGTTTCATGAATATGATTTAACCTGATGGAGGACGCGCTCAGTCATTCAGGCACTCTCTCGCTCTCTCTCTCTCGCGTGCGCGCTGTTTAGACATGTTTTGTGCCGTTGATCGTGGTCGTCATCCCTAATAAATAAAACATTTATTCATGCTTGGGTGTCGGCGGTGAATCCAGTGGCGAGAAATCCCCCACCACTATCTGTAAACTGGCATTTCAGATCTGCCTCCATTTTGTTAGTAATGCCCCAACTTCCAACGAGCCAATCCCGAAGGACGAAATCAAGTCCCGCCCTCTCATTTCAGATGCCGTTTCACTCGGATATATGTAGGGCTGCACAATTAATCGAATTTCTAATCGCGATTACGATTATGGATGCCACGATTACATAATCGTTCAAAGCCGCGATTACAAAAATAAATAAACAATTCCCAGCCGGCATTTCAACGTTGATTCACCGGTGAATCAACGTCGGGTACCATGGTTGAATCACCGTTGGATTGTTTCGATTTTGCAAATTGGATCAACGTTGATATTGTGACGTTGCTTCACCGCGAAATCATGACGTTGTTTCACCGTTGAAATCGCGACGTTGTTTCACCGTCTTACCTTCAGCATTGGTGAATTAAGGTCGTTCTGTAGACGTTGGATTAACGTTGAATTATGTGTTGATTTTGCAAATTGAATCAACGTTGATAACACGATGTTGTTTCACCGTCGTACTTTCAATATGAATGAATACACAACTGTACGTTCAATTAGAACCTAGTTTGCATTTAGACACGGTACACATACATAAAGTTTAAAAATCAAATGACTAGCAGCAATGGCTTTACAATCAACTTCAATAAACTACCACACTGAAAACGGTAAAACAGCAGTTTTATTTTGAAAACATACAGTATAAAACATGTGAAAATAATCCCAAACTTTAGCTTGCAGTGTTTGCGCTTGGATGTATTGTTAAAAACCTGTAAAATCCAAATACAACATTTAAAGACTCAGTGTTTGTACCATAACATGCATATTTTGCGCTGCACTAGAGAAACCCTTGTACTTCTTTTGACTGAAACCAGTTATTTTGGTGGAAATCTATAGTTTCTGTGAAAACATGTTTTACTAATGTGTCTCATTACAAGAGATTTGTACATTTGTGCAGTGAGAACGTGTAGAACAGTTTGAGAATGGAACCTGCAACAGAAACCGTGTCGGTGGTAAAGGATAGGACTGTCTGAGTTTTGTCGACAGTAAGAGGAAATTCTTTACGCAGGAAAAACGCTGCCTTGAATGAAATGCATTTAATATTTTAAGTAAAAATGTTTCTTCAAATTCTGATAAAATGTTAGAACCAATAGCCTTGTGCATATAGCGTGGTTGTGCTTTGGGTGATCCTTGAAAGAGTCCCAGCTCTAGGTCCTTTCTGATGCCGTGTCCTCCTCTCTCACACACTTGTGCACTTTCTGTACTGTCCTGTATAAATAAAAACAAAAACACCAAAAATAAATACTCATAAAAGATCAACTTTGACATTGTGAAATATCTTCACATAGCAAAACAAATCACATACAATATTTTCACTTTAAGTTGAATAACAGTGGGGTTGGAAACAAAGTGCACAACACTATTCATTAAACACCTATTTAATGTATTCAGATGAAAGTTTGCAATATTAAATTATTCACAAGCCCCCAGATACACTGTTTTAATCAGAATCCTAACTATACAGTGTATTTAGTAAAATCAAATCAAGTAAATCTTTATCAAACTAAGTAAAATCAAAACCTTTCACAAAAGATCAATGAATCTCTTCCAGAAGTGACAGTGCAATGTAGCAGATGAACAATTCCTTACCAGATTGCCAATAAACAGCTGGATCCTTGATGAATCTACAAGGGGAAAGAAGAAATGGTTCACTGAAAAGTTTTTTTCCTAATAAGAATATTTATTGTTGTCAGCCACTTTAACATTGTAAATACAGTTTGAACATTAACACTGCACGGTGCTTACATACAGGTAAATACAAAACTTAAATAATGATTAAATTAAAATGTGTTGTACCAAAAGTTAAATACTTAACTGTAAAAAAAAAAAAAAAAAAACTTTACTCAAATAAAGATTAAATTAAAATGTATTAAAATTAATTTATATTTAATGTAGTGAATCCTCTGCGTACCACTAGAGAGAGCCTGAGTAACGTTACTCATTCCACTTTGAGAATCACTGCTTTAAACAATCTTAATTCGTTTAAATTTGCGATTATATGATATTTAGAAAACATGAACAGAGTATGTTATCTTTTGAGACTATTATAAGATTAAAAATATAACAATGCATGGCATTCACATCAGAAAAATGTGAAAAATCTCTAAGACAGACATTAACGTAACATAACTTACTAACGTTAGCAACACACAACAACATTAGCATCTGTGATAAAGCAATACAAAAATACACACACACAGGTATTTATCTTCTGCAGGTAAACGTTACATGTCATTTACCCATTTGTATACTCTGGTAACATTATACTTTACTATTTTTGAAAGGTAAGATTTTCTTACCTGATTTTGTCCATGTGTTTGCAGGACCTCGCAGATCACACCTGACCTTTCCTGTGTTCATATTCTAGTTTATTTTCTCCGATGACATGTCACGACTCAAATTCGCTCAAAATAAAAATTTAACAGGCAAATGTAAAATAATTCGGGACCGACCGAGCAATCTCAACAAGCAGCAGCTAACACACACACACACACACACACACACACACACACACACACACACACACACACACACACACACACACACACACACACACACACACACATATATATTCAATCAGCCGCCTCACTCAGAAAGACGATAATAACGGTCATATTTTCAAACTGAGAAAGGCGCGAACAGTTTCCTGGATGACAGCCAGATTAACCAATCATGATCAAAGAAATAAAGTAAACGCACTGAAATGTATTTAGTTTTATTGTTGTTAATGATAATATTTTAACATATACCTTTAGATTTTAGAATAGGTTTAACGATCAAATATTGTAAAATGCTAATAAAATAATAATAATGATCTTAAATAATTTAGTAATAATCGATTCTTTTGTATGCTGTTGAAGACATTAAGTTGATTCAACATACAGTTCTTGTAAAAAACAAATCAACATTGATTTACAAGTGTTTTTGGTAACCATTTTCAACCATTTAGCATTAAACATTTTTTCAACGTTGTTTCAATGTTGAAACAACAACTGTCATTATCTCAACCATATTAAAGGTTGGTCATGTGCCGGCTGGTTTTCAACCGTTCAGCATTAAACGTTGTATTAACGTTGTTTCAACGTTAAAGCAAGAACTAACCTTATTTCAACCATATTTCAACGTTGAAGGTCGGTCATGTGCCGGCTGGGAAAAAAAGAGAAAAAAAGTAGAGAAAAAAAGACGGTCGCAACTTCCGTTTCATGCCGACTTTACAAATGCTGTTTAAATGAGTGAAAACTTCAGGCTACTCTGAGACCAGATTGATTGGGAGACCTAAATTCGGTTCGAGTCAGCTTAATGCGGTGTAGATTCAGACTTAGACTGTGTTCTATTTTTATATATTTTTACAGTATTTCTGAATGTAATTCAAGCTTAGACTGTGGTTAGTATCAGCGTAGTTGGTCTGTCTAATAATACTCGATTCTGATTGGCTGGTGTTCGTTCAAACAGTTAAGCCCAATTTATACTTCTGCGTCGAACCTACGCTGTAGCCTACGCAGAGACGCACAGTCCTGCGCCGTGACCTGTGCCATACCTGACGTGCACCTCTCCAAAAATCTAACAGCGCGTCACGGACCGCAAGCACTGTGATTGGTCTGCTAGAACCCCCTCCCTCCGTATGTACTTGAGTTTTGTGTGCGTTTATGAGCACTGTAATATAGGCTAGTAGGGTTGGGTATCGTTTGAATTTTATCGATTCTGATTCTTTTCGATTCCCAGTTTCGATTCCAATGTGATTAAATAATGATATCAAACATTTATCCTGTGTCTCTTTTTTGCAAACCATTTATTGGAGCTGAATACCATGAACAAAAATCAACAGGCTACATAAAAACTGGACTCTTTAAGAGCTGTTTGTGTGCAAAATAGAACTACATGATTCTGGATAAATTAAAAAAACAAATTATTATATATATTTTTTCTTTTTTTCCCAATGGAAGTTGTGCTTCTCTCATGATGCTGAAGAAAAAAATGTAAGACAACTAAACAAAATCACATGTAATTTATGAATGAATGATTCAGTGACTCACTCAAGATGTACTTGTTTCATTACTGGATGAATCAGTGTTCTTGAACGAATCTCTTGTGTGATTCAAACACAAATTCATTTTAAAAGCCCATTTTCGCCACCTACAGGCGTAACAATGTAATCGATAAATCTACATTTGAAGTGTCAAATTACTTTCAAAAGGTGATTTACTCTATTTTAATCTCTACCGTAACACATCAGAGTTTATATCTGAACTATAAACTTTTATCCCAGTACTTCTGTGATTTGAATGTTTGTAACACAGAAATACTGTGTGGTTGAAAAGACTGTAAGCTGTTTCATTCCAGACAGATGACAGCTGCTCTCTTCAGGTCAGTGATTTAAATGTTCAGATCACACTGATGTGATCCTACGCTGTTCAAAGGTTGAGGAATGAAACAGATGAATCTTTGTAATTTAGGAATAGAATCACGTTGGTGTTTGAATCGTGTTCGCGATCTTTAATGATCTATTACATTAAAGTGCTTTGTCATGTTGGTGGTGACACCTCTCTTGCAACATGTTTAGCTTTCATCACAGATATTATACTTAACTTTTTTGGCTTCTGATCGCAACTGTAGCCAAACTTTGGAGCGCTTACTAGCGAGCAAGGTCCTGGCAGATCACTGTAGTCCGGTCCTCACAGATGAAGAAAAAAAAAAAAGCGCATAGGAGTCGATAGGCGGAATCGAAATTTTAATTTGACAACAAGTATCCGATTAAGTATCCGATTCTGGAATCGGAATCGATTTTCGATTCCAACCCTATAGGCTAGTTTGATGTTACACCTTCTTATTTAAAATAAAACAAAGCAAAGAACAAGTGTCTTACCATTTATTATAATACATAGCATTATACATCACTAGTTGTCCGCGACAAACATTGTTGATCTGCCGTGGTACACGTCCTTGTGGAGATTGAAAGAATGCCATCTTCTCCTGTTCCGTTGTTGTCTCCTTTTTGTAGTCTTAATCAGGGGCGGCGCCAGAGAATGTTGAACGCAGGTGCTGAGGGGGGTGCTAGATCAATGACAGGGGAGCTGGGCAATTAATAGTAAATATGACCAAAACAGGTTGTTGTTGTTATAATTATTATTTTATATGAATAATAAAATCGCTGTATAGGCGCATTTCAAATGTTTATGAGGAATGTGGGAGTATTATCGCTGCATGGGGGCGCGCACGCAATTATTTTTATGTATTTATTTTTTCCTGCGGAAAGAGTTTATACTCCCGTCATTTTTGGATGTGCTTTCTGTCGTATCATGCAGTCTCCATGAATGGAGCGCGTCACAACAATGAACCAGCTCACAGACATAAGAAATAAATCTGCAGAAAGCTTTGAAAACCAATTATAATAATAAAAAAACAAATCTTCTCTGATTATGTAGTCCGTATAGGTGCATTTCTCTATTAAAGGCACGTCCACTGTGGAGATGTTGAGTCTGAGAAAGCACTAGTTTATTAATAAATAATTAAAATGTATTTTTCCCTGATGCATTCATAATCATTACTTTAGCCGGTGCTTTGCGGCAAGCGTTATGCGTGCGTTTGAGCGCGGAATAATACGCCTAAATGCCTAAATTATAGGCATAAATAATAACCTAAATGGTTATTATACTATCAATTTAATATAAACGTGCGAATAGTTGACTAGAATAATCTTTAGTCGGGGCAGGCCAACAGTATTTGGCACAAGGAACCGATCCATTTTTAAAATAAAATGCTGACATTATGTGCGACTGCAAATCACGTTATTGCATTGCAGTATTTATGCATGTGTTTAATGAGTCAAATGTTTTTATTTTATTTCATTTTTTTATGGGGGTGCTATGGGGGTGCTTTGGTTTTTCTTGGGGGTGCTGGAGCACCTGCTAGCCCCTCCCTAGCGCCGCCCATGGTCTTAAATAATGATTTAATGATATTTATTTGCCGCCGTCACGGCTTTCTCCGACGGGCCGCTTCTTCTTCGGCTTTTTCCGTGGTACTGCAGACTAGCCATCCGCATGTCGACGCGGAAGACGATGCAGAAGTATAAATGAAAACTGACGCACAGCTTACGGCGTAGATGCTACTGCATAGGTCCGACGCAGAAGTATAAATTGGGCTTAACTAGGGATGGGTATTGTTAAGGTTTTAACGGTATTACTACTCTTACCGATACCGCTTATCGATCCGGTACTTTAACGGTATTCTTATCGGTACTTTTTTGGTGTGTATATATATATATATATATATGACAGATTAGGAGCTGAATTAACATTGCTTTATATTCTGAAATGCAAAATAAATATTTAATTAAATGAATATAAAACATCAATTTGTAAATGCACCAGTGTTTTATATACATAAGATAAGATACAGTAAGAACATGAACAAAGAAACAAAGTAAAAAAAAACCTGACAAATACAATAAAACAAATATACAAATTAAATTAAATAAACAGTGCTTTCATTTTTCCATGAAGGTCTGCTAACATTAATGTTCAGGTAAGTAATAGCTACAAAATAAATCTAAAAGTAATCAAATGTAAATTAACACTGCATAGTTTTCACTGTATGTACTGATAGATTAATGCTTAAAGCTATACCGTTATTCAGATTAAGAGCTGTGAGTGATTTTCTCTTTGCATTTTGTTCTTTGATGTGCAGGCACGCACACACACACACACACGTTTGTTTTTGGGAAAAGTGGGGACATCCCATAGGCGTAATGGTTTTTATACTGTACAAACTGTTTGTGCTATTGCCCTACACCTAAATTTAGCCCTCACAGGAGACTGTGCATTTCTACTTTCCCCCCAAAAAACTCACTCTGTATGATTTATAAGCGTTTTGAAAAGTGGGGACATGGGGCAATGTCCTCATAAGCAGGGGCGGATTTAGTGAATTGGGGGCCCCAGGCAAATATAGAAATGGGGCCCTATACATTTGCACACATTTACCTAGATCAACCTTGAGGTTTCTTTTTGACGATTTTTTGTCGTGATGCTTGCTGCTGCACAATGGTGCCCCATTGTGTCCAATGTTTCGACATTTTTCATGTACATGTTATAATGGGATTCTTTAATTTACATTTACATTTATTCATTTAGCAGACACGTTTATTATTTCATGTTGTAGACCATGAAATAGCAATTGATTTACCATTGAGATACAAGTTTTAACAAAAAATAAATTAAAAAAATATATAAAACGATAAACCTCACAATTGAACCTTTAAACCATTTTTTTAAGAAAAGGGGTGAGTCAGAAGTATAAATTATTATATTATTTAAAACGGGTTTATGTGGGTGGATTTTCGCATTGGTCTGAACAAAAACTGCAGACTGGATTATTGAAATGCACATTCATTCTCTGCCAGTAGGAGGTGCTTTTGGAACTTCAGAAATATAGCGGTTTCCCCGGTAACGGCTGTAAACAAAGCAGCGCTCAGCTCATAAATGATACTTTATCAGGTAAAAAGAAAATGCCATCGAAACTTTTCTGAAGAGAATCGGTTCCCTTCAGAGGTTCATTCATATGAAAAATAAGTGTGAAAAATATAGCCTATATTGACGAGGAAAGTCCACTGATGAGTTACCAGCGTAAGCCTACATTTAATTTTAGTCATTGTAACTTAGGGCTGTCAATCGATTAAAATATTTAATAACATGATTGTCATGAGTTAACTTGCGAATAATCACAACTTAATCGCACATTTTTATCTGTTCTAAATGTACCTTAAATTAATACTTTTCAAGTTTTTAATACTCTAATCAACATGGGCATGGATAAATATGGATGCTTTATGCAATATATGTTTTTTTCAGTGCATAGTCAACATAGAGCATGAAGAGTAGACATGTTTCATAGGTCATAGATGTTTTTCAAAGAAATTGTTCATGTCTATTAGACACATGAAGAAAAAAGAACATAGAAATACCGGGTTCCTATTACTTCTCTTTCACTGAGCAATTTACTGACATTTTCGCAGGACAGGGCAGCTCACTTCTTCTGAACATGCAAAATTTACATTTATTATTACATTTGTTTGGTTCTCTGTGCCACATACTGTATTTTGATGCAGCTAAATTCTCAATAAATTTTCATTAATATATTTTACTGTTTCTGTTGTCAGACAACGGAATGAATATGAAATAGTGACTGAAACGCGATCCATTAAGACTACATAACCAGCTCTCCCTTCCAAGAAGTTAATCTGCACAAAAATCCTGATTTATAATCGTGCCGTCCTCTGATAAAATTAAATAGGCTACACATAAGATAAAGACAATAGCTGTGCTGTGATTTCGGCTATACTTGCATGTAAAATTAGAGAAGCAACATATCTGTGTTTTAACTTAAAGCGCAGCTCCTTTCAGAACAGAGCAGACGCAGAGAGAGAGAGAGAGAGAGAGAGGTGTGTGCGCGCGCTGGGAAAGAGAGAGACCTCGCGCTCGCGCGGCAGTCATCTTCAGATGCATTATATTTATATTTGCTACAAGCAGGATACACAAGAAGCACGTTCAACTCGGACACGCAGACGGTTGTCGTGGCAATAAACACAGTAAACAGCAACCGTTCGCGTGTCCGCGGCCGCGCTTAATGCGCATCTCGTATATGAAAAGCTTTATAGGGGGCCCTTGGCTTTTGGGGGCCCAAGGCGGTCGCCTACCTTTGCCTAATGGGTAAGTCCGCCCCTGCTCATAAGTCACCTTCACCTTGTAATACCTGTCATACCTGTGTCATTATACAAATTTATGTCCTGATTTGTCACAAAAATGTGCGCGCGCACACACACACCGTCTGTTTGGACAATAAAAGTTGAGAAGTATTGTCTGATCAGTGGTTTTTATTTATAAAAAGAGAGATGAGTTGTCCAGGCACTTGTGCAGTGCCATTTTTATGTGACTTTTACATTACTTTTCCTATGGGCCCCCCCTGGCTGGTTCTTGGTCCCCCCCTGTGCCACCCCATTAAAAAAATCCTAGAATCGCCCCTGCACGTGAGTGCGATCTCGCTTCTGAATTACGAATAGCAAAAATGTATAATAGACAAATGTTTGAATATTATTGCACATAAAAACAGCTGGCAACTCTGGTGAGAGAGAATTTGCAAGATAATGTGTTTATATAGCAACAATAAATGTATGTGTGTTTCCTTAATTTCTCCAGTACCGACAGCAGAACTGATAACGTCAGAGCTTATCGATACTCCGGTCTTTCATAATTTAGCCCCGAGACCGATTTAATACCGAGTTTCGGTACCCATCCCTAGGCTTAACAGTACTAACACTTCTTTGGATTTTGTAGAATTTAATTATCATGTCCCATGCACTCACATGCTTGTATTTGTTTTTCTCTGCAGATAAGTTACTTGAGCAGTTGACATCAGAGGCGAGCTAAAAAGGTGAAAATTGTATAATTTAAAAGATGTATATTATTATATTATATTATATTGTATTCATTGTGGTGTTTCTGTGAAAAACTCTAAAAGGTCATGCATCAAGGCTAGAAATGAGGCACATTTCCTGAAATAATTTTTCACATCCCACCCATCTAGAAAACGCAGATCATCGTGAACCATGTACAAGAGTGTCCTTCACGTCATAAAGCCAGTAGAAGTGAGGAGAGCACTTTCACGAATGAAAACTACAAGTATGTGTTTTAATTTGTACATGCATTTATTATTTACATTTCATTTGTGCAACTTTCATATTAGAAAAGTAACTGTCCTTCCTTTCATGCATATAATAAGGTGGATGGGGATAACGAGAACAAAACGGACCCAATTCAACAAATTTAGTGAGATGGAGGTGGTTACACTTGAACCAGTACCAACAGAATGCCATTTGTCGTCAACAAAAGAAATGTTAAGTATAACTTTAAGTAATGTGTCTTAATAGGTACATTGGTAATTATAATGATTCAAACTGAATTTACTGCATGCTGGTTTTGTCATTCCTCTTTTCCAGAAATCCTCAGACCAGACTCTGATAAAAGCATGTCAGAAATCCTCCAAGAATAAAACAAATGTAAGTCCAGTATGTGAACTTATTTGTAATTTGTTCACCCTTTCTTTGCTAATATTCTTTCAAAGTATTATGGTACTTTTTAATTAATAAAAACAAATTAAATGTTGTTTATCTTAGTTTTTATGGCTAACTGTTGTAATTTTATCTTTCAGGTACCCAACCAATGCAGGGTATGTGCAGGTTTTCTTCTTGGGAAATATTACTTTCCTTAAGAATCTAGAAGGAAATTGCTATGTAAGTTGCTTTACAGAATTCTTCCTTCCAGTCAACTTTGCATTCAATATGCTTTGATACAGCACTCTGTAAACAGCCACACCTTTCAGTAATGACCTTCTGTGACTTACCCTCTTTGTGGAGGGTGTCAATGTTCGTCTTCTGGATCATTGCCAAGTCAGCAGTCTTCTCCATTATTGTGGTTTCAAAGAACAAGAGATACCCGGAATTTATACTGTATGGATGGTAATTATTGAAACTCAAATGTAAATATTCTAATATTTTGCGATACTGATTTTTGGCTTTCATGAGCTGTAAGCTCTAATCCTCAAATTGTTTTTTTTTTTTAAATGTTTTACTTTACATGTAATGAATCTAAAATATATGAAAGTTTCACTTTTTGAAATAAGTTACAAGAAAAAATTAACTTTCACGACCTTCTAATTTATTGAGATGCACCTGTACATTAACACATAGCTTCTCTAACCTGTCCTGAAGCCCCACTCTTCCACTCCAAGATTAATAACTAATGATAGGGATGCAACGATATCAAAATCTCACGATACGATAATATCTAGATATGAATTCCCTGATAAGATATTTATTTAGATCAGGGGTCACCAACCTTTTTGTGAGTGAGGGCTTCCTGAAGGGATAAAATGGTCTCAAGGGCTACTTGTTTGATATACTCCAATTAAATAAACAAATAAATATATAAAATGGTAAATATCATTTTATTTATCATTGTCACATATACATACATGACATTAATGTTTTCTCACAAGCATTTTCAATGTTTTTATCAATCCAGGAAAATATTCCAGAAAAATTTATAAAAATAGGCTATCACAATATTTTTTTTTCCTATATCATACAATATTGATATTTATCATGATATTAATTTACCATTAATGGAGAAGGAAATGCTTTCCACGTGTGTTTGTTAGACCTTGAGAATGAAGGTAAACATAACTTTGTTCACAATTAAATTACACAGAGGACCTACCTTTTAATTTAGGGCCTTTATACCAGAGGTTTTCAACCTGCGGGGCACGCCCCCTCAGGCCAACACCTGTCAAGGGTGGCGCGAGCATCAATTAATTCAGAGACATTCCCTTGAGGATTTATGAATACGAGCTAGCAAATCTTTAGCCATCCACTAGGGGCAATCTGACTCCCGCTGTTAGTCGACAGTTAGAGAGTTGGCTCGAGTATCAGTTACGCTTTTTGAAAGTGTAAGATGATTTATGGTTAGTCGTGTCAGAAATCCAACCACGGATTGGCATGTTGTTATCTCGGACACAGGCTCAGCCATCACATTGAATCAGGTAAACTGGTTATATTTTTATGTTTCAGGTTCTAAACCATTTTTAGGTGGGTTTCAGCCCCCCCAAAACTGTCTTAACGATCAGGCCAGTGCTGCTTCCTCAAGAAAGTTTTTCATTCTCACGTGTTTTAAGTCTTGTCAGTTTAAACATAAAAGTAATTTTAAGCCATTTAAGCCCAAGACATCTCAGTGCGGTACTCACGCGCTGTGATAGAGCGTTTCTATGCTCGCCGCGCGCACACCTGAAGTGCCCGAGCAGATAGCCTTGTCAGACAGCAGGTGCACCAATGGCTTGAGGAGTATCCTCGTAAGCACAGTCGGTTGTTGTAAGTGAACGTAAACAGTAAAATAAATATCAAATATACATCAGTATAATGGATCCATGCATTTCTTATGTTAATCAAGAAGAGCAAAAGAAAAATAATTCGATATAGCTTTAATGGATATTTGTGTTTATGTTAAAGTGCCCGTATTATGGGTAATGAAAGGTTAATATTTTGGTTTTGGGAGTCTCCAACAACAGGTTGACATGCATTCAAGCTCAAAAAACACTTTCATATTCTTATAATATGCATTTCTTTTTACCTTATTTGCTCAACGACTCCCAAACTTTCGTTCAACGATTCATTTTTCCAAACTCCTCCTGTGCGTGACGCTAGTCTGCGGTGATTGGTCGATTTCATTTAAAGCAGGGTTTGTGAGCTTTTAACGCTCCAACAGCGGCACCTAGTGGCAAAGAATGAATTTGCATGTTCATTCAGACCAAAGCGAAAATCAAGTTTTCCCAGGTCTGCAGGCTCAACAAGTGGGCGGGCAATATGCTAATGTTTCATGTTGACTCAAAATGAAACGGCTTGGGATTGGTTTTAAAAACGACTCGTTTCAATGATTCAGAGTCGACTCTTTCTTTTGAGAGACAAATAACTTTATACACGGAGCACTTTCAGATTTAACACTTTGCAGGATGTTTTCATTCACTTAGAGCTGTGTTACACACTGCATGACAGGTCATTTTCAAAAATCCATAATAGGGGCACTTTAATAAAGTAATTCGGTGTGAATACAATAATGGGGGGGGGGGGGGGGGCGAGTGAAAGGTTGAAAACCCCTGCTTTAAACTACCTTTAAACTTATGTTTAATTTTATTTTTTCCTAAATTCTGTGTTTCCTTTTAATTTTTTATGGATTCTGTGTTTTATGATTCAGTACAAAAAAAATTGCATTTTCATTTTATCAGATAAGATGCTGCACAATGGAACTGTGTAAATTAATAATAATAATAAAAAATAACTTGGTTGTATGATATTCCTTAAAATTATATTAATATTATTACTATGAGAATTGCATTTTAGTATACAGTAGTAATATATTCGATGAAAATATATTACAAAAGTCAAATATATAATATATATAAACTATTCTATACAAAAGTTAAACCGGGCTTTTATTTTGGCGGTTTGTCGTGAAGGTCTTTCAGTTTTGGTTTTAGTTTATATATTTGTTATAATGAAGAGAATAGACAATAATTATGAATAACAATAGTAATAAAATAAAAATATACAAATATACAGAAAAAGAAAATATATATACACAAAAACAACCTTAATTCTCACATGATAAGTCACACTGGAGAGAAACTGTTCACATGTGATCAGTGTGGAAAGAGTTTCACACACAAGGTAACCCTTAATTACCACATGAAAATTCACTCAAGAGAGGACTGTTTTACATGTCATCAATGTGAGAAAAATTTCTGTCATAAATTAAGCCTCAAGAATCACATGAGAATTCACACTGGAGAAAAGCCTTATTCATGCCCTCAGTGTGGAAGGAGTTTCACATATAAACCATCCCTTGATTCCCACATGAGAACTCACACTGGAGAGACCCCTTACACCTGCAAATATTGTGGGAAGAAGTTCTCACAAAAAGGAAACCTTCAGACTCACATAAGGCTTCACACTGGAGAGAAGCCTTTCTCATGTCTTCAATGTGAAAAGAGTTTTACATATCAAAGAAACCTTAAACAACATTTGCAAACTCATTCTGGCAAGACATTGCAGTGTTCCTCAGTGTAGTAAGAGGTTTAGAAAAAATTATAATTTCAAAAATCACGTGTTCTTTTAGTCTGAATTATGATTTAATTGTAATGTTTGTAAAAAATAACAAAAAACGCACACAAGTAAAATTGAAAAGTCATGCAGATGTGAGACCCTATATTGTGTATGGTTTTAGTTTCAGCGTGTATTTGATGGTAATTTTTCTCAACTGAAACTGCATAAAGCTGGTGAAGTGACTCTCAGAGCAGCTGTGGAGATGAAGTTCATGTGTCCATGTCGTCATATATTGAGACACAGATGACCACGAGTCACGTGTGTTTGAGTATCAGACAAAACTCCTCCACGCATTCACACAGAACATGCAGACTTATTAGCCACATGCACTGACTGGCTGCTGAAGCATTTATTTCTGTTGTGTGATAGGATGTTAGATTAATCCATATTGAGTAAAAATGTCCAGAGCTTATCATCATTATTTACATAATTTTTTATCATAATCTCGATATGATATCGTTTATCGTCCGGTGCTAATTCAGGCTATTTATAGAACGTGCTTTGCGGGCAACTCAGAGACTCTATGCGGGCTACCAGGTGCCCACGGGCACCACGTTGGTGACCCCTGATTTAGATAATAAAAAAGACAAATGAAGACTTGGATTTATTTTTATTTTTTTTACATTTTAAAGTTAAATTCTTCTATCTAATGCACTTTGAGAGGACAAAATTACGAGCTCCAACCCATGTTCTTAACTAAGAAAATAAAAAAAGTCAGAAAAAAAATAAGCCATATTGTGCTTTTGGTTTTAGTTTGTTTGACAGAGACTGTGCCAAAACATAATGGCCCAAAACACAACTTTAAAGAAAGTTATGTTAGAATAAGAAGTTTAAATATATTTAAAAAATCTACTTTTTGCCCAGAAGACCCATCACTTCATATTGTCATGTGACCACGATAATATCGAGTTTTGCTATCGTGATACCATGATATTGATTATTTTATTACATACATCTCCTAGTATATTAGCATCCACAAAAGGGTTGATAAAGTTCAGTTTATTCTGAGTGGTTACACATAACACACTAACAAATTTCTGTTATTCAGATCTGTTAAAGGATTGTAATGCTGCATTAATTTGGCCAACCGAAACGGGGAACATTTACCATAACACCCGATGTACTTGTTATATTGTGAGAAAGATGGCATCTACGCTAATATTAGTCTCTTTCATTGTTATTCTGAGGTCACCGGAGCCACTCAGCATCTGGTGGATCAGCACCTAGAGATGACCTCTACAGCCCTGAACGTCAGCGGAGACCAGGACATCTAGATGAGCCCCAGAGACTGATCCCCAGTTAAGACCATGTCACTTAGATGGCCATCGGGACAAGACCACAGGAACCAGATGAGTCCTCTGCACAATCTGACTTTGTTGCAGCCTAGAATTAAACTGCTGGCTTCGTCTGGTCAGAGAAGAACGATGGGGTTTTGGTTCCTTTGACACACTGTTTTCCCGTTTAATACTGTAAAGCTGCTTTGACACAATCTGTATTGTAAAAAGTGCTATATAAATAATGGTGACTTGACTTGCTGCAGTTTAATTGCTTGACCTCTTTATTTCTGATTCTGATTTCTGACCTCTTCTGATTCTGATTAAATTAATTTCCTTGATGTGAATGTGCCTTTACTGAATATCTTTCAAAATGGTCATCAAAAAATTAAGCTCAAATCAGATTTTTTTTTTGTACATTTGACTTTGAACAATTTTTTTATTTGGCGGCAGTAGGAATTTGTTGCTATTGAAGATATGAATGCCTTGGATATTCAGTGTAATTTGTATTCAGTGATGTGACCAGATACCTTGATTGTCAAAGCTACAGTATATAATGTCTGTGTGGTGAGCTTTTAAATTCAGTGTCTTATGCTTTTCCATGCATTCAAGTTGAACTGAATAGAGTATAATTAAACCAGGAACTGGACTTTTAGGCCCTTGACACATACTCTGTTGTTAAAAATTTGTACATTTAAAATAAAACGCGTAGTACTATTTTTTTTTTTTTTTTTTTTGGAAAAAGTGAAATTGTTTAGTCTATGTGATAATGTTAATGGTATGAAGTACAGAATTGTTTATACTGTTTTTGGAAATGTGAAATTACTCAATATGCATCCTGCTTTATTGATGACATGTTGTGATACAATATTTAATGCTCATTCTATAAAAACAAAAAATGTGCACTGAAATGTGAGAATGTAATAATTTCAATGTTAAGTAATAAATGTGATGGAACAGCATTGTGGTCTTTTTGATGTTTTGATATGAAAATTACAGGAACAAACCTATTTTAATTGTTATTTAACTTTTTTTTTCTGGCGCCCCAGCTGCTGGAATAATTCCGTTTTTTAACTATGAAAAATTACTGTATTTTTACGCTTGTTATTGTCCGGTATTTTACGGTATTTTTCCGGCACCCCAGCTGCCGGAATATTACCGTTTTTTTATGGTATTTTTTTTTACAGTGTGGGACGATAACCGGTTTCAAGGTATACCGCAATTTGGAAAAGTCACGGTTTCAAAACCACTAATTTTTTTTGCGGTATGCACAGTTTTTTTTAGGTGTTGTCAAAGATGGAAAGTGCAGGACTCCCTCAGTTGTGTGCAGAGAAGAGCAAATGAGTCGCATGACCCCTCCTCCCCCTCCGGTTGGTGCTAGGCTGCGAGCAGACAGCAGTGTTGCCAGATTGGGCGGTTTTGAATTTGATTGTGTGGATAAATATTGGCTTGGGCAGGTGGACAAAATTTGGGCTGGTTTGGGGTCAGTTTGGTGGTTTTCAAACATATAAATTGTATAGGCTAATTGGTTAACATACAAGCACAATTGTGCACAGGGGCGCCGTAAGGGGGGGGGAGTTAGGACGATTCTAAGGGCCCACGATGGGAGGGGGCCCCTGAGAGAGAAACGTGATTTCTACCGAGGGGAACGCTAGAGCCCTGCATTTCAGTCCGACCCCGACCGGGCTTCGATCGGGCCAATTAATTCAGACTTTTAGGCTTCTCCTTATGTTTATATTTTAGACATCCATCAATTAGTGATGAAAAAAATTGCCGCGCTGGGAGACCGTGCTGCGCAACTGTCAAGAGCGGCTCGACAGTGTTTAGAGTCCCGCAGCAGCAGAGAGCCGTCAGCGCAGCTGAAGAGTTCTGCTTCAAATACATGAAATAAAGCTTGCCATAAACCCCAGCAAAAGTAATTACCATGGGAAATAGTAAGGCGATATTTGAATTATTTACTAATAAACTAGTGTTTTCTGTGTCAGTGTCACAAATATGAAGAATCAGATGATGATCCTGACTCGCCATCTCCTCATTAGATTCGCCTTTAGAGAGAAGTGCATCTTCACGGATTATAATGAAAGAGTTTTTGTTTTCGATTTGATTTATTTCGTTAAGTAGTAATTTAAAGCTTTCTATAGATATATTTATCATGTCTGTGAGGCATGTATTCGCTGACTTTTGGTTCATTTTTGTGAAGTGCTCCTGTTCAAGACGAGACAGCACATCGTTTTCTTTATTTTATGAAATAATTTTATATATTCAGGGCTCTAGACTGCGACCATTTTTTTGAGAGTGTGCGAGTATAAATTTGAAGTGGTCGCACTTTGTGTCACACACCGCGCGCGTGAGCAGAGCAGAGGCAGTGTGTGTGCAGAATGAGCGCGTCAGCACGAGCTGAAGGTGCGCAGCGGAGGATTTGGTTTTCAAACTAAAGTAAAAGACTGCTTCTTAAAACAGAGAAGGTGAACATGTTGGTATTCTTGTAGAGAAAACATGCATGTCCTGTCAGCAACAGACAGTTTAGTTTGACTTTTTGTTTTCATTTTGAAAAGCTTATCTTTGCTGTTTACCTCACGTTACACTATGGAGGCTTTCCTTATTCTTTTAATATTATTATTATTTGATTCCTCAGTGTTTGCTAAACATTCTGTAATTCATTAGTAGGTGTAATACAGCATGTGATGTGTCCTGTGCCATACCTCATCTTATTCGTTTTTGTTAATAAATGTTATGTAAGCTAGTTTGTCATTGTAACATACTGTTTTATTGTTGTTGTGCTTTTTAATTAAGAATAACAATGTTGTTTTAGTCTTTAAAAGTGAAAGGTGTATAGATATAAGCAAAACAGACCATTATCTTTTCTTGTAAATCTGACACCAAGATCTTTTAAGTGAAAGCAAAAAAATGAATTCCTGTCACAAAATATAAATCACAAATAATACTGATGAAAAAGAACGGGTTGAATGTTGAACACTTTCCTTAACACATAACTATAAACTATGATAAAAGTTCATCAGCATGCATTGATTAATCAAATGTTGTATAAAAAGAAAAAGAAAAAGAATTTGCTACCAAATGATGTGCTTGTGCGACCAACTGAGAAAGTGGGAAGAATGAGTCTAGAGCTCTGATGTTTTATAAAAAGCTTTGTAAAGTAGACCCTTTACAGTTCAGAATGATGTATTACTCTTACTTTTATGAGCAAAGATTACTGTAAGTTGTTTCAATTGAAAAAAATGCAATTGATTGCACTGGTGCCTCCATGTCACTCTCAGCACAAACTACTGATGCAGCGCACATTTATCAGGTTTAACGTTAAAACATTGTTATATGCTTGAACTGTTTTAGTATATCTATAGATTTTATTTTAGGCAAGTTGTGATGATTTGAGAAGGCTAAATTGATCAAACATGGCTATGATCAGCTCACTGTCTGCCGCTGGCCGCTTGGTCCTTACTTTAAGAAAGAAAAAACGTATTTAACGAACAAAAAAAATGCTCTAAACGTTTTTCTAAATTAACTTTATAAAAAACCAAAACGAAATATTATCACTTTGCCATTACATACGAAACTGAACGATTTTAATAGCTGAAGCAGTATAATCTGATTTGGGAGAAGGGGGAAAAAAGACTGGCTCGGGAACGCAATCGCGATTTCTATAATATATATATCCGCGCCTCCGCGCGTCCGCCAAAAGGATGCGAGACTCTAGAATGGAGTGGAACTGTCCTGTTCAGGGCTTCAAGTACAGGTCAGTTACATCCGTACATAGACTATTGTAGTTTTATCTTTGTTTATCTTTAAACATTAAACAGATAGCAAATGCTAGCAGTAGCAGTCAATTACTGCAAACTTAACAAAAGGACATAACTATTTTAAAGAGAAGGAATTTAGCAGATAAATATTCACATAGTTTTATAACGGGTTTAGGAGGAGTTATGGCAGACAACAACACAACCCTTAGGAAAATTAACCGTGGTTTTACTAAAAATAAAACCAAAAAAACATGGTTACTAAACCATGGTAACCACAAATGAATAATGGTTTTGCTACACGATATAGTTTCACCATGGTATTTGTAGTAAAACTCTGGTTATACAAATAGTAATCAATCCACCAAAAACATGGTTACTTTTACCATAGGTCTAATAATACCATGGTTAATTTTCCTTTGGACAAAACATGACCCATGATAATGCAAAAACATATTCAATTTTAAGATTTTTCTATAAAGATATATTCTAGATGTACCTATTATTGTGCTAATTACAAAGATAAAACAATAATGTAATTTTTTTCTAAAATAAATGTGCAAACAAATTACAATGAGGTGTCTGTTTTGCAACAAGGTGCTGAAAAGTGACAGGTGCAAGAAAATTAGTGAAAAAAGTAAACATACACATGAGAGACATAGAGATGTCAGGGAAAATGAAGAGACTAAAAGTGAAAATGGAAGTTCAAAAGATAACCTTTAATTATTTTGCACGGCCCCAGCCTAGGAATTGAAACTTTTTTATGCAATGATGATGATGGCCATACAAAAAATATTGTTGTCCGGTTTAAACATTTGTTGTGGATGTATGGGATGGCCTGGATGAGTGTGAGATTTCCCGGCCTGAAATTGTGTTCCAGTCCGCCCCTGGGTGAGTATAATGTCTAATGTCCTCATATATCTGTAGTTATAATTTTAGAGAGATGTAAAAAGACTTCACGGATATATCTTATTTAATCAACCCGCTGAGATGAGAGGAAAATGAGAGGAAACACCTCTTTCGTGCTGATCTGTAGCGCACGAGGTGCTTATGAAACACAGAACTGAAGTCTGATAGGGAGACAAAACAACTGGTTTAATGCTGTTTTACTACACTTTTACTATAATAAAACAAATCATAATTATATTATAAAATCTTAAAATCTAATCTAATAAAACATGAACAACTCAATCCAACTAGTGAAAACCCTGTGTATAGATGCATTTAATTATGCTATGGCTCAGCAATTTGTTATAAGCAGATCTGTAGAGATTAGTCATGTTACTGTCCAGCTCAGTTCAGTTATCAATAACATCAGTACATCATTTATAATAATGGAATGAACAAAATTGCACTGAATACTCCCAGCAGGCACAAAACAGGCACACAATGTCATAAGACGTTGGTATTTGGTTAAATTTTGGTTGCGAAGTCAGGTGACCAAAATCCAATGTAAATCCAACGTCCAATGTCAATGTTAAATTGATGTCCAATACCGACGTCAGCTGACGTTGAGATTTAGTTGTTTTTAGGTTGTGTAACCAAAATCCAATGTTAAGTCAACGTCAAATATTGACGTCAACCCGATTTTAATTTTCAACCAAAATCCAACGTCATGTCCAACGTCAACCTGAAGTTACATAGACGTCTGGTGCCTGCTGGGCTGTGTTTTGTTTGTTTCTAGGAGAGTGTCAACCCCTAATTGTAGTAATGAGGAAAAATATAATTGAAAAGTGTTCAGAGTACAGTGTACCCCTCTCTTTGCAACAGAGGAAGCATTAAGAGGAGAAGAGAGAAAGTGAAAAGGCACTCAACAGATGTTGGTGAGACTTTATTTCTGGAAATGCATTAAAGGTCACTCACATTCAGCCACAAATGTAAACCTGACTTTAGATAGTATTTCAATATGATTAATAACTCCAGCTACTTGTAGGCCTACAGTCCTGTATATTTCACACTAAATTGTGATGCAGCCTGAATCATAATCACACCATGTTCATTTGTTGGGGAACTGATCCCTAAACTAAACATACTTTCTCCCAAGGTTTTTTTCTCCATTCTGTCACCTGATGGAGTTTGGGTTCCTTGCCACTGTCGACTTTTTGGGGACACATAATATTCAGCAATATTATTGATCGGACTCCACTGACACTATTGGATGAGGACTGAACTGAGCTAGATGATGACACCACTGTTTTCTGCACAACTGCTATATAGGTGCATTGGAATTATTTTATATTTGATTATTTTTATACAGTTATTGAAATGAACTGAGTCAACACTGATTTCAACTGAACAATGACACTTTTTACTGTTTAGAGCTGCTTCACAGCAGAAGTGAATCCTGTTTGCATCATTTTTATTTTTATCACTGTAAAGTGAAAAAAATATATCCGACAATATTTAGTACTGGATATACACAAAAATATATATATTTTTTTACAGCATTGTACACCAGCATTTATGTTCAGTAGTGTGACATTAATGTGTGGAAATTGAATTTTTTTAGTGTGTGATTGCTGTTTTCAGGAAAATGCACTGGTAACAACTAAAAAAAGAAGACCAAAAATATAATTCAACAGAGGATGATGGCTGTGGTGAAACAAGCACTCAAATAACGGTGAGCAGTAATCTACTTTATTTATTTTATCATTTATTAATTATCTTTATAGTTTAGAATACATAACTGCTATTGTATTTCAGGAACTAAGACCTGTGGGAGTGCTGGAGAAATCAAGTGTACCAAGTCCTCTGTCTCCTCAGCCATGGAAGAGATCTTCAGACACGAAGAGATTGAGGAGTTAAATGAAATCAAGGAGCTAAAAGAAGATTTACAATATTAGTGCCAATTCAGTATGAAAACAGAGAGAGAGCTGAGGGAGTGGAAAGGTAATGAAATCTAGTTATATCAGCAGTTATTCTCAATGCTTAACATCAGCTCTCAACAGGTTTTTTTCTCTCTCTGATTGACTGGAAGGTGTGCATTAAAACAATGAATGCAGATAATTACAATCAGTTCAATCACCATTTTAAATCAATGTGCTGCTTTTACTGTAGCACACACATACAGTCAGAAAGCGCTTTGCAACGATTGTATCGTAAAAAGCGCTATACAAATAAACTTGAATTGAATTGAATAATGCTAGATCTAATGACCTGTAACCAAACAAACTAATGAAAATTAACTTTATGAAAATGATTAGTTTTACCCTTCCAGTCAAACTGTACTTCACAAACATTAAAGGGATACTTCACCGAAAAATGAAAATTCTGTCATTAATTACGCACCCTCATGTCGTTCCAAACCCATAAGACCTTTGTTCACCTTCAAAACACAAATTAAAGGGTTACTCCACCCCAAAATGAAAATTTTGTCATTAATCACTCACCTTCCTGTCGTTCCAAACCAGTAAAAGCTTCGCTCGTCTTTGGAACACAATTGAAGTTATTTTGGATGAAAAGCGGGAGGCTTGTGACTGTCCCATTGACTGCATAGTAAATTACACTGTCAAGACCCAGAAAAGTATTAAAAAAAACAGTCAAAATAGTCCATCTGCCATCAGTGGTTCAATCTGAATTTTATGATGCGACGAGAATACCTTTTGAACGCAAAGAAAATAAAAATAACGACATTTTTTCAACAATTCGTATCTTCTCTGTCTCTCCGCATCAGTGTTACGTCCCGGCAGGTGTGCCTTCGTCTCTTTCTCTCTCGCTTTTCTCTCCCTCCCTGTCATTTTCTTAGGATCAACACCTCGGGACTGCTATTGGCTTAGGAGGCTGTCGATCTTTATTAACTCGAGTGACGTCATGGCCTTTGCTGCCAATCCGGGCCATCGCCAGTCTTTTAAAAGAGACGTCTAGACGAACGCTAAGCAGATGCGATTTTGGTTTTTATTTGCCTCTCCCTCTCGTTTTGGTCTTGTCATTTTCTTGTTATAATGACAGAATTTTCATTTGTGGGTTAGCTATCGCAGCTTTAACTTAACTTTAGCCTAGCTTTAACAGGTGTGTATTACACAATTTTAATCGACTTAAATGGAGGCAACCCATTTCATATCCTGTGGTTCTTTGCCTCCACCTCATGCATTAAATTCATGTAATGGACACCTAGCCATGGATTAGCCCTTATGTGTGAAGAGGGTTCACACTGTACTTTCACCATATTCAGTCCACACATCACTGCCTTCCTGATGGTTATACTACAGCACTCATTTGGAAAGTAATTGCTTTGGCATATTTTTTATGAAGTTTTATTATGAAAAATTGTTAATAACTTCAAAATGATAATACTTTCAAAATGAGTGTTGCAGTATAACTAGCAGGAGAGCAGTGATGTGTGGATTGAATATGGTGAAAGTACAGTGTTACAGTAAAGTTATTAACAATATTTCATAATAAAAATTCATAAAAACTGTGCCAAAGCCATTACTTTCAAAATGAGTGTTGTAGTATAACCACCAGGAAGGCAGTGATGTGTGAGCTGAATTTGGTGAAAGTACAGTGAGTTACAGTAGTTATTAACAATTTTTCATATTAAAAATTCATAAAAAATGTGCCAAAGCAATTTCTTTCAAAATGAGTGTTGTAGTATAACCAGCAGGAGAGCAGTGATGTGTAAATTGAATTTGGTGACACTACAGTGCGTTAGTGTAAAGTTAGTATGTTATTAGTAAAAAAAAAATCGCGTTTGGCACTTTGCAGACGGTCCCTTAGGATTTGTCTCTCAGACGCCAGCGCATTTAGATCAACGTATTTTATACAGAGTGGAAGAGTTCTCTTTCGCACTTACACGAACAAAAGCACACAAAATAACCATTTTTGGCGAGTGAATGTCTTTAATTAAGTTAAAAAGTCTTAACTGATCTAAAGAGTTAGGATGTGTCAGATTTGCGTCGATGTGAGTCATGTTTTAAAGGGACAGCAGTTCACGATCATGACATTCATGGTGTTTTTTTCTTCTTTTTCTCTAGTGACAGGTCGTAATTGCTGCTGTACTGTACATCCCAAGCACCCCTGCATTCTTATCATAGGTTTGTATTCTGTTCAATTTATTAACATTTTTTATTTATGGAAGCATATGGGTAGTAAAATTCATTTTGAAATGTAATATGCAAAATGGCAATGTATTTCTGTATTTAAATTTTACATTTTCCCATACATTTGTGCAATATTGAGTCCAAAATGAAAATGAAACTTTAGTTATATAATTTATATTTGCCATTTCCTAAACTAAATTTAATATGCAAAATAAAAACATTTTAACGCTTTATAAGTTGCAAAATGAAAAATGTATTACACCAATTGATTAGATATGTTTAACATGTTTATTATGTTTATTCATCATAATTTAATCATGATAATTGTAGCAAAATGCAGTGAGAATTTCAGAATGCATTCTGAGCCAAAGATGCAGCAAAATGGTGGTTTAAATGTCCTTTGTTTTTCTTAAATGCATTGACACTTACATATAAGACGTTTCAATTGAATTTTCATTTAATACCCTGCGATGAATATAAAGTCTATGTAGATTTGAAATGCATTTGAAAATGCCACACGCCCCTGACCTGTCAGTCATTAGGCTACATCAAGGATCAGCAACAGGACGCACAATAGGTCAATATTCACCATCAACCAAATGCTTTCCACATTGACTTAAAATATATTCATCGCTGGGTACTAAATGAAAATGCCATTGAAATGTCTTATATGTAAGTGTCAATGCATTTAAGAAAAATAAAAATACATTTAAATCACCATTTTACTGCACCTTTGGCTCAGAATGAATTTTGAAACTCTCATTGAATTTTGCTACATTTATCACGCGGTATCACAATGAAAATTCAATCCCAAGTGTCCTACCCCTAAGTCTAAATGCATTTAGGAAAAACAGCATTTAAATGATAATTTTGCTAGTTTTTGCTTGGACATGTTAAACATATCTAATCAATAATACATTTTAATTATATAACTGAATTTTGCTACCCATTAGGGATGTTCAATACTGACAAAAAATTTGTCATCGAGTCGTTTATTCAGTCGACATTGTTATTGAAGTTGTTTGTGTAGGAAAAATGTAATCAACGTTTGGAGTGGTTTTCTGAATTTACAATGTTCCAAAGATAAATGAAAATCTCATGGATTTGGAACGGTATGAGGGTGAGTAACTGATGACAGAATTCACATTTTTGGGAGAACTGTCCTTTTAAATAATATTGTGCTCTCCTATAGGAAATGCTCTCCTATTGTCTATAGCACTTGTAATTAATGACAGCCCTGTCTTTTGTATTCATTTTTTCCTCATGTATTTGACAATGATTTGAATCTTGACTGTTTCACAGTGAAGTTTATCTTTGTTCTTTGTGACCACTATTTGGTGCAACACCAATATTGTACAAGTTTTCTTTTTTCTGCCTGTTGCTGTTTAAAACTAAAAAGTGTTCCACAATACAAGCATTTTCAATGATGCTTTACACATTAAATTAATTGATGTAATATGTTTGTCTTCACCTGTTTAAGGCAAACAAAAGCTACTGAATGCTCTTTTAAGAATGTTTGCATGAGGTAAAAATAAACCATGATCAATTTGTATATATAGTGCTGGATTTATTTGCTACTAAAGCTAGGCCTATGCTATAATTTTTGGGAAATTTCTGCATGACGGATTGTCCGTTTATGGTACAGAAGATAATGTAAATCTACAGATTTTTCCATTTTAATGTTGAAGGAAATGTCTGTAAATTTTACAGAAAA
This sequence comes from Schizothorax lantsangensis, assembly GCA_027422415.1. Lineage (NCBI taxonomy): Eukaryota > Metazoa > Chordata > Actinopteri > Cypriniformes > Cyprinidae > Schizothorax > Schizothorax lantsangensis. The sequence continues at coordinate 37,590,832 of CM049844.1, forward strand.
TGTCCTGGTAATTTTCTGCCAGTACATTATCCGTTTTTTTTTTTACAGTGTACAGCCTGAGCCACTGTAGGGAAACCACCATTACACTATGCTCTAAGTTTATTTTTCTATTACTGTTGTTGTTCTGTTTGTAGTTCATGCTCTGTGCATAATAGAAAAAAAACATTCTTCTATAAATTCTTGGATTTTTTATCCATTACATCAAATACTAGCGGTTCACCCACCAGGACTCTGCTGCAACCATTACAGTATCCCATAGCAACTGATTTGGCTCACTTCATGCTCTTTCTCTGAAGCCTGTAAAATGCATTTACTGGACCTAACTCTATAGCAAACTCTATACAAATCAATTGGCTGTGACAAAAATTAGTTCAACATCTGGTCTAACTTTTTTACTTTATAAATTGACAAATATAATTTAATTAATTAGTACTTAACCTTCTGGTTCTATTCTTTTATTTTTCCATTTTTATAACAAGACATGTCATTAAATGTTTTTAGGGTATAGAGGCAAACAAGATACCCTTCACATAAATGTACTTAGTAAATACACAAGTATTTTAGTGGAGGTGTCATGATGTTAATTATTTATTTTTTGACCTTCAGTGAGAGAAAAATGTGTAGAACTATAATCCCTGATTTACGACGCTATCTAAATTGGAGATACCAAGTTGGTGTCTTTGAGGTCCTCCTCAACCATGCGCAGATGGAAAAATATAGACAATCCAGATAATATTACAATACAAACATGTAGAAGTTGTCAAGGTAGAAAAACAACAGAATAAAATTCCAACCCATAGAAAATAAAATCACTGGGTCCGTCCTCATCTTGGAGATCTTAGGTCTAAGTTCATTTTCCTGTAATGTATAGTAAGATGGCATTAGGAACATCCATGGTTTCATCTTTCTCCAAAATGATATCATAGGAGTTTAAGTACGACTGTCTCCTCTCATCCACCTAGGGTAAAACAAAGACATTCATTAGTGTTTCTTTCCTTTTTTCATGTGCTGTCCTGCTTTTAACTGTGGATTTACTTTATCATTGAGGTATCCAATCTTCAGGATGTTTTGTAAGTCCATGACTCCATCAGCCATGTTGAGATCCCCAAGAGAGTCTCCGAGCAGGAGGACATTACAGCGGCTCTGGAGTTCCTTGAAGTGTTCGGTATTGAGCAGAGCTCCTTCCCGCTTGTTGTAGATGTGAATCAGCTCTCCTTTAAATGCCTGCAAAACACCCTGTTACAAGCACAAAAAGAGGCTCAAGTATACCGAAATAACTGTGTACTTCAAGGTCTTCAGAACTGCTGCTGTTCAAGTCAAAATGAAATGGCATTTACAACCTATTCATCCATGTGGAACATACAGAGTAACTGGATTCAACCTTGTGGCTAGTGGTTGACCGATATATAGCCAGGGCCAGTGTTTCTTATTTTTAATTCATGTTTTAAAAATACTATAATAGGGTCATTCCATGTCAAATCAACAAATTTTAGAAACTTCCCTGACTCAAATTTTTGATTTTGTTCATATTTTTCTGAAAAAAGACAAACATACAGTAAAGATTGAAAATAGCTGCAAGCAGCAATTAAAGGGATAGTCCACCCAAAAATGAATATTACCACATGATTTACTCAGCCTCAAGCCAGCCTAGGTGTATATGACTTTCTTCTTTCAGACAAATACAATTGGAGTTATATTAAAAAATGCCCTGGCTCTTATAATGGCAATGAATAGTGGTCAAGATTTTGAAGCAAAATAAAGTGCATCCATCCATCCTACAAAAAGGTCCTCCACATGGTGAATCGATGCATTTTTGTATGAAAAATATCCATATTTAAAACTCTATCAACAGTAATCTGTAGCTTCTGGTAACTGTCGTACTTGTGTTCACGAGAGAGTGGCGTTCCAGCAGATGGCGTAGGCGAGAGAGAGCAAAAAAAAAAACACCGGTCACGAATTACAAAATGAGGATTTTTATGGAAAAATATCAGAGTTTTCCTTTGCTGTAAACAAAACTTGGTTTTCGTGAGACTAGTATATTCTTACCAGAGCTTACGCTACGCCTTCGTCATCTGCTGAAATGTCACTCTCTCATGAATGCATGTACAACAGTTAGCGGAAGTTAGATTACATTTAATATATATATATGCTCTGTGCATGTAACAAGTTATAGCGTCCTCATGTGTACATCATCTTTTTTTTTTTTTTTACAAATGTAAAACCCATTAATTAAGCTTTCATTAGTTCATTGTAAAACAATATTTTTTAAAGTGCCCCTATTACGGGTTATGAACAGTTCATATTTTGGTTTTGGGAGTCCCCAACAACAGGTTGACATGCATGCAAAGTCAAAAAACACTTTCATTGTCTTATATGCATTTGTTTTTTCCTTATTTGCTCAACAACTCCCAAACGATTCGTTCAACGATTCATTTTTTCAAACCGTTCCTTTGCGTGATTTGTCTCATTTTAATCTCATCTCGCCTGTAATGTCTGATAAAGCAGTGTTTGTGAGCGCAGTGCTGCTTTGTGTACATTGTTACCGGAGAAACAGATTTTTATGCTCCAAAAGCAGCACCTAGTGGCAAAGAATGAATTTGCATTTTCATTCAAGACCAACAAGTGGGCGGCAATATGCTAATGATTCATATTGACTTCAACATGAAACGGCTTGGGATTGGTTTTAAAAACGACTCGTTTCAATGATTCAGAGTCGACTCTTTCTTTTGAGAGACAAATAACTTTATACACGGTGCACTTTCAGATTTAAAACTTTGCAGGATGTTTTCATTCACTTAGAGCTGTGTTACACACTGCATGACAGGTCATTTTCAAAAATCCATAATAGGGGCACTTTAACTATTTGTGATCTCACAAATTGTTAGGTCTGCCCAACATATAAATGACTATTCAATATCAGAAATTAAACAGCCAAAATAGTTTAAGAAATTAAAACTAACAAGGAATGTATTGAAAATCATTTGATCCATATCAGTGAATTATTTTGACAACCACATGACAGATGATTATAAAGAAACTTACAGACTCATCAAAGTCCATGTAATTGGAGAAGACTTTAACATTAGGATGGAACACACCAGCTTGTCTGATCACTTCCTCTAACACATCCCCAACTCCAGCAGAGAAGATCAGCAGAGGAACAGACAACTGATGGAGATGACTAAAGAACTGCTGGTATCCATCCCTGACAAACACATTATCAAAATGTCAAGATTTTATTTGTCACATACACAATTATACAGAGTATAACCAGCAGTGAAATGTTAGTCAGGTCCGCTCCATGGACAGTGCAATTATATGGAATACAAACACAAAGAATATACATAAAAATAAAAAAATTAATGAAGTAGAAAATAAAAAATAATAAAATAAAATGTGCAAAGAAAATACGTGTGCAGGACAGTATACTGTAGACTTAATAAACAATAAAAGAAGGAATATGCAAGACGAATGTGCAAACAGTGCAGGTGTTTCATCTGTAATATGCTACTGTAGTTTTGTCTTTATTAACCTAGTTGAGTATTAAACTGCTAGCACCTGTTAGGCTGTCAGTAGCACCCCATTATTATCATCAGTCAGAATACTGTGCTAAAGGACATCATTATCGATTGGAAAGTTACATTAATAAATTTATCAGGCAGATATTCACATGGATGTATTGTATAGAAAGAGGGAGCTAGAGCAAACAGCAACACAAAAATATCAGTCAGCCCAAAAATACAATAGTGTGTTCAGTATTAGGATTTTCAATGTACTAAGTTTGGCATTTAGGCACTTTAGAAAATTTGTTTTAATATATTTGTATGAATTATAGGTTTGTTAAATCTTGGGTATTTAAGTAATTTTAAGAGAAATAACAACATTATGTGCAAACAAATTGCAATGAGGTGGTTGTTTTGCAACAAGGTGAACACAGTTCTGTTAATAACAGTAGACCTGCTGGTGAAGAAGTGACAGGGACAAGAAAAAAGGGAGTGACAGAGATATTGGAGAAAATGAAGAAAAGGAAAAGGGAAGTGAAGGTGCAGTTCAAAAGAGAGCCTTTAATTATTTTCCACTGCCCCGACTAAAGACCTTTTTTTTGTGATGGTCATACAAATAGGGTTGTCCATGTTTCAGAATGTGTTGTGGGTGTATGGGATGGCCTGGATGAGTGTGAGATTTCCCGGCCTGAAATTTTGTCCCAGTCCGCCCCTGTATATATATATATATATATATATATATATATATATATATATATATATATATATATATATATATATATAAGGGGTGTAACGGTTCACAAAATTCACGGTTCGGTTCGATACAACACAGTGGTGTCACGGTTCGGTATGTTTTCGATACGGGGGGGCGGGGCAATTGGTTACGTCGCAATGTTGGAAATATTTTGGTTTTAAACCATGAAGGCGAGCCAATGGATATCAAACAAGCAAGCATTTGCACCAGGGTTTACACACGTGCAAACTTTGTGCAAGATTTATGCCGGTGAACTCTTAATCGCAGTCAATTCACTCTAAGCAGAAAGTAAAAACGGAATGATGAGCTTTCAGCATCTGACGCTTATTCTCTCAGAGACAAAGAGAGACGAATCTACTTCAACACGCTGATAACGGTATAGCCCAGGCTTCTCAAAGTCCGGACTCCGGACCGGGAGGGAATTAAATCCGGACCCGCCGCAACTTCGTATTTCAAAAGCACTCGTATCACTCAGACCTCCGTGCGTGGCGCACACACACACACGCACACACACACGCACGCACACACACACACACACGAACCAGTATTGCAGTGTTTACCGACTCTTTTGTAAGACAAAGCGCATAGCAAATTCAACAAAAATTCAGTTGAAGTGAAGATTCTCCCCAGCAAGGGGAGGTTATCACGGGGCAGACAGCACGTTGTTGAGCGCAGTGGCACTGATATTTCACACACTTTAAGCTCTTTTATTTTCCAAACATAATAGGATTAGTCCAACGAATCGTTCGGTTTGTAATGCGCACCGAACCGAAAGCCTCGTACCGAACGGTTCAATGCGAATACGCGTATCGTTACACCCCTAATATATATATATATTTGATTTGTATTTATCTGTATTTTTACGTTCTACTGTTAGTGTTATCTGTATGCACCAAGGGTCTGAGAGTAACATAATTTCAATTCTCTGTATGTATGTACGGTACATGTCAAGTCAAGTCAAGTCACCTTTATTTATATAGCGCTTTTAACAATACAGATTGTGTCAAAGCACTTAACAGTATCAAGTTGGAGGATAGAGTGTCAGTAATGTATAATAATAAGATTAAACACTCAATTTTCAGTTAAGGGCATTTCATTATTGAATTTGGAGATGTCATTGTCTAGCTCAGTATAGTTTAAATAGTATCTGTGAAATCAAATTGACGATAATCACTAGAAATTAAGTGTCCCCAACTGAGCAAGCCAGAGGAGACAGTGTGGCAGAATTGACAATAAAGCAGACTTTGACTTTGACTTCCCATTGTTGCGGTCAGTGTGTGTGAGGGAAGAGTGGAGGACGTGAGAGATGGCATCTTCAGTAGATCTGTTGGGGCAAACTGAAGAGGGTCCAAAGTAACAGGGATGGAGGAGCAAATGTGGCTCTTTACAAGTCTCTCAAAAACCTTCATGACTATTGATGTGAGGGCAACTGGAAGATAGTCATTCAGGCAAGAGGGTTTATTGTTCTTAGGCACAGGGATGATGATGGATTTTTTAAAGGAGGTGGGTACCACAGAGGTAGCAAGGGACTCATTAAAGATTGAAGTAAACAAACCAGCGAGCTGATCAGCGCAGGACCTCAGAACACGGGCAGTAATTCCATCAGGTCCGGCTGCTTTCCTGACGTTCACTTTCTTTAGGGCCCTCCGAACCTCGTCCTCCGACACAGTGATTACATGATTATCGCTGCTCTGCCTGCTGCTTCCTGCCGCACTGATCGGCAGAGCCGCATTGCCGCGATTGCATTCAAAGCGGCCGTAGAAGGTGTTTAATTCGTCGGCCAGCAACGGATCTGCTCTCACCTCTGCGGAGGATTTGTTTCCAAAAGCACAGATGGTCCTCAGTCCCTGCCACATGCGTCGAGAGTCATTGAGCTGAAAATGAGACTCAATTCTCTCCCTGTATCGGAGTTTGGCGGCTCTTACTGCACGTCGGAGAGCATAGCACGATGCTTTGTACTCGCTCATGTTCCCTGACAAAAGACCGGCATTGTATGCGGCAGTGCGTTTGTTAACCGCAGCACAGATTGCTCTGTCCACCCACGGTTTCTGATTTGGGAAGGTCCTTACAGTTATTGTTTCTGTAGCTTGCTCGGTTAGCGTGTTTACAAAGCTTAATGCTACATCCGTGAACTCGCTGACATCAGATGAACTCGCCCGGAACATGTCCCAGTCAACGTCATCAAGAGCCGCCTGTAGCATAGCTTCTGAGTGGGAGGACCAGCGCGTCACTACTCTCTGCACCGGGGGTTCCTGAGCGAGGCTTTGTTTATATTCCGGTGTGAGGAAAATGGCGGCATGGTACGATTTGCCAAAAGCTGGGAGTGAGCAGGCTTTGTAGGCATTCTTAACACACTCCTCCACCTTTGGATTTACCGGCCTCGGCTGTTCTGTCCATCTGTAAAACAGAAAAGTTGTCAGACGGCGTTACAGCAGTGTCCGGAACCGAGGGCGTGAGCCATGTTTCAGACAAACAAAGGATGTTACAGTCCCTTATGTCCCGTTGGAAACTTATCCCGGCTCTAAGATCGTCCATCTTATTCTCCAAGGATTGGACATTGGCGAGCAGAATGCTCGGTAGTGGGGGATTGTGAGCCCTTTTCCTCAGTCTGTTGCGAATCCCAGCGCGTTTCCCGCTGTGTTTCTTGATCCGTCGCCTCGGGTGGTTATTCAAGTGGCCATTGTTCTCCTCCGTGTACCGAAGAATCTCGAGTGGCCACGATGGATTCGGGGATAAAGTGTCCTGAAACAGGTTAGTGTAGCGGTGTCCAATGTCCAAAAGTTTTCCTTTGTCGTAAGTGATCAGTGCAGACGTTATGTGTGTAAAAAGAGAAAGCAAAAGTAAAAAGGTAAATAAAAGCACAATCTGAGCGGAGCGACCTGGACGGCTTCCAAACACAGCGGTGCCATCTTGATTCAAACCATCATTAGTGATATCATCACCCACTACAACACAAATGCTTGTTAGTTTTGTTAATGATCCTACCTCAGCATGGCTTCAGACTCTCTCACAGCTAGAGCCAAGTGATCCTTAATGATCTTCTGCTGCACAAGGAGCTCATGAGCTTTAGTCCACCTGCGCGCACACACACACACACACACACACACACACACACACAATGAATGACAACTTGCAATTGGTGTAAAAACAATATAAAACATGATAAAACTACAGTTTTACTGAAAATGTTCAACAACAGTAAAACAAAAACAAAAGGAAAATGTTTCAGGTCACAGTGTAAAGTAGGGTTGGGTACCGAAACCCGGTACCAATATGGCACCGGTACCTATGTAACCGGTATGTACTAGAACCGAATCAGAACGCAGATTTCGGTGCCTCATTTCGGTGCCATGCCTGAGCGATCGATTAAAATATTTGTCCTTTGTTTCTCCGAAAACGCACGTAAGAAGCATCACAGGCTACAACTACAAATATTTCAGCAAAATGTATATTTTAGTCAGAGTTATTGCGCTCCTATTTCATTGCGCGCCGTCTGTTTGGCGCGCATGCGCACGGCGGCGCTCGTTCTAAATGAAGTCTGTGAAGTTTAGCAGAGAATCGCAAAGCAAAAGCTCACGCACTTCTGACAGCAAAATGGAAATATTTCCATGGCTTTCTAACATTTACAGATGGAGAATATACCTGTGAATTGTAATTATGCATTACGGAAAACAGAAAACACATTAAACAGCGCGAGAAGCATCTGTCAGCGGCACACGCAGAGCTTCTGACAGGTAGAGCGCGAGCCGCTTTAAACTGAAACTATAAACTATAGGCTACTGTATCTTACGAGTTTTTTTTATAGCCCTTCAAATAAAGCTTGTCACATGTTTAGAACAAATTGTATGATGCACTTTCTCCGCAGCAGTTCAGTCTGTGTCCTCCCTAGATATTTTATCAGATGCGCTCGTATCAAACTACTGTATATCAATATTAACTGTATTGCTTCATAACGTATCGATTATAAAGAATATATCGATATATTGTACAAACTCTATATACCGCCCAGCCCTAGCTTTAATTAAAATGCCTTAAAGTTCAAATTCTCTTGTATTCGCGTTTTTAAACCAGTTTAAACCAACAAAATAGAACATTATAACCTTTTTAGTCCACAACACCAGTTAAATGCTTCCTTTTGTGATCTGATAGCTTCTTGTCACAGAATGAGGCAGAAAATATGTTCCATAGGCTACTAATACATCGATTAGCAATGGATTTTAAATATACTTAATTATTATGAAAATACCAGAGATGGCTTGAATAACACAGACAAACTATATATTGTCATAGTCGAGTGTTTAATGTATTTGTTTTATCATTCAAAATGTTTATATCTTCTGTTTACTCAGTTACAGGAATAGCAATGCCTTTGTCCATATTGGGGATTTCCTGGAGCTTCATTAGTTCCATATACAGTATGTGTGTGTGCATGTATATATATATAAATAAATAAAACAAGTATCGGTTCAGGCACCGGCACCGTTTTAAAAGTATCGATTTGGCACCGGTATCGGAAAAAACCCAAACGATACCCAACCCTAGTGTAAAGGAATTTTTTTTGCTTCATTCAACCTAGTGTATGGGCCTTTCTTGGCTATTTTGGATTATTACACACCTAACCTATTTGGGCTTTGGTCTTGGACTTTTTTTTGGCTATCCAAACTGTCATTGTTTGAGATTGACAACTGCATTTACTCGCACATGCAAGTCTCAAAATGTTTGAAAGTAATGTCAAAATTGGCAATGTAAATAAAACTGAAAGATCTAAATCACATTTGACGTGACAAAATTCTAAATGAGGTGTCCAACGTGCAGTGTTGGGCAGTAACTAGTTACTGTAACTTAGTTACTGTAATAATATTACTTTCTGCAGTAACTAGTAGTGTAACTATATTACTAATAAGATTTCATTAATAATATTACAGTTACCATCCATAAAACATCTTAGTTACTTTTGATGCCTCGACCCGCTGATTTAAAATCCAACAATCAAATAATTCCTAGATTTATTTTCAGCATTTTCACGACTCACTCATGCATGTGATGTCCCAAGTGCTGCAGGCAAGCTTGGAATATAGAAAAGCTTACATTCTGTAGATAGAAATATTGCATTATATTGATTTTGTCAAGAAAAAGGATGATCTGAACACTGTTGTGTAAGTTGTGGCTTTACTTTACTCTGGCATTACATCCCACCCACATCCCTCTGATCAGCATGTGGTACATTATATTACTATAATTAAAATATTTTTGGAAAATTAAACAGCTTCTTACAAACTTATGTGATTTCATAAAATACATAATGAAATATAATCGTACATGGGAAACAGAGAAATTATAATTAGCTTTAAGCTACACATGACAATTAATGAGATTAGTGCAACATTTCTACTTGAATGTCACTATCAATCACTATTGAGTGTTTGTAATAACTTCTGACTGCGATCCAATGTGGATTTTGGTCAAATGATGAGGCAGAAATATGTTTTTAGTAACATTCTAGACAAATTTCATGTGGAAGATACACAGTTACAACTTCTGTGGGGCATGAAGAAAAAGTAATGTAACTAGTAGTGTAACTAATTACTGTTGCCAGAAAGTAATAAGTAAAGTAACAATATTACTTTTGAAAGGAGTAACTAGTAATGAGTAATATATTACATTCTTTGAGTAACTAACCCAACACTGCCAACGTGGCTGATGTATCTGTTTCGCTCTCTCCATCCAAAGACCCAGCCTACAGACAACTTCTTAAGCGAGAGTAAGTAAATCTGTTAAAGTGTGAAATGAAGAATCCTAGTTAGTGCTTCAGGACTGCTTTAAGTACAAATTGGGGTGTGTTTAAAACTGCTGCTCTAAGGGGGGACTCCACTATGGACTTGGAGGAGTATGCTGCAGCTGTAACTGGTTACATATGCACAGAGAACATCATTCCCACAAACTTCTGTAAGATCTACCCCAATGATAAAGCTTGGATGCTCCATGCTACACACTCGCTCCACCCCATTTACCTTGAGTAAATGAAAATTTACCTTGACTGAGGAATACAAAAAGGCCAGATACAACCTGCGCAAATCAGTCAGGAAAGCCAAGAGCCATTACAGTCTGAGGCTAGAGAGATATTACACCACAGCGGAGAACCGGCAGAGGAGCCAGGGAGCCATGACTTCCAAGACCACACTCCCAAATGAGATGGAGTTCTACGCTGGCTTCAAGGCCCCAAACATCAACCAACCTTGATGCCCACCTACTTTAAGACCACCACAATTGTGCCTCTTCCAAAGAAAAACACTGTGACCTGCCCGAATGATTATAGCACGATTGCACTCACCCTAATTATTATATTATATTATTATAGTCAGGGGCGTAAATTTCATCTAACAGTAGGGGGGGACAATATACATAAAATTTCTCAAGAGCAGTTTTTGAAGGGGACACAAATAATACAGCTAAAATTGTACTTGTAAGGATATGTATACACAGAGGAAAGCTAACGCTACTGGTGTAGAAGGGAGACTAAGGCGTTATTTTAATGACAAATGTCCAGAGTGCATTATTGTAGCGCGAAAGCAGATGCCTATATGGCTATTTACACTAACTCCGCCCACCAACGTGTGATTCGGCTGTTCAACATTACAAAAGACTGTTAACTGTCATCCGCTCGAGTGGTGCAGATGGTAAAATGTGTACCTACAGCTCATATTGACGCAATCGTCCCGGGTTCGAATCTACCTTTTGCCGAACTTTTTTTCTCCCTTTTCAAATCACATCAGAAAAGCATTTATTTTCAATAAAAATGAAGGAAATAACCAAAAATGTTAAAATAAAGTATCGGGTAGGGTTAGTGTAGGTGTAGGGAGGGCTTTATTGTCCCAATAAGGTGGTATCCATTTAATAATTTGAATTAAAATTTTAATTTACACTCAATAAGTTATTATTGCATACTGTTTTATAATGTACTACAATACTGAGGTGCAGATAATTGCCACTATTTGCAATAAGTAGTATAAATAGCAGAAAATCCTAACATAGTGTAAATAGATTGCACAGTGTAAATAGCATATCACAAAAAAATGCTGCTATTTGCACTTAGTGTAAATAGCCTCTATTGCTATTTACACAGTGCAAATAGCCGCTGCCTTAATATAATGCGCGAGCGCGAATCTCTTCCCTCGCACGCAGATTTTCTTTGCCCTCTCAAAAACACGCTGCTCTCGCAAAGAGAAAATAATCACTTCATCCGATATTTAAGTGAATAAAATTGACAGCCTTACTGGAGTTCCACAACTACCGAGGCTTTGTTCTTTCTCACTGGACTTGTGTGATATAAAAGAGGAAAGCATTTGGACCAAAGCACTGTGAGGCAAGGGAGGGGGAGACTCAAAATGTTCTAAACTTAAAACGCATTTTTGCCCCGTTTGCGTTTATGCTGTTTTACTTCTTACACAATTATTTTAAGTATAAAACATTATTTACAATACACAGCATGTTTTTTTTAATCATATTTTTAGGGGGGACAACCCTCAGCTAGGGGGGGTCGGGGGGGGGTCTTGTCCCCCCCGACCCCCCCGGGATTTCCGCCCATGTATGAAGTGTTTTGAAAGGATAGTCATCGCCAACATAAAAAGGACCATTCTAGGTCTCCACCTTGGACCCATTCAACACAGTTATACGACAGAGACCACGAAAAGCTCCTCACCCTCAGACTGACACCCTCCCCTCTGTAACTGGGTGCAGACCTCAGTCAGTCAGAGGAAACCGGACATCAGGCATCTGAACTGTCAGCACAGGGACCCCTCAATGGCTGTGTACTGAGCCCAATGCTGTAAACCCTCTCGGACAAATACTAGGATCATAAAGTTTGCAGAAGACACTATCTGTACCGGCGCTCCCTATACGCAGAGTACGCAGATTGTGCGTACCATTCCAGTTGCACCAAAAAAAACAAAAAACAAAACCTTTGGTAACACTTTATTTTAAGGTGTCATAATACAGGTAATTCATGCAAGTATAACGGCTACTACTAAGTACTTAACTAGGTAATTACTCTGTATTATGGACACCTTAAAATAAAGTGTTACCAGAACTTTCATTCTATATTAAAATTAACATATACATAGGGCTGGGCAAAAATTCGATAACGATAATTATCGCGATACAATTTTCCTCGATAAAACGATATGAAGAGCTCGATAAATGTTCGATATAATGTTTATGCGCCAAAAGTGGAACGAAACAGCACGACTCATTTGAATCGCGCCACACGGACCGTTTATCCGCTCGGATCAAAGTTCAAAGTGCCGCGCGGCACGAGCTCACTAGAGCAGATGCATTTACTCGCGGATGAGACGGTCACGCGAGCACTAAACAGCGCTGTGAGATCCAGTGTGAAGCGCTTGCATTCATGATTTAAACTAGTTTAGAGTCAAACAGGAGAAACACTGTGTGCAACAAGACAGTCAGAAGGCTTTTCAGTCTACACATCGCCATCATTTACCATGGATTTACTGTAGTAACACTCACTGCACCATGGTATTGTGGCAGAAATGTGGGATATTCCCACTGAATTTTATTACAGGAGTAATGGTGTATAATTATAATATGTATTTGTGATTAAGCTATAGCATGTGTGCATTTATACTGAATGTTTTTAGACTACTGTTTTCATACAAATAGGCTAGTTATATTTTTTACCATGGTATTGAGGTGTAATATGTGTGGTTTTAACTGCTTATCATGATTTAAATGTATGCTATGTGGGAGACCAATGCTTAAAAAAATAAAACTTGGTCAGAATAAATTTAACCATATAAAACTGAGGTTGCTACAATTTTTGTACAAGCTACTATCAAATGTGCATTTCTAAGAGACAAAAAAAAGTGATAATATTATCAGGCAACCCGAACCGGTTTCTTGATTTGAAACGATATCACTCAGAACATGCAGCAACTAAGAAATACATTTTTCTAGTTAAATATTTATTTTGTTAATGAAATTTAATGGTCTGGTTTCTACAACTTTCACTTTGGAGCAAAATTCTGGCTTTAAACTTGAAAGATATAAAGATTTGAAATTTATCGTGATAATTATCGATATCGACTGATATGAAAAAAATTATCGTGATATTTTTTTGGGCCATATCGCCCAGCCCTACATATACATACATAAAATAAAATAAACATGAACATGAACATACATACATACATATACATTTATATATAATTATAAAACATATATATATGGTGAGCGCAGTAGGTAGAAGGCTAAGCACACCCCATGGCTGGCCCTTACCCCATGTTTGCGACTGACTGCAAATGATTATAATTGATGGGCAACTATGCCCGGGAAAAGACATCAGTAGTCCGGCGAAGAGAAAATAAAAATTAAAAAAAGGCCAAGATGAAGCCCGTACATAACTTTCAGGTAACTTGCGTTCATAATCCTGTGAAACTTTTTTGGCTGTTGACGTTAATTAAGTGTTTTAATGTCAGTAATAATTTCACCATCACCAACGCATCTGCCTTAATGGTTTCCATGCCTTAAAAAGCATTATATAAAAACAATGAGGCAATAAATATTGGTTAATTAATAATTATCATATGATTTCTTGGAATAACACCGTTAAAATACATAATGTAATACAAAATAAGCAATTTATGTACATTACATATTATTACAAATGCCTGCAAAGGGCGCCAAAGGTCTGTTAATTGCTGTTGTTACACTTACAGGATGATCAAATCCTTGTTTAATATTGACCAAACATTTAATTCAAATATCCACTTTAATTTTTGGCCACCTTATTGCAATAGAAATGCTACAGCCTCTATAATTTCTTCAACAAAAACACGTGGACATCACAATCATTACAAAATTTTTGTGTAATTTCTGAATGCATTAAAATCCATCAGACAACTGTATTAATAAAATCATAGCCATATGTAGCCTAACTGTCTAGAGCAAGGGTCACCAAGTTCGGTCCTGGAGGGCCGGTGTCCCTGCAGAGTTTAGCTCCAACCCTAATCAAACACACCTGAAGCAGCTAATCAAGGTCTTAACAGGTATACTTGAAACTTCCAGGCAGGTGTGTTGAGGCAAGTTGGATCTAAACTCTGCAGGACACCGGCCCTCCAGGATCAAGTTTGATGACCCCTGGTCTAGAGCTATAATTGTAATTTATAAATAATACAATTTAATTACAATTTATTTACTTTCATATTTTATTTAAGTTATATTTTGTATAGTTCTATAGTAGGTGTTTTTTTTCATAATATTTGAGGGAGGGGCACAACAATACAATTCTGCTTAGGGCACTGATTTGGCCAGCAGCGGCCCTGGACACTATATGTAAATGTACACAAGTAAAATTAAATGATTATTGATCCTAGGAGGAGGATGAGGAGGAAGGAGCAGCATACAGCAATCTACCTTGGCAAGACAGAGGTGGAGAGGATGAAAACCTTTAAAATTCCTCAGAACCTACTTCAGTTCAGCAAGGATCTCACCTGGTCTCACAACACTTAATAGCATCTGAGGAAATCCCAGCAGCAACTGTATTTCTTAAGAAGGCTAAGGAAATTGGGCATGACAAACAAAATCCTCAGCAACTTTTACAGATGTACAATTGAATTGTGTGATCACTAGTTCAATCACAGTGTGGTATGGAAGCTGCACTGTTCAAGATAGGAAAGCTCTCCAGCATGTAATAAAAATGGCACAGTTCATTTGTGGAGGACCCTTCCCATCACTTCAGGATATTTACTGCACCAGGGTCATCAGGAGGGCCCACAACATCATCAGGGACAATAAACATCCACAACACAGTCTTTTCACACTTCTGCCATCTGAGAAATGGTATACAGTAGGAGTATAAAATCAAGGACAAAAAGACTTACAAACCATTTTTATCCACAAGCCATCAGACTCCTGAACAACCCTTCAAATATTGACACAGTTGCACAACGTGTATTTGTATATTTTTGTATACATTTGTGTATTTTTGAATGGTTCGTTTTTAATTCTATACTGTATGTTTTTTGTATATTTTGTGAAAGGGAGCCTTGCAAAGCAAGAATTTCATTGTTTGGTTTAAACCATGGTGTTTTTGGTTCCCTCTAGTTATTTTATAGGTAACTAACGTTATATATTTTTTATAGCTAACTAACGTGATACATTTCAGTAAGTGGTCTGTATCTTTCAACACCCTTTCTGATGTTCATTCATGTTGATTTCAGCTCTGATCATCGGCTGCTTTAAAGAATCGGTTGATGGTGCAAACAACTGCTTTTATCAGCTGATACCGATTATTGGCCGATATTTTGGTGCATTTCTACATACACTTTCAACCCGTATAACAAATAACGGTCAGACTTGGACCCTCATTGGAATCACATGCATCATAGGCTCACCTTCTGTTTGTTGTTGAGAGATAAGTTGTGCAATAAGTAGATGTATCTCACCATTCAACCATGAGTGGTAACTTCTCCTCCACGGAGCGTGTGGAATCGATCTCTATAGGGTAGTACGTGTCCAGAAGATCCTTCAGCTGCAGAAAAACAATCCTCAACAATTTCAAGACTGTCCTGGTCATCAAAAATAAATCTATACAGTGCTAAGTTAAGGTAAGATATGTCTGTAAAACCTGCACAGAATAAATGATCAGTGTTTGTGATAAAGCAGCATTTAAGACAACTGCATGAAACTTCTGCTTCAGAAAAGAAATGAACAGAAATAAAACAGAAAAGGTAACAGAAGTATGATCTGTAGTTTTCACAAAAGCTCTGGAACTGACAAATAAACAGAGATATTTTGGTACAGGTAACAGAAATAATAACACGCATTGTTAAATTACTCGAAGCGGTTGAAAATCTGTGAATTTCACATCAAACACATAACAGTGTAACATCTATAGTTGCACAGGGAGTTCGGAGTCAAAACTTAATGTAAGCTTAAAATACTCATTAGGGAAAACATTTGCTTTCTCACCTTGGCTTTGCAGTCTTCACTGATCAGTTTGCTATTGTCCAGAATATCTGAAAGCATACAATTTATTACTCATTTTAACAACACAAGAGAAATCCACACAAGATAAACTCTTAACACCGATTCATTTTCTGTAGGTTATTTACAGCTTTCAGTGTTCAACAGCATTAATGTTATGTTAGATTTACATATTTATGTAAATAGAGAAAACTCAAACTCTTACAACTAGGGCTAGGTATCGAGATACTTTTTAGGCACCGACCGAATTGCCTCGATACCACCGAGTATCGAAAAACGTCTTGTCGTTCGGTACCAAATTTCAATACTTAAGGGGTTAATCTCATCAACGTCAGTGAGGCAATAAGCCTGCAGCACTAGGTGTGTTCGACTAGAAGTGACGCGGCGCTGATCGATCAGTGTTTGACATCCGCAAGAGCGATTCGAAACCATACGGATCAGTCTGCTCTCCACATCGCGTGGTTTCGTTTACTACACACAGACTGAAGCGCGCTCGCGGTGATTTCAGCGTCTGCCGTCTAAATGAGGACATAAACACATGAACATCTCCAGAACTGCTCTGAGAGTCACTCCATGAGCATTTTACCATTTGATTTGAGTAAAACTAGCATCATATCATATACACCCAGATATAAGTTAAAAGTTTGGTTTAATTTGGAAGACACTGCGGCAGAAATATATTAATATTGTTCAGCAGACAGTACATACTGCTACTACTAGGCTACTATTAAAATTATTAAAACTTTTTTTTTTTTAAAGTAATGATCACACAACATTTCCATGTTTTAATTTTAATAGTAAAATTTTGTTTGCCAAAATAAATAAATAAAGTTTGATTTTCAATAATTTAAAAGATAAATTAAATTAATGTTTTATGCCTTCATTTGAAAACCAGATACAGAATACAGAATTTCTGAGGGAAAATAAAACATTTCATAAGGCTATTTTAAGAATAAATTTGAATAAACTAAGTCGTTTTTATGCATTCAAATAATTAGACATACTACAACACAGAATTTAATAACAATAAAACATATGGTGAAAGAAAATAAAACACCCACTTATGAAAGTGGATAAAGATTTTCAATTTCTTGAAGTCTTTAACAACCTAGAATAAATGAATAGAAATTATGATTCTGTCTGAGCTATGCATTTTAAAATGAACATGCACTAGTGTAAACTGAAAACTATTTGAGCTTTATTAAAACTATTTGCACTGATTTATTGTGTTGTATGTATTTTGTTCCTTTGTGCAGTGGCTCAGGAGATGAGTCTTTGAGTCTGTATAAATGTCAACAAGCTGAAAAAAATAAAACCAAAGTTTTTTGAGATAACGTAATCTTGTTAAAACTGATTTCATAAAATTGGTATCGAAAAAAGTATCGTTCAGGAACCGGTATCGAACTCAAGGTATCGTATCGGTATCGATATCGAACATTTTTTAACGATACCCAACCCTACTTACAACCTTTATATAGCATTCTGTGCTTAATTTTAGTCATAGGGACCTGCAAAAGTATATATTTTCAAAATCAACTAAACGAAAACATCTGACCAAAGACATCTGTCTCAATTTCTATGGATGTAAAGATTTTAAACGAATGATTTTAAATATGCAGGCAGCATTACACAGATAGTTTTACTGTGCAAACAGTCTAACAGCTAAACACCCTGCATGCTGTCAACACAAAAAAATAAAACTACTTAACCTCACTAATTGATTGGTGGACAACTAGCTCAGCAAAACTAAAGGCAATATTAGTGATTGTTGTACTTACTGTGGGATGTAGGACAGCGTTTGCCATTGTAGGCGAACCTGGTGAGAGTCATATCAAAATCCGAGATTACCTACAACATAAACAACAAAAATCCATCAGGATTCAGGATCTTTTATTTGTCATACCAGCTCACATTTACATGTTATGGTACGAAATTAGGACTCAGGTCCCGGTTTAAGCCACAAAAAGAAAGTATTATGAATACTTCAAAAATACGCATGTGCAAGGGGAAATAATCCAAAGGAGGTAATCCGTAATATTGCACCTATAATGAGTGAAGTATTACACTTAAAGTGAGTAAAGTGTTTTTTAGTACAGGTCAGTCTGCGTGTGTATATATGTGTGCGCGCATTCAGGAGGGGGAAAGGAGTGCCTATAGAGCATGGCTAGAGTTCAACAGTCTAAAAGCTTCAGGGAAGAAGCTGTTTCTGAGCCTGGTGGTCTTGCTCCGGATGCTCCTCAGCCGCCTGCCTGAGGGGAGGGGTTGGAAGAGTCCGTGTGCGGGATGAGTGGAATCCTTCATGATGTGGAGGGCCCTCCCCCTACATCGTGCTGTGTAGAGGTCTGTGATGGTGGGAAGCCTGCTCCCTACGGTCCTCTGTGCAGCCCTTACCACCCTCTGCAGAGCCCTCTTCTCAGCAGCAGTACAGCTGCCGTGCCACACAGTGATACAGGTGCAGAGGACACTCTCCACCGCGCAGTGATAGAAGCTCCTCAGGACTGAGCTTCCAAGTCCAGCTCGCCGCAACTTCCTGAGGAAGTAAAGACGCTGGTGGGCCTTCCTAACCAACCGGGTAGTGTTGGCGCTCCAGGTGAGGTCCTCGGTTATATACACACCCAGGTACCGAAGTCAAATACCCAAGTCATTACATGAGACCATCCAAGCCTTGTATTCAAAAAACACCTAATATCTGCATTGTGACAAATCAGTTCAAACTCTAACAAACATAGAAAGATATACCACGTTTTATTGTCTTTACAAAGTAAAGCTGAAGTAGTTTACATTAAATGCATATTCATTCAATTAGAGTAAAAACTACATTTACATTTTCACTTAATTAAAAATGTAGCAGTAATACAGGCTGGAACCTGAAGCATGTTGATACAGTCCAACAGTATACATTTAGTATCCACAATATTTCAAACAAGTCTGCTGTGTTTTAAAATGTAGGCAACTTAGAAAATCTAACAATTCTGACAAAATACACTAATGCTTAAGTCTCTGGGATGTGGTTTGGGTTATTAATGTTCCACATGGTTTAATGAGCAGTCTAGTGGTGGTGATGTCTTCCACTGGTTGTGCTAGGTAAAAGGTGTCTACACTGGATGCAACCATTAAAGCGGTCATATGATGCGATTTCATGTTTTCCTTTGTCTTTGGAGTGTTACAAGCTGTTTGTGCATAGATAAGATCTGTAAAGTTTCAAAGATTAAAGTTTTAAACCCAAAGAGATATTCTTTATAAAAGTTAAGACTGCCACGCCTTCCTAAAACGGCTCTTTCAAACATGCCCCACATGTCTACGTCACTGTGAACCGCGTAAACACATTGCATTACACCAAATACACAAAATAATGTTATTTTTAGCAACATCATATGACCCCTTTAAGACTTGTCCACACCCTCCTAAAAAGGCTCATTCAGACGAAAGGCTCATGTCTACGTCACTGTGTGGGAAGATTTGCATAACACCGCCCAAATGTATACGCAAAGAAAGAAGGCGGAACTATTATTCTCGCTGTAGTATTGATGCTGCCGCCGGCGTCATGTCCAGGAAATACTGTGTTTCATTCTGAAAGTGAAACTACTATGTTTGGGCTTCCAAAAGAGGACACAACTAGAAATAAGTGGTTCAGTTGTATTTACAACACTGTTCCAGAACAGTTCAACCCAAATATTAGAGTGTGTGCAGCGCATTATAATCAGTAATTATGTCCCCACTGGATGCAACAAATGCCTCGTTTATAATGGGTTTTTATTGTTTTTGTCTCGTCGCGCCGGGCCAGGACACGGCATCACAATAAGGTAAGGGTTAACATTTCCGTCACACGCTTGAGGTATTTGGCCAATCACAACGCACTGGATAGCTGGCCAATCAGAGCACGCCTCGCTTCTCAGAACGATGAGCTTTGTAAAAATCAGCGCGTTTCAGAAAGGCGGAGCATAGAGGAGCAACAATAATGTACAGTATGTGGAAAATAATGTGTTTTTTTAACCTTAAACCACATAAACACATCGCATTACACCAAATACACAAAATAATGTTCTTTTTAGGGATGCAACGATACCATTTTTTCCGATCCGATCCGATCCAGAAAATTCTGAGTATCGGCCGATACCGATCCGATCCTAGCGCAGTGTTTTTTTTTTTTTTTTTTTTAATCAATGTAGAGTTTCTATACTTCTGTTCCACTCTTTTGTGTGAGAAACACAATCTACTAGACAACTTCATTTTAATGAAAAATAACATGAAAATATATATAGGGGCTGTTTACACCTGGTCACTTCATGCGTTTTGTAATATAAATCCGATCTCTCAAAACACTTCAGGAGGAGGTCTGGGCCAGATGAAACTGGACATGTGTAAATGCATCTGGTTGTTGAAGCCACATATGTGAATTTTACTCCTCCCAAAATGTAAAAATAATAAACGTGTGAGACAGTGTTATAGGCTATATGACATTTTAGTCAGATATGACTGCGCTAATGCAACAAGGATGAGCTGAGTATCTCTTCAGCAAGCAGACACGCAAACTGCCGCGAGTGAAACTGAAAGAAAGACACAGACGCTCAACACACAATCATCTTCATTAAAAGTATAAGACAAGCTTATCTTTCCAGTGCATAAAATGCAGCGCTTTTGATTTCGTTGACGTGAACTTCGTTAAATTTATATACAGCGCGGGAATTGAAGATCGGATTTATATCCGTTTTGTGAAGATTTATGTGGCCAAGTGTAAATGGAAATGTTTTAACAAATCAGATAGATATCAGATCAGAGAAAACACATGAAATGACCAGGTGTAAACAATCTAAACATTTAGTGAAATAACATTATTTAGTGGAGAACAAATAAAAGTGAATATGTGAAGGACTAAACCTGGTAAAATGTTACACATTGCTCTTTGCATTGTTGTAAAATACATTAATGAAAACAGGTAAATGTATTTATTTATAAATATAAACTACAAAATTAAAAGACATTTCTTTTAAATATATAGCACAGTAATGAAGGCAGCAACATATGATAGAGGAGTCCTGCCTCCATTACTGTGCTATACATTAGATTATTAATAGCCTTGATAGGACAGTACAAGAAACGCTATAAATAATATTTCATTGCGCAAAAGTATTATAATACGAAAAGCTCCAATAGAGAACGGCACAAAGCTCTTATGCACATCCCGTGCGCAGAATGATGTGCTTGAAGCAGCACGGAGTCACAGCACAGCTCCGGACAGAGAAGTTCAAAGCACAGAGGAAAGAGATATTGATGCGTAGCTTATTAAATCTGCGCGATAGTTTATTGAGCCTTTTCTTTTAACGGTTTTAAATCTCAGTTATTGAGCGCTCTTGAAGAGAGTTGCATTGTTTTGACTGTCTTAACCGAACGCAACACGCAGTTTGAACGCTGAACGGAGGATAACGGACAGCCGCAGCAGAGAGAAGAGTTTAGTGAACTTGAATTTAACGACTTAAATATTCATCTGTACCTCACATTAAACTATGGAACGGCTTTAGAACACTTGGACTTTGACTTTATGGTGCTTTATAATGCTTTTGTGCTTTCGTGGAGCTTAACAATGACACAGAATAGTATACACACAATATCGGATTTGGATCGGTCTCGTCTCTCCGATACCCGATCCGCGGAAAATGACTGGATCGGAGCCGATACCGATCCTGAGTATCGGATCGGTGCATCCCTAGTTCTTTTTAGCAACGTCATACAACCCCTTTAAAAGATGGACATGACAAAGTGACTGTTGCAAATCCATTTGTTCTTTGTCAGAAGTAGCGTACTTAATGCTTAGATCTGTTGGGGATTTGTTATGTCATGCTGCATCCAGTGTAGATGGGTTCTATGGTCTTCGGTTACATTGAGCCGCTCATGTCCGGTGTAAGCACAGTGAAAATGAAACAATTGCAAATGTTTTTCATTGCAAGTTTTTACAATTAACGGAGCTGTATATAGAATTCACAGACCTGTATTATTAGCAACACTGCTGGCTGTTATGTAAACTGCAGCCATCAACTTATTTGCTCATGTTCACACTCATGCACATGTAACATTCCTGAATGTGATTTGGTGCCCCAATTTATTCACGGAGAAGTTATTTTTTTGCTCTTTGCTTAGAGTAAGTCTGGTCATAATGATGTGGATATGTTTGCTCTCATTTGACCTAAGGGCCTACTTATACTACGCCCTTAAAGTATTTACTCTTTTGGTGAAGAAAACGTACACACTTTTGAGAGTAGACGAGTAGGCAAGCTTTGGGACATACTATTATGTCATACAATTGACCTATCGGTAAGACCCTCCCCTCGAACGCAGATGGGCCAATGGCAGTCGAGTATCAGTTGCACGGGGAGCAGAACTCTTTAGGTTTCAGAGCCATAGAGAAACACTGGAAGATCCGAAGCACTCATCGGTTTGATGGTGTTTATGCTACAAAAATGGAAAAACGATGTGCCTGGGGTACTTGTAACCCTAATTCCAGGTATCCTGAGAGGATGGGCGATATAATTTATTTTATTACATTACCTGAACCCAAACAAAACAGAGCAAAATGTCCCCAAGTATTCAACCCCAATACAAATGAAGACAAAAACTTTCATTTTCTGGTTGTCATACACTCATTAAGTTACAATCTTCATCTGCTCGAGCAGAACGTTAATGTTATCTTGTGCTTCAGAAAGGTATCTCTGGCTAAAACTAGCTAACTTTAAAGTTAGTGAGTCCATGCTAACGTACAAACCTAAATAGCGGACTGTTCTCTCATTATGTACAGTGCAGGTCAAAAACACATAAACGAAGGTCTACATTTCACATTAAACTGGTTAAATGTACATTAATTTAATCGTACCCTGCGGTACATGAACAGTGTTGATCCTGCATGTTGTCATCCGCGATCGTGACGAACGTAACATGAGGCTTCTCCCTTGCATTGTGATCTGTAAACCCTCGCTTCGAGTTACCCACCGTATTTATTTTAAAATATGTTATATATCCCTCCATGGAATATTTAATTCCCATTTGAATGGTGGCTCTTCTGTGTCCAAAATTGTGCAAAAACATCGTGGGACAAGGTTTTCACACTGACATCTGTCATTGTAAGTCAGTGAGCAACAGTAACTAAGGGGGGCGGGGCTTACCGATAGGTCAATTGCTTCCTAAACGGATGCTCTGTCGCATAGTTACATGCACTCTGTCACTGTAAACTGGCCTGTCAATCATCTTGTCACAGTTAACATCCTCCAGATTTGATTTAATTTAACTTTCTACTGTATTGGAGAAGAAGTAGCACGTTGATCTGCCAGCCATGGATCTTTATGCGGAGAGCTCATAATTTTAACAATGTGTTTAAAAGTTAATGGCCAAACGGATGTTTATAAAATTTCACATTGTTTTTGCAGATGAAATATGACACAGATAACATCAAATAAATATTTTTTTAAATGTTGATTATTAGTAACCCAAACCCCTTTATCTAAACCTCTCTACTTAACAGTCAGTTGAGCACATCCGCCATGTTTGTAGTTTTTAACACTTTTTATTTGTGTATGTAGTTCTGAACTGAATCGGTCGCTGAAGCACAATGGATTGTGGGCAGTATTAGCCTTTAGAGTGTGAACGGATCCACACTTCAAAAATCTACCTGAAATAGTAGACCATCCGGGGACTTTTGGCATACTCTTT
This sequence comes from Schizothorax lantsangensis, assembly GCA_027422415.1. Taxonomy (NCBI): domain Eukaryota; kingdom Metazoa; phylum Chordata; class Actinopteri; order Cypriniformes; family Cyprinidae; genus Schizothorax; species Schizothorax lantsangensis. The sequence continues at coordinate 37,614,787 of CM049844.1, forward strand.
TCAACATACTATGCTTCGGGACACACTTATTCTGCTCTCACATACTATTTAGGATGGATAGTATGAACATTGGGACGCAGGGCCTGAGTGTAAACGCAGCCGAACCAGACACTGTTGTGTATGTGCTGTGTGCTTTCCGCTCAATAACGAGGCACTCCAGTCACGTCACGTTTCTTTATACAACATGAAACATTTAACATGAAAAAACAGTGTGAGTGATGCTTTCAGTAAGAATTACAACTTGATTTTCTGTTATAAAGCATTGCTATCTATTGCTATATATATATATATATATATATATATATATATATATATATATATATATATATATATATATATATATATATATATAAAGTTTGCTATCCACTAATGATAAAATCTTTTTATTAGTAAATGCAAAGATAAATAAATAACAAAAAAAACATTACATTAGAATGATAGTTTGATTTGCATAGATTAAAGCTTATTCTAGCTCAGGACAGTTTATTATAACACTATAAGCTGTTTTAAGAGAGCTAAAGTTTTGAATAAAATGTCTTATCACTTACTGTTATTTTGTTCCATATGACTTAGAAAAGATGTTGTAAGGCAGAATGATGAATTGCTTTTTCAAACAGTTAATTAAATGGTGAATGAGAATGTCTCATTTTGTGTGCCAAATATATTAATTTCTGTTGTAAAAAATTATTGTATAACAACTGTAATTGTATTATTAGTTTTATTTATTACTTAGAATATGTGTAACTCAATATTTTCACTAATTGTAAAAGCTGAATAATAGAAAAAAGCCTACTGATTAATCTGTGAAATAATTGACAATTAGTTGAGTAATCGTTGTAATAATCGTTAGATTAATGGATTATTAAAACTATCGTTTTTTGCAGCCTAGTCCATGGCCACTCACCACAGATTTTGACTGAACTTCAGGAAGAATGGGCAAATAGTCTCCAATCTAGGTGTGCAAAGATAGTACGGACATATTAAATCAGGGGACTGATGACTTTTCCGATCCTGTTATTCTAGTTTTTCAGGTTTTTTTTTGTTCAGAACTGTTGGTTTCTTTCATTATTTTGATGTTGTAAATTGAAACATATGTGAAGCTGGAAAGTCTTTCGAAGGGGTATGATGATTTTCTATAGGCACCAGGGCTCGCAAAATCGCTAGCCCGACGTCCCGGGGCTATTGTGCTTCCCAGTCAGGCTACCAAAATATACCACCGCCCTGCCCGACAAGCTACCTTAAATACAGGGCAGGGAGTTTTTAAGACCTTAAAAAGTTTTACATACGTTAAATGGTATAAGAAAAGTCTTGATTGTAATTTCAAGAGGTCTTACGGTTGGGGGTTGAAAGGCAAGAATCGTGATATGGCTGGATTAAACTTCAAAAGGCAATTATGTCATTGAATAAATATGAGCGCTGCACGTTTTAAAGTCAAAACACGGCCGGATATCTTTATGTGAATGCATCTCTGAAGGGAACCGACTGTCCTCAGAAACGTATCGTTGGCATTTTCATTTAATCTTGCTTATAAAATGCCTGATGAAGCAGCGTTTATGAGCCCGGTACTGCTTTGTATACAGCCGTTAGTGGGGGAACCACTTTATTTCTGCTGATCCTAAAGCGCCACCTCGTGGCAGAGAATGAATTTGCATTTCCAAAAAGCCTATCTTATGTTTAGATTAGAGGGCTGTATTGGGTTTGGGCTCCCGCGGGACCCAACGCAAATCTCGCAGGAGCGGGCGGTTTTACCTTTGCTGCGGGCGGGAGTGGGCGGTCAGAAAATTTTGCGGGAGACCCGTGGGGAATGGTGGGATTTGGCGTGTAATAGAAATGGAGTCAATGCACGAAGTTGAGAAGGAAATTAAAGTGGCTGTTTACTTGACAAAAGCAAAGGAAGGCAAGTCAGAAACAATTCTCAATTGTCACTGAAAAAAAGGGAGAGTTAAACTTATTAGTAAGTTGCGCAAATGTGCAAAAGTGTTTAAGACAAACATAATTCTGGCACATCTGCCCTGAGGCGACATACCTATTTTCTAAGTTTTATGTATTTATTTATTTAATAAGTTCAAGTTATTTCATGTTGTGCTTTGGCTTATTTACTTAAACGGTTTGTTATAACAGTTAAACTGTTAGTTAATCGTTTGGTGCGTGCATCATGCAGTAGGTTTAAAAACTGAGGTGCCGCTAGTTGTGGCTTTGTTTTAACAGTTAATGTTTTACAACGCTAATAAAAAAAAATACCCGATGTTTTTGACACGTGTGGTGTTTTGGTTTAGCAGTACTTCATCTTATTTAAACACAGTCATGTTTAAAGCCTGTTATTCTGGATGTTAACTTATTATATTTAGTCTGATCGTATTTGTGTACATTTTTCACAAGCTCTGAGAGAAAGTCTGCGGGAGCGGGCGGGAGTGGACACAGACATTGCGGGTGCGGGCGGGAATGGAACACGCAGGTTGCGGGCGCGGGCGGTCCTGGTCAGAAATTCAGCGGGAGCGGGTTTAAGAAAACAGCCCCGTGCAGGGCTCTAGTTTAGATCAATGCCCAATTGTGCATATAGACCCGTGTTATTACGCAGCAAACACAGAGTTGTAAATGTGAAAGAAGTTAATGTGCCTTCTAAAAATCTAAACAATTTAGACAGTAATATTTATGTTTTAAATTAATATAATAAATCATATGTTTGACTTATCCCTTTTCATAAAAATGATTTAAAGGCTGAAATACCTTTTTATAAGATTTTTGTTTTTGTGAAAACCTGTATCTGAATTGTAAATCATGTAATTGTATGGCTTAATATGTTACCATAGATATTGTCCAACCCCACTTGTGAACTTGTGCATCTCAGTCACAAATTGCCTTAAATAGATTTTTACAAATTCTGCAGATACCCTGTAAATAGTCAAAAAAAACTCTTTCCTTGATATTTGTGTATTGAAAATGTTTTTGATTGACATTTATGGTCTTTTTTTATTTGGGCTAGTTAAATTAATTTTCGGGTTACCAAAATCTGAAGGATACCTGCCCGAAGGGCTACCAGGGACTTTGAAATTTTGCGAGCCCTGGGCACTGTAGTTTTTAAATGGGAATAAGTGACAGAGACCAGCCAGAACAAGCTTGAATTCAGTGAAAGAGCACAAATGTCTCAGTGATTTCGTTTGAAGACAAATGAAACAACACCGACGTTCTCAAAAGCACTGACAAACACGAGAAACACCATTTCACAAACAATCCCGTTAGAAAGCTTATATGGTTTTACCATTTAGTGTAGCAATGCTGACTGCATAATTTTATTGTGGCATATACATATGGAATTTTATTATATTATTAATGTAGACATGTATTAAAGGAGTAATGGTTGTTATTAAGTTCTAACATTTGTGCATTTATATTTAAGCTGCTGTTTTTCATACAAATACCACAGAAACCATATACTAGTTTCAAGTTTCAAGTTTCAAGTTTTATTTGTCACATACACGACTATACAGAGACTGTATAACCAGCAGTGAAATGAGAGTCGGGTCCGCTCCATGGACAGTGCAAATATTGAAAAAACAACACAAGGGAAGTAAACATAAGATAAAATGAATGAAAAATAAGATATAAAGAATAAAATATAAAATGTAAGAGAATGTGCATGACAGTAAGCTGTAGAATTAAATATTAATATAAGCATGACTGTACAGAGAGGAATGTGCAACAGGTTATACATGGTTGACATGAAGCAGCCAATCACAAAAATAAAATAAATATAAAAATAAGATACGATTTACAAGATACAGAACGTGTTGTGTGCAAGTGTGCAAGTGTGCAAATGAGCAAATGACACTGACAGTTATGAGGTAGTTATGAGGTAGAGATTAATAATGAGTGTGTGATTAGTGATTTGAAGTAAGTCAGATGATGTTTTTAAGAGGCTGACTTTGAGTTCAGGAGCCTGATGGCCGTGGGGAAGAAACTCCTCCTGAGTCTCTCTGTTTTTGCCATCAGGCAGCGGAAGCGCTTACCAGATGGCAGCCTAGTGAAAAGACAGTTACCAGGGTGATTTGAGTCTTTGATGATTTTGTCAGCTCTGCCTCTGCATCGTTTGATGTAGATGTCCTGCAGAGAGGGGAGAGCCGACCCAGAGATACGCTCAGCTAAGCGCACAACTCTCTGCAAGGCTTTGCAGTCTTGGCTGGAGCTGTTTCCATACCACACTGAGATGCACTGAGACAAAACACTTTCTATGGTCCCTGCATAGAAAGTTTTCAGGATTGTTGGTGAGACCCTGAATTTTCTCAGTTGTCGCAGATGGTACAGTCTTTGCCTGGCTTTCTTGACCTGTGTTTGGATGTGTGTAGTCCAAGTCAGGTCCTCGGAGATGTTTACGCCGAGGTACTTGAAGCTGCTTACTCTCTCCACAGGGGTCCCACTGATCATAAGAGGAGTGTAGGGCAGCAGGTGTCTCTTTCTGAAGTCCACAATCAGCTCTTTGGTTTTGCTCACGTTCAGAGAGAGACAGTTGTCCTGGCACCATGATGTTAGTCTCTCCACCTCATCCAAGTATGCGGTCTCATCATTGTTGGAAATGAGGCCCAGAACCACAGTATCATCAGCAAATTTGATAATAGATGTGGATCTGTGAGGGGACACACAGTCATGTGTGTAGAGAGAGTATAGCAGGGGACTCAGAACGCAGCCCTGCGGGGCTCCTACGTTCAGGGTGATGGAGTTTGAGGTGTACTGGCCTACCTTCACCACTTGAGGTCTGCCGGTGAGGAAGTCTTGGATCCAGTCGCAGAGTGAGGTGTTTAGGCCGAGGCCTGTGAGTTTATTAGTCAGCTTGGTGGGGACTATGGTGTTAAAAGCTGAGCTATAGTCTATGAATAGCAGTCTTGCATAGTTCCCATTGCTGCTGTCAATGTGTGTGAGGGAGGAGTGGAGTATGTGTGAGATGGCATCATCAGTTGATCTATTGGAGCGATAAGCAAACTGAAGAGGGTCCAAAGTAACAGGGATGGAGGTGCTAATGTGGCTCTTAACAAGTCTCTCAAAAACCTTCATGACTATAGATGTGAGGGCCACTGGACGATAGTCATTCAGGCAAGAGGGTTTACTGTTCTTAGGCACAGGGATGATGATGGATTTTTTAAAGGAGGTGGGAACTACAGAGGTAGCAAGGGACTCATTGAAGATAGAAGTGAACAAACCAGCAAGCTGATCAGCGCATGATCTCAGAACCCGGCCTGTGATCCCGTCAGGTCCAGCCGCTTTCCTGATGTTCACTCCCTTTAGTGCCCTCCGAACCTCGTCCTCCGTCACGGTGATCACATGATTCTCGCTTCTCTGCCTGCTGCTTCCTGACGCACTGCTCGGCAGAGCCGCGATGCCTCCGTTGCTTTCAAAGCGGCCGTAGAAGGTGTTTAATTCTTCGGCCAGCGACGGATCTGCTCTCACCTCCGCGGAGGATTTGTTTCCAAAGGCACAGATGGTCCTTAGTCCCTGCCACATGCGTCGAGAGTCATTGAGCTGGAAATGAGACTCAATTCTCTCTTTGTAGCGATGTTTGGCGGCACTTACAGCTCGTCGGAGAGCATAACACGAAGCTTTATATTCGCGCATATTCCCAGACAAAAGAGCCTCGTTGTATGCGGCAGTGCGTTTGTTTACCGCATCACGGACTGATCTGTCCACCCACGGTTTCTGATTAGGGAAAGTCCTTACAGTTATTGTTTCTGTAGCTTGTTCGGTAAGTGTGTTTACAAAGCTCACTGCTACCTCCGTGAACTCGCTGACGTCAGATGAGCTCGCCCTGAACATGTCCCAGTCGACGTCATCAAGAGCCGACTGCAGCATAGCTTCAGAGTGGGAGGACCAACGCGTCACTTCCCTCTTCACCGGGGGTTCCTGTGCGAGCCTTTGTTTGTATTCCGGTGTGAGGAAGATGGCGGCGTGGTCAGACTTACCAAAAGCAGGTAGAGAGCGGGCCTTGTAGGCGTTCTTAAACTGAGAGTAGCAGTGATCCAGTGTATTCGGTCCTCTGGTTGGACAGGATACATGCTGGTGAAAGTTCGGCATGACCTGCCTGAGTTTGGCTTTGTTAAAATCCCCCGCGATGATAAAGGCAGCGTCAGGATGTTGGTTAATGTAGCCGCTGATCACATCGTGAAGTTTAGACAAAGCCAAGCTCGTGTCTGCCTGTGGAGGGATGTAAACGGCAGTAGCGATGACCGCGGAGAACTCGCGGGGTAAATAGAATGGGCGGCAGATAATGGAGAGATGTTCCAGATGAGGCGAGCAGGATCGCGACAGAGAGGAGATATTCCTGGGGTCACACCATTTCTTGTTAGTCATGAAACACACACCACCACCTTTGGATTTACCAGCCTCCGCTGTTCTGTCCATCCGTAAAACAGAGAAGTTGTCAGACGGCGTTACAGCAGTGTCCGGAACCGAGGGCGTGAGCCATGTTTCAGTCAAACAGATGATGTTACAGTCCCTTATGTCCCGTTGGAAACTAATCCTGGCTCTAAGATCGTCCATCTTATTATCCAAGGATTGGACATTAGCGAGCAAAAGGCTCGGTAAAGGAGGACTGTGAGCCCTTTTCCTCAATCTGTTCCGAATCCCAGCGCTTTTTCCACGGTGTTTTTTGTTCCGTCTCCTGTGTCCTTTGTTCTCCGCGTTCCGAAGAATCTCAAGAGGCCACGATGGATTCGGTGATAAAGTGTCCTGAACCAGGTTAGTGAGGCGGTTTCCGATGTCCAAGAGTGCACTTTTGTCATAGGTGATCAGTGCCGACGTTATGTGTGTAAAAATAGAAATCAAAAGTAAGTAAAAAAGTAAATAAAAGCATAGTCTTAGCGGAGCGGCCCGGACGGCAGCCGAACATAGCAGCGCCATCTTGGAATCTACTAACACTTTACCATGAGGTGCTATATGTGGTTTTACCTTTGGTTATCATGATCTAATTGTATGATACTATAGGATCAATTTGAATCAAAGTACAGTCATAACTCAGTCATTTTTACCCTATAAATATGAGGTTGTTACACTTTTTACAGATGTAACTGTTTTTGTTAATGAACATAAATTTACATCTGCATCGTGCCATCAAAGTCAGGCAACACAAACCTGTTTTATGATTTGAAACAATATCACTCATTGGAGCATGCAGAAACTAAGAAATTAATTTATCTATTATTAATTTAAGGAAAAAAGACTGAGAAGGAATTTTAAATAAGTTTACACATGCATATTTTGATGTAGAAAACATGTAGAAAACATGTAGAAAATATTTTATTATAATAAATAAGGATCTGTACCTCAAATGTTCAACCTGTTTGGCAAGTGTATATCATGTTTTGACAAAAAAAAAGTAAGTTTAAAGTAGTTTAAAACAACACTTAACTGTCCGGTTTCCATAACTTTCAAAAAATCTGCCTTTATCTTGAAAGAAATAAAGATCTGACATTTATCGTGATAATTATCTATATCAACTGAATTTTTTGGCCATATCCTATACACTTTACTGTCATTTGCATTCATATGTGCAAAAAATGCATTAGCATAATTTAAATAATATCTATCATTATTTGTTTCTGTTCTATTTTATTACTGATTCCATATTTTGATGAATATTTGAAAATGAATATTTCATGTATCATACTGCCATCTAGCGGTTATTCAATTCATGCAGTGTGGAAATTAATGTAGAATTTTTTTATAAAGAGAAATGCCTAACTGACCTGCCTTCAAATTATATCTCGTTTGTGATCACTGTTGTGTAAACTGCGTTTATGTATTTATGCGAAAGAAGGAAAATTAAAACATTTGAACTTCCTTTAAATTAAAGAAAAGCTATGCCTTGATGCATTTATTGTAGACCCATTTCCAAAGGTATCTTTGCAGAGAAACACATTAATTGGAAATTAATTTACTCCAATTTAAGGCCCTAATCCCAGCAAAACGGTCACAGGTGTACTCGTGGGCCGGATGGGCTGGATTTATCCAGGGCCGGATTTTAGCCCCAGTCCAGGGGTTCTGGGTTCAAGTTCAAGTTCAAGATTTATTTGTCACATACACGATTATACAAAGAGTATTAACCAGCAGTGAAATGTGAGTCAGGTCCGCTCCATGGACAGTGCAATATTATAGAAAACAACACAAAGTAGTATACATAAAATGAAATGAATAAAAAAAAAAGATATAAAGAACAAAATATAAAATAATGTGCATGATAGTGTACTGTAGACTTAAATATTAAGATAAGCATGACTGTACAAGAGAGGAATGTGCAAATAGGTTGTACATGGTTGACATGTAGCAGCAATCTCAAAAAATAAATAAAAATTAAGATACCAAAACACAGAAAGTGTTGTGTGCAAATGACACTGTCAGTATGAGGTAGAGAATAATGAGTGTGAGTATCTTACTGATTGTGAGTGATTAATAAGTGAAGTCAGAAGAAGTGGGTTCTTCGTACCTTGCTTATACATCTGAGATGATTTGAAAGATTCTAGATCTTCTAATCATGATAACTGATCTCTGGCTAATTTGGTTCTTCAAACGAATTTGCATATGTTATTAAAATATCTGGATCAAGTTGTCTAAGATTACTACGCATTCTCGTGTTCCCTGAAAAGGGCAGATGTATCGATATACTCGAAACAACGATCAGCAATGCAGCGATTGGCTGGCGGCAAGACAGCAATGTAATGATATCACGTAGTGACAGCATTAATTAGTTTCTTAAGGGTCAAGATCATGTTATCGGCATCAAGCCATGCCCATAATATCTGTCACCACTCAAATTAATGCACGACTCTACATTATCTGTATAGCATGTGTGGAAGACTCTAATACAAATATAAAGTAATTGTTTTATCATGAATAAATATTCCAATGAGTAAAACTAGCTGTGCCTATAGTATTATAGACTACACAACATTATTATAATTATTATAATTAAATTACTGTCTCTGGATTAGTAGGGTAATCTTCTAATAAAGTAGCAGTGGCTGGGACAGATTTTAAGTAATAATTCTGCTTAAAAAGATGCAATCTAATCCTGTTTACATGAAATAAGCTGTTCCCGAGCAGGTTTAAGCTTACGGACCTGTTGCTATGACAGCAACTCCGGGAGGAGCTTCAAAGAACCAAACAAACCGAGATCAAGCCAACTTGTCAACAATTAAATCCAGCTAACCGAGTTAGCGACGTACAAAGAACGGACCCCATTACTGTATAATGAGTGTTGTAGTTTTGTGTTTTGCTGGTTGTTATCTTCCCACCCTCAACTCTCCCAAGTTTGTGCTACTTTACATACCCATTTCTTGAGGCTTTTTTCAAATCTGAGGTGTGAATGTATCTGGGGAGTAACCCCCCAGCTCTCCCCCACTCACTATCATGAACAACTCTGTGAATGCAGTGGAGTCATTCAGGTTCCTGGGAACCACCATCTCTCAGGACCTGAAGTGGGACACTCACATCGACTCCATCGTGAAAAAGGCCCAGCAGAGAATGTACTTTCTTCGTCAACTGAAAAAGTTCAACCTGCCACAGGCGCACATGACACAGTTTTACTCTGCTATTATTGAGTCGGTTCTGTGCTCTTCTATAACTGTATGGTTTGGGTCAGCCAGCAAATCAGATATAAGAAGACTGCAGCGGACTGTTAGGACAGCAGAAAGGATCATTGGTGTGCACCTGCCCAGCCTTCAGGATTTGTACTACTCCAGAGTGAAGAAACGGGCAGGTAACATCATCACAGACCCCTCTCACCCTGGACACGACCTGTTTGCACTTCTCTCTTCAGGCAGACGCTACAGATCTCTGTGCACTAGAACATCTAGGCATAAAAACAGTTTTTTCCCCATGCCATCTCCAGCCTAAACAACTAACACAGGAATTATTACCTGTGTTCTGTAATTCATCCCCCATCTCTAATTATTTACTCTCTTTCTAGTACTATGTAAATATATATGCATAATTTTCTATACAGCTGTATATATAGAGTAAATAAGGCACAAATCTGTACATAAATCTTCTGTTCCAGATCCATACACGTTATTATTATTGTTAAGGCTTATTTAAATGTTCTGTTCTCATGTCAGATATGTATGTATGCATGCATGTATGTACCAAGAGCTTCTTAAAAACCACAACAAATTCCTCGTGTGTTTGCACACACTTGGCGAATAAAGCTGATTCTGATTCTGAATGACCAGTGCTAAAACAGGCTTGACACTTTAAGGAGAAATGATTACCTGTAGTGTGCTAGGTCCAGCATTTCTCATGGATGTTAATATCTGCTCCACCCTCTTGGGGTCCCTCATGCTCACTGAACTGTTTGATAACACAGGAATCTGAGAGAGAAAAAACAAACAAAACAAAAAACACATCAAGCCATCTATGCATGTTTTACTCCAAGTTTAATGCGTTTTAACAAGTATACAGAACAGACTCAAGATGTTTTATTGTTGTTAAAGGATAAAATAAATTTGCAGGTTTCGTTTTCTGGGTCATTCTACAGAAACGTCCACTTTTGGTATGGCAAGATGTCTTAAAATGTATTTATTTTTAACATTTAAACTTAGACCACATTATTAGATTACCTTTTGATTTTATGAATACATATAAATGACAGCTTAATTATTATTATTGTGAGCTTTTTTGTGCAATTATTTCAAGACCACGTGTATCATTTTTTTTTGTCACTGGTGTTACCTTCTTTAGCAATATTAAAAGTTTTTACGAAATATTATTTCTCTATTTTATTCAGCACATGTAGTCAGTTACAGAAAAATACTGAAAATGCAAGAAATAAGGAGATTGTGTTTTATTTATTTAATGTGACAGACTAAATCAGTACAGTAACACCAGTGACATACATAAGACCTGATATACCGATCTTCACTGCTGTTATCCATAAGTGGAATGCATTTTACAAAATGTCTGCTGCAAGGTATCAAACCACATGTTGTCAATCATGGTATAATCACTAAATTAATTAGTTTAAACCATTTGTATTATAGTTATTTTTACAATTCCCTAACAATAAATAGGTCATACCAGTGACGTCAACTAAAAGCTTCATATGAAATCATGAGATAAAAGAGAACATTTCTGATAACTGAAAAGAAACAGTGGACTAAACATGGGCCTTTTTCATAGATCTTTAGAAAATAGGAAGGAGGAAGTCGAGTGATGTCATCAGAGTGATTTTTAATCCTAAAATATATATATATATATATATATTATTTTTTTTTAAGCGGTAATACCATTGACAACTCCAGGGGACCACTATTTTCATTATATATTTTATCATATTTATTTGGCATTTTGTTTTTTTTATGCCATTTACGTCATATATTTGATAGTTATGAAAAGACTTTTGTATTTTAAATGGTAGAAAAACCTGTTTTTGACCTCAAAATAAAGCACGTTCCCTCTGTACATGGCTGTGGGGACGAGCAGTTTTGTGGTGCTTGGAATTCTATATAATTAATAAAAAAATAATAATGCCACATTGATGGCTCAGGAAGGTGTAATTGTCCAAATAACAGTTTCATTTTAAAATATATAAAAAAATGTAACTAATGTGTATTTCAATTGTAATATTTCTGTAAAGTCTAGGGACAGAAAAGTGGCCGTTTCTGTAGAATGACCCTTCTACAATGTATTTTAGGTAAATATCATTTTGTTTTCAGTCTTATAAAATATCCCGTTGCTATTTCAGTGGGAGAAGTCGTCAAGTCACCTTTATACAACACAGATTGTGTCAAAGCAGCTTTATTAGTGTTAAACAGGAGAAACGTGTGATAATGCAGGAGGACAGAAAACAGTCAGTTAGTAGAGCAATTAATGACTGAGCAGGTTATGAATTATACCAGTTTCTCCCGTAAATAGTGACTAATAACGTACAGCGTCAAATATTCGTGATTGATAAAAACAGTGCACTGTAACTGTGTCAGTAATGCTGTAATAACTTACCATGTTAAGATCTTGATTATAAATTTAAAAAGACCATATAAAACTCAATCTCTTAAAATGACTAAAACAGCATTTAGTAATATCCGCGCTGCTGCTTTTCTTCTTCTTCTTCTCTTGGTTAATGGCGGATTGCAAACAACTTTTAGGTGCATACCGCCACCTACTGTACAAGAGTGTGTAACATCATGTCATTTTAAGTGTACTCATATTCTGCTCATTAACCCTGTGTCATTAAGGAATTTAAAGGGGGGGTACAATGCTGTTTCATGCATTCAGAGTTGTTTACACTGTTAAAGAGTTTGATTTTCATGCTAAGCATGGACAAAGTTTCAAAAAAATTTTTTGGACGTATAACAGAGTATTTCTGTGCCAAAAATCTCACTTCGGGAGAGTTTTTTTCGATCGTTGTTCTTGATGACGTAAATGACGGTGGAACTCCTTATATGGGCATTTCTCCCGGAAGAACACGCCCGTACACGCATCGACCAGAGCGAGAGCGAGAGCGCGCCCATCAACGCGCTTCAATCGGCAGCGCTGCACGGGACTCGCTCGGGAAGAATGTCTCTAAAGAAGTGTGTTTTTGGTTGTGAGGGAAAGATAACCTTGTTCAGCTTCCCAAAACAACCCAGCGTTACGTGAACCGTGGATATATATGTCAATTAGTGAATGTTTATCTGCACCCCAATCACATCCAGCCACATCTCTTATTAGATTAATAACTTTTTTGCATTTAGTTTCTAAATGTCTTATGTGTTTTCCATGTATACTTACTATCAAACCATAAACCCAGGTATTTAAATTCATTTACTTTCTCTAATGGCTACTGATATCATATTAGCTTTTCTACATAACACTTACGCTTGTTTGTGAACATCATGTAACAGGATTTGCTTGTTGATATCTTAAACCCCCACTCATATGACCATTTTTCTACTTTCCCTATATTGCCTTCCTTATATTCTCTGACACTATGCCACATTCCTTCCTCTCATCCATATGGCCCCATCATCCGCATATAATGCTGATTTAATGTGCTCACCTAAATCTGAAAACCTGTAATTTATCATAATGTTGAATAAAACCGGGCTGATTGCGCTCCCCTGAGGAATACCATTATTTACATGAAACTCCATGGAAATCTCTGATCCAACTTTCACTCTAATTCTTCCGTTTGTTAAAAAGTCCATTATCCACATCCTTCCTCCAAAACTTAGTTTAATTAGCAATCCATCCCTCCACATGCTATCATATGCTTTTTCTATATCAAAATATACTATTATCATCAGCTCTTTCATTTTCAATGTCTTCTCCACCTCATTGCTTACTCGTACTAAAGCATCTGTTGTGTAATGTCCTTTTCGAAATCCACTTTGTATGTTAGTTAGTAATCCTCTCTAATCTAATACACGTGTTATCCTACGAACTATTATCCTCTCCATCCATTTGCATAAGTGGGATATCAGTGCTATTGGCCTATAATTACCTGGATTAGTTGAGTCTTTACCAGGTTTGTTGAATGGCAGAATGACTGCACTTTTCCAACAGCTCGGTATCATTCCATCCTTCCAAATTTTATTAAAGAGTCTTAACGCTAACTTAAATGCTTCTTTTGGCAACTGATGAAACATGACATAACAAACATGACATAAAAAAATGGATGTCTCAAAACTTCCTTTGTCTTAATAGCGATAAGACAGAGGTAATGCTTATTGGCACACCACATCAAATTAGTAAATCTGGTGCGTTAGCCTTAACAGTGGAAGGTACGGTTTTAGATTTTCAAAATAAATAAAAAAATCTGGGGGTGATATTTGACATTAATCTAACCTTCGATCCTCATGTTCAGAATACAGTTAAAAATTCATTTTTTCATCTCAGAAACATCGCAAGACTCCGCCCCATGTTATCCCTTCCGGTTGCTGAAAAATTGATAAACACATTTGTTTTTTCTCGTATTGATTACTGTAATGCTTTGCTTGCTGGGGTTTCTAAATCCACCTTAAGTAAGCTGCAATCAGTTCAAAATTCAGCTGCTAGAATTCTGACAAGGACCAAGACAAGTGAGCATATTTCTCCAGTTTTAGAGTCATTGCATTGGCTCCCGTCAGATTTCGGATTGATTTTAAAATTCTCATGCTAACCTATAAGGCTTTGCATGGTTTGGCACCACATTATTTGTCTCAACTGTTATCTGTTTATACTCCAAGTCGCGATCTACGTTCCTCTGATTCTGGTCTTTTAGTGATACCCCCTACTCGTCTACGGTCTATGGGTGATCGGGCCTTTTCGTCTTGTGCACCAAAACTCTGGAATTCTCTTCCTTCTGAGATCAGACAGGCTGAATCTTTTAGTGTTTTTAAATCTGTTCTTAAAATATATTTTTTCAGAATAGCTTTTAAGTGATTTTCTTGTGTCATATGGAAAATGTTTATTTTACTTTTAATTGTTATTATTGTTTTTTCCCAATCTTTTCTTCTGTGTAAAGCGCTTTGAGATGTACCTTGAAAGGCGCTATAGAAAATAAAGTTTATTATTATTATTATTATAACATAATTGATCTTGTCCTGGACTTGTATATCCAGTGCCTAGCAAAGCTATATTGAGTTCAGCCATTGTAAAATCCACATCTAATGTTGATATACCATCCTCCCTCTTTAGCTTCACATCCTTATTCTCTCTGAGTGCAAGATCTTTCAGCTGCTTGTGCATATCCGTAAGGTGGTCACCACTATACACTGACATAAATGTCTTACCCAACACCTCTGCCTTTTCTTTGTCAGACACTATCACCTTTTCCCCATCAATCAAAGCTGGAATTTTAACAGCTTTCCTTTTCCCACTCATTCTCTTAAACATAGACCATATATCCCCTAACTCAACTCCTCTACCTATGGTGGAACAGAACTCTCTCCAACTTCTCTTTTTGGTATATTTAATTGTCCTACGTGCCATTGCCTTTTTCCTTTGATACTCTATAACATTCTCTTGTGTCAGATTCTTCTTCAGCGTTCTAAATGCCTTGTTTCGCTCTTTAACAACTCTACAGCATTCCTCATTCCACCAAGGAACCACTTTCTTCCTACCTTTTGTTGTTATTTTTGGAATACTCAAAATTGCTGCATTTAAAATATGATCTGTAATTTGCTTCGTGCATTCCTCTATGCCTCCTTCTAATGTAACCAGGTTTACTGATTCCTCACAACATGTTCTATAATTTTCCAAAACACCATCTGTTAATTGTACTTCCTTCTTGAATGCATATGTTTGTATTAACTATAGTAAGAATTGGAAAGTGGCCACTTCCTAAGGTAGTATTACTCTTAATATACCAATCACGTGTATTTACAAAGTTATCTGATACCAACGTGAGATCCAAACATGATATATTACCCCTATTTACATCAATTCTTGTACCCTGTCCATTATTAATGCATACCAATGATCTTTCTTCCATCATTTCTTCTATTATGTTCCCATTATTATCAGTGTGATTGCTACCCCATAAGCTGTTATGTGCATTGAAATCACCACACCATATTTCTTTCCTGTATACAGTCCCTGCTACTTTATTTAATTGATTAATATCTAATTTTTTGCAAGGATTGTAAAAATTAATCAACTTAATATTTCCCTCATTTCTTGGACTATAGATCTCAACTATTACACACTCTATATCTTCTGGGCAAGGAACGTCCCTAGATGCCAACCCCTCCTTGAGAAAGGTAATACACCCTCCACCATTATGATTGTTAGGTCTATCATGCCTTATAAAATTAAACCCTGGGATCACAAAATCTAGTTGGGCTTGTAACCAGGTTTCTTGTACACATACTACATCAGGAACAACATCTAATTCATGAATGTACTTTTTAAATTATTGACCGTTAGCTATAAGGCTTCTGGCATTCCACTGTAGTATATGTAGTACCATAATTAGCACCCTAATCCTCAGTTTGTGTATGTCCTCCATTTCCAGTTTCTGTCAACAATGCATGTATCTGATCTGCTTTAATGTCTCTCATGTCAAGGAATTTTCCTGCTGCCTCTATAATAGCCTTAATTCTGTCACTTTTCTTTTTTAACTGTGTTGCAACATTGATAGTGTGACAAATGAAGCCCACAAAGTTCACTTTCTTCACTAAAGTATCATCATCAACTTTACATTTGTGCTCACAACCATTCTGCATATGACCTGGATTCTGGATTTGCGTCTGATTAACTGATGTTATGTTTCTTTGAACCATTCCACTAACGTTTTTGTCAATTGGTCCTATTTCTCTTACTTTCTTTAATGCTTCTGCATATGATACTTTATTCAAAAACCTAACCTTCTGGACTTCTCTGGCTTCTCTCTGCACTTCACATCCTCCAAACGCTGCACTGTGTTCTCCTCCACAGTTACAGCATTTAACCTTTGCATCCTTTTCACAATTACCATACTCATGCTGACCCCCACATCTAGCACTGCTGTGCCGTATGCCCCATTCTTTGGCATTTGTAGCATCTGAGAGGTTTAGGGATGTACTCTCTCACGCTGTAATTCATATATCCCATTTGCACTGATTTGGGGAGGATTCTCTCAAATTGCACTACCACAGATAACGTTTCTTTTAATAATCCATCTCGTTTAGCTTTTAACCGTATAGCCTCAACTACTTTGCTTCTGGATCTCATGTTTAACATACTCAATGGAACTCCTGAGATAACTCCTCGCACTTTTGTCATTGCTCCCGAGATGTGAGCCTTCATTCTTTCTCCTTGAAGTGAGGAATTTTTTTCTTGTTGTTTGCTGATTGCATGAATCAGTATTCTTTTATTGTTCATAAATCTTGCGAATTTAATTTTACCAATCTCTTTCTCAATTGCCCTGTTAAGTTTGATTGGGTGGTAATGTCCACCATCCTTGTTAAACTCAATTATAACTTTCCAGTCATTTTCTTGTACTTTCTCTATATTCTCAGATTTCTGTTTCTCATACTGATTAGCTCTCTGTTTCTTGCTAGTGTTTCTCTCACCAGACTCGCTATGTTCCGACCAACTTACTCCTCTATTTCTTTCTCTCAAAGCTCTTTTCATTTTTGTAGATTTGGCCATCATCCAATCCATTTCATCCCCATCGGAACTACGAAGCATGATGTTACATTCACAGTACAGTTTATGCAGATCTGCCAAAAAAAAGAAAAAAAAAGAAAAAAAGAAAAAGAAAATGCTGTTACGTAACGTTCCACCAGAGTCACGTCTCCACACCCGGCACCTCGACACCACCTCCTTCTCCCGCCAAAAACACAACCTTCCCGCGCTGCTCTTTCTTCTTCTTCTCGCATTTACAGTGAGTTACAGTGAGAGCAAACCAGCATATGGTGCTTTACTGCCACCTACTGAGCTGAAGTGTGAAGCCTTAATGGCTAGGAAAAATGCTTCCATTTGTCCCAAAATTCCATTTGTCCTTATCTGTTAGCCTACATTAGTTTCAGTATTTCCACATGCATAGGCTACATTATTCAGTGGGGTGGTTTCTGAATTTATTCGGATTTCAGTTTAAACCTGCACAGTAAAATCCTGAGTGTTAAATTAACACTGCTCAGAGCATATGTGACCATGGACCACAAAACCAGTCATAAGTGTCAATTTTTCGAAATTGAGATTTCTACATGATCTGAAATCTGAATAAATAAGCTTTCCATTGATGTATTGTTTGTTAGGATTGGACAATATTTGGCTGAGATACTTGAAAATCTGGAATCTGAGGGTGCAAAAAAAATCTAAATATTGAGAAAATCACCTTTAAAGTTGTTCAAATTAAGTTCTTAGCTATGCATATTACTGATCAAAAATTAAGTTTTGATATATTTACGGTAGGAAATTCGCTAAATATCTTCATGGAACGTGATCTTTACTTAATATCCTAATGATTTTTGGCATAAAAGAAAAATGGATAATTTTGACCCATACAATGTATTTTTGGCTATTGCTACAAATATACCCCAGCGACTTAAGACTGGTTTTGTGCTCTAATAATAATAATAATAATAATTCATTACATTTCTGCTTTTCTAAGCACTCAAGGCGCTCTACATTGTCAGGGGGTGTCTCCTCATCCACCACCATTATTTGGAAATCTGAAGGGTCTGGAGTGATTCTGGATGAAGGAATGGTCTCTGATCTCTTGTCAAATGTTCTCCAAACTATATACCAATTCAGGCATTATAGGTGAAGATTTAGAGCTGTTATCTCAGCAA
The DNA here is from genome assembly GCA_027422415.1 of Schizothorax lantsangensis. Lineage (NCBI taxonomy): Eukaryota > Metazoa > Chordata > Actinopteri > Cypriniformes > Cyprinidae > Schizothorax > Schizothorax lantsangensis. The sequence goes on from CM049844.1 coordinate 37,633,002, forward strand.
CAGGTGGTTGCAAAAAGTATTGAATAAAAGGGTATGATTAATTGTGGCCAATGTGTATTAGAGAAAAACATTTATTTCATAATGAGATTCCTCCTCCTCCCCTCCCCCCTCCAGTGAAACGTTATGTTTTTGTATTTATTTTTTTAAATAAAAGGTCAAAATAATGAATGATACAGATTTATTTTCACAGCCTTCTTTGATCATATTTACCAATGGTATGAATAATTTTGAGCACAACTGTGGGCTATATAAAGTAGTTTTTTTTCTTTTCAATTAAGCACTGGATAAGATGCACATTGACTATCTTATTACCAAACATCATTAGCGCAAGCATCTGCAGGTGGCCGGAGTGTATATAGCTCACAAAGCCGAGAAGATCTCTTATTTATTCATGTGAATTGAACGAAGCAAAGATACAATCATCACATTGAAACTGCAATCCGCATTTGAAGATGATGAACGCACGGGTGGTTAAGAAAGAGGACGCTGTGCCGCGACTGCAGCTGTTTAATTGCGCTTACACTGACTGTGGTGCTACATTCATTCGTCAGTGGCGTCTGCTGGAGCACGAGACTGTGCATACCGGGGCGGTGAGTCCTATTCGGTTTTTTCTTCTTTTCTTGAAATAAAAGACCGCTTTTATTAAGTTCTCTTTTCTGCGTTTTTTCTGTTTTCTTCAGCGGCCTCACAAGTGTGTTGTAGAAGGATGTGGACGCAGTTTCACCCGTAAATCGCACCTGAGTCGACATGCTTTAATACACAGCGGGGTGAAAAACTTGAAGTAATGTTATTTATAAACAGCCAGTTACAAAAAAAAAAAAGTATATCCTGTAGTGAGACCTATATAGATATGGATGATCTACTTGGCTAAACGCTCTGTAGTTTTAAATTTAGTTATGGGATCGTATTAATTGAGATGCTATGTGGAATCTGTACTTAAAATGAACTGGCATGGTGGGAAAGAGAAAGTGGCCAGTTTAAAAGGTGTTCTACATCTGTGAATTACCATTTTTCCTCTTTGTACATCTGAGAATGTTTGCGCTTCTCGTTGAGCAGGTGCAGTGTTGCTGCATGTGACAAAAGCTTCTTCACCGCTGATAAACTCAAGAGGCACGAGCGCTACGCTCACAGCGAGAAACGCGAGTATTTCAAGGTCGGACTCTTAACCACCACACAGTTACTGGCCACATTTCGCTGTTTGCGTAAACGGGCTTTGTGCTTGTAATCAATGTCTGTTTTCTGTTTTTCTCAGTGTAATGATCCACAGTGCGCAAAGACGTTTAGGAAACGGCGAGCGTTAAAACTGCACCTGGCGACGCACGGTACATCCAGTTTCAGGTGCGTCTGCGCAGTGTTTTTAATAACTAATACTCTGTATTTTACTTTTAGTTGTCAAAGTTGCAGTGAAAATACCTATTTTTTTTTTTTTTTCCCCCCGTGTAAGATGCTTGAAAAGCGGCTGTGGAATGAGGTTCGAGTCTCACATTGCGCGGAAAGCACATGATCGGAGACATTCAGGTGAAGATTAATTTCTGAAATGTTTCATCTCCTGGCGTTAACTCTTTAACCCTATTAATTGATCACCACATGTTACCCAATGGTTAATCCAAAATCTCTTTACTGGTTCACATTTTGGTAAATATGAATGCTGCCTTGTGTACTGAACTTGTTTTAGTGAAAATTAAAACCATCTAAAATGTAGGGAAGTGGAGTGAGTTTTCAAATTGAGGTACAAACTTTTAGATGCTTTGGAGTTGAGATTGATGGCAAAGCAATACTGGGACTTAAACGCATTAATTTGGGTGTGAAATCTGTTTTCAGAGTATAGTTGGGCCAAAACCATAATCAAAGACACATGAGTTTCTGTAGGTTACTCTAATGTAGTAAAATGACTGGCTTTTATTTTTATTTTTTTTATGGTGGGTGGATAGTATCAGAAGTACTTAATTGAGACCACTTCTAACAAGTTCACAACGCCCACCCAGTATTTGTTTCTTCAGGTTATCGCTGTCTTCATGCTGAATGCCCCATCAGTGTGCACACCTGGAGGAATTTACAAAAACACCTGGCAAGTCACCCAGGTAAACCGGTGAAACCGTTTGTTTGCTTATTGGATGTAAATTGCTGTTTTCCATGAGTAGAGCTGTTGGACAAGCCATTACTGGCACAAAAAGCACACACACACCAAAGACGTTTCCTTCTGTCAACAGCATCATTCACCTGTATGGTATGTAAAAAAGCCTTCAGGAAGCGTGATGCTTTGAGGAGACACAAGCGGACACATGCGTTACAGAAGCCGGTTTTGCTCTGCCCTAGTCAGGGCTGCCAGGCTTACTTTTCCACCACCTTCAACCTGCAGCATCATATCCGAAAGATCCATCTACAGCTGCTCTCTCACCACTGTTCCTTCCCTGGCTGCAGCAAGAGTTTTGCCATGCGTGTGAGTACATTTGTGGAACATGGTCAGGATGGTAGAATGGTCCTTTGTTTTTGTTTTTTTTAAGTGACATGAAGTGCAAGTAACCAGTAGTTGAATTCTGCTCCAGTTTTGACTTCATGTTCAAGTTTGTATTTGCAGATCTGTAGTGTTTACGGTGTTTTTTTAGATTGTGAAATTGTCCTAGTAACCCCTGCCTCACCTGTGCTGTTTCAACAGGAAAGCCTCGTCCGCCACATGTTACGTCATGAACCTGAAGTGGCCAAACTCAAGGTAGTTATGTTCCTTAAAGTACACTAGTCAACATTTGAAGTGGATCAAAACCTTTCAAAGTTGTCCTTAAGCCAAAATGCGTTTTTCCGAGGGCAACTTTGATTTTTTGGATCCACTTCAAATGTTGTCTATCAGTTAAAAGCTGTTTGAGCTTGATTAACAGCATTAATGTGTACTTTACCTCCAATTTTATTAAATCCATCTGTGTTTGTATTTAAAAACTGCTTTTAATTTTACTTCACTGGTTATTTGTATTAAGCACCCACATAAGCGGAGCAGCAAGAGTTGGCAGAAACGTTTGGAAGGGCGAAATCGCCGTCCTCTGGTTGAAGACCTTCACTCTCTCTTTTCATTACGCATGAAGATCTCTCCGAAGGCCAAACTGGAAGCAGATCTGACGGGCCTTTTTAATGAGCGTAAAATTCCACACTATGTTGATCCTGAAGTAAACCTCCGAGATCTGTTCAGTATCCGTCCGACTAAGGTGGCTGATAAATAGATTTTTTTTTTTTTTTGTGTATACACAAATACTGTGCTGACATGCATTCAGTTTAAAGAAAAATGTTTTTGTTTCAGGTGTCAGTACTTGAGGTACAGCATTATTACTGCTGAACTATGAAATTTGAGTTTGAGAAACAATTGAAATTAAGTTCTGTCTATGATAAATAAAGGTGATTTTGGTTTTGTCAGTCTGGTTTCTGCATGTTTTCATAGTAGCTTGGGCTGTGGTTCTTAAGGAAATACTGTTTGCAACTTTCAAGTCATTTGGAAGTTGACTTCTATAACCTGCTCCATGAAAAGCTGAACGTTTTGCTTCAGAACGCTTGTGCACTGAATTGTACAACACTACCTCAAATATTACATGGCAACTTCAGATCTTGGTGCTTTTATTTTGTTTTGTTTTTCCTGCTTCTGTAACGGTTGCAATTGCGTGGCTGTGGCACAAAGAAATTTGAGAAAAAAAAAAACTTTCACAATGATGGGGCAAATTAGGTATTTTCCAAACTTCAAATCCACTCCTACTGGCTGTGAATGAGATAGTAAACGCAATGAAAATGCATCCAAACATGAACAGGCTAATGCATTAATTGCAATCTATAAATACAAAGGGTCTGCATAATTTTCTTTTGTCTCATACAAGGTAGGGCTTTAACAAACCAGGCCAATTAGAAACAGTTACCTTTAATGTTACCTTTTCTATTGTACTAAACTATACCTTTTAAATAAAAAGCATAAATGGTTTGGACAAAATAATTAATCTTGCAGAACTTGGAGAAGAGGATATAGGGGAGATGCAACATCAGAGACTGAAAATCTTTGCTCTTCTCAAATTATTTTGGCAAAAATGCAAGCTTAAAAAAATAGGCAAGCTTCAAGTTAGACACCTTTATTTTTATAGCAGTTTGAACAACAGCGAAGCAACTTCACAGTATTAAATGGGAAACGGAATGATGCGAACTTGCTTCCAAATTCTGCTGTAAAGCAACTTTACCAGGACAATATGTTAATGTCATTATTTAGCTTCAGTCAGATCATTGTTTGTTCAGTCAAGTCACCATTATTTATAAAGCGCTTATTACAATGTTGATTGTGTCAAAGCATCTTTACAGTATTAAACCGGGAAACAGTGTGTTGAAATAGTGGGCTGTTCTCCTCTGGCCAGACGAAACCAGTTTAATTCTAGGCTGCAACAAAGTTAGACTATGCAAAGGACTCATCTCCCAGCAGGCACAAAACAGGCACACAACGTCATAAGACGTTGATATTTGGTTAAATTTTGGTTGCGACGTCGGGTGACCAAAATCCAATGTAAATCCAACGTCTAATGTCAATGTTAAATTGATGTCCAATACCGACGTCAGCTGACATTGAGATTTAGTTGTTTTTAGGTTGTGTAACCAAAATCCAACGTTAAGTCAACGTCAAATTGACATCAAATATTGACGTCAACACGATTTTCATTTTCAACCAAAATGCAACGTCTGTCTGACGTCATGTCCAACGTCAACCTGACGTTACATAGACGTCTGGTGCCTGCTGGGCTGGTTCCCGTGGTCTTGTCCCGATTGCTGTCCAAGTGCCAAGGTCTTCGGAGGGGATCTGTCTCTGGAGCTCATCTAGTTGACATGGTCTCTGCTGACATTCAGGGCTGTAGAAGTCGTCTCTAGCTGCTGATCCACCATCTGGACTGGATCTGGATTGTGTGTTATGGGAAGTGTTCCCGGTTCCGGTTGACCTAATTAATGCAGCCTAACAATTCTTTAACGGATTTGAATTATAGAAATGTGCTGTTATGTGTACGCCAGGTTAAAGAGATGGGTTTTTAATCTAGATTTAAACTGACAGACTGTGTCTGCCTCCCGAACAGTGTTAGGTAGATTGTTCCAGAGTTTGAGAGATAAATAGGAAAAGGATATGCCGGTAATTAGCAAGATCTTAAAATGTATACGATGTTTAATAGAGAGCCAGTGCAGTGTTGACAGAACCGGGCTAATGTGCTCATACTTCCTGGTTCTAGTAAGAACTCTAGCTGCTGCATTTAAGCGTGCAGAGCAACCACCCAATAAAGCATTACAATAATCAAACCTTGAGGTCATGAAAATATGAATTAACGTTTCTGCATTTTTCATTGAGAGCATAGGTCGTAATTTAGATATATTTTTGAGATGGAAAAATGTGATTTTACTAATGCTAGAAACGTGGCTATCGAAGGAAAGATTGAAAGACGGTTTCTAACTGATGACGAAGAACTGACAGAGCAGCTATCAAGTATTAGTCTGTTCCTGTCTGTTGTGCTGCTGAGAGGTTTGTGATTGTAGCTCCGCTTTTTTATTGAATCTTTACCTTACTTTCACTCTCTGTTGTTTAAAGTGATAATATATAACTTAATTCCCACCATATTTCTGGTATTATCTATCAAACTAATCTAACTAATTTGATCGCTCGCTTTTAAAACCGCGAGTGCAGCGCGTTAGCCGGTTAGCTTGTCACTCGCGGTTCCATTCGCGCTGCTATTCGCGCCTATTATTGTTTTCATTTCTCTCTTGCTCCGTTTTTCATGAGTTCATCAAACAACAGTGGTAAGTGGTAAGTGGTAAGTTAAGTTGGTATCATTTATCAATCACGGTGAGTAATGGCTTCTTCTCCTGCTATTGTTATTTGCACTGTTTGCCACATGTACAGTTTATCTATCTCTGTCGGCGATGAGGGATTCACATGTGATAAATGCAGGGAAATAGTTAGGCTGACAGAGAAGGTTTTAGAACTAGAGACACGCATCCAAACTTTAGTTGAGGACAGTAAGAATGTGAGGGCTGTAGATACTGCTTTGGATGTGATTAGCTCAGGGACTCCTGTACATTGTTCGGTTCCGGTATTAGGGCCCGTGCAGCAGGGCAACTGGGTGACAGTGGGGCAGCATAGTCGCGGGTCAAAACACCGCTCTTCCGTTCCGATCAGAACATCAAACAGGTTCTCCCCACTCAGTGACGCACCCACTGAGAAACCTGGTGAAAGTGCTCTAGTTATTGGCGATTCTATTGTACGGAACGTGAAAATAGAGGCACCAGCCACTAGTGTTGTTTTTGGCGGCCTGTTTTCATTTTAGTTTTAGTCTAGTCTTTGTGTGAAGCTCTCATTTTAGTTTTTATTAGTTTTAGTCACATTCATACTCTTTTTAGTCTAGTCAAGTTTTAGTCAACGAAAAGTCTGAGCATTTTAGTCTAGTTTTAGTCAGAATTATCCATGACTATTTTCGTCTAGTTTTAGTCAACGAAAACTGATGACTATTTTCGTCTAGTTTTAGTCGACGAAAACTGATGACATTTAGTCTAGTTTTAGTCAATGAAAATTGTATTTTAGTCTCTTTTTAGTAATGCAATTCTATTTAACCCAGTCAATATAGTATAAGTACCTAGCAGTACAGACGAAATGTTCTTTTAGCCAAACTCATTTCAAACAAGGTTATCTTATTATATTATTGTTACCTTATAGACTTAAGAATACATCCAAAGACACTCTGATTTGAATTTACAACATTTATTTTACCAACCAAACACGTTAGAAGTACACACACATAAATTTAAATAAATAAAAACAATAAATAAAATAAAATAGCATCACATGACAATGCCAGAAAAAAATATATAACGTTACATTCAAGTTTAACAAAGAGAAAATAGGTGCTTGAATGCTCGAGCTACAATAACATACTAAAAAGTGTAAAATGTGTGTCTGTTACTTGTATTGCTTGTAAACTGAAGTCAGATGAAGCCGGCCATCGGTCTCTTTCTCTGTGTCATACTTAACTTTGTTTGTTGTCGTCTTCTCTAAATAATGCCGCGAGTGGAGCTTGAGGAAGTGACGTCGCCTGCGTCTGCGCAGAGTGTTGCCAAGTCCCCAAATATTTAGACCCTGGAACTTTACCGGGGAACCCCCCTCGTAATGCGATTGGGCTAGATTTGAGTAGCAATTGGGTGGGTTTTGTTGCGAAAACCTGGCAACCCTGACAGCCCCTGAAGTAACGTTAAGTCACATGAAACAGAAATACTGCAAAATAATAACGCGACTAAACGAGACGAAATAACGTTATAACATTTCGTTTCGTCTCGTTTTGGTCAACGAAAATGAAGAGACATTTTAGCATAGTTTTTATTTTGTAAACCACATTTAGTCTCGTTTTTATTCGTCAACGATATTGCATTATACATTTAATTATCGTCATCGTCACATGACCAGCATTTACGTCTCGTCTCGTCTCGTTTTCGTCACGTGATAAAGGTTCGTTGACGACGATATTTCGTCATAATTTTCGTTGACGAAAGCAACACTACCAGCCACCATAGTCCATTGTTTACCGGGAGTCAGAGCGCCTGACATCTTGGCAAATTTAAAAGTGCTGGCTAATGCTAAAAGTAAATTCAGTAAGATTGTTATCCACGTCGGCGCTAATGATGTTCGACTTCGCCAGTCGGAGATCACTAAAAATAATGTTAAAGAGGTGTGTGAACTTGCAAGTACGATGTCAGACACTGTAATATGCTCTGGCCCCCTCCCTGCTTATCAGGGTGATGAGATTCATAGCAGACAACGTCACTCAATGGCTGGATGTCTAAGTGATGCCTGCAGAATAACATAGGTTTTATAGACAACTGGATGAGTTTTTGGGGCAGACCTGACCTGTTGAGAAGAGATGATGTTCATCCCTCCTGGGGTGGTGCCGCTCTTCTCTATAGAAATATGGCACATAGTCTTAGAGTTTGTACTTGACTAACTGGGGCCCAGGTCAGGAAGCAGACAGACTGGATAAACCGACCGTCTGCTAGCAGCCACGTTTCTAGCATTTGTAAAACTGCATTTTTTCATCTTAAAAATATATCTAAACTGAGACCTATGCTCTCAATGTCAAATGCAGAAACATTAATTCATGCGTTTATGACCTCAAGGTTAGATTATTGTAATGCTTTATTGGGTGGTTGTTCTGCACGCTTAATAAACAAATTACAGATGGTTCAAAATGCAGCAGCTAGAGTTCTTACTAGAACCAGGAAGTATGACCACATTAGCCCGGTTCTGTCAACACTGCACTGGCTCCCTACTAAACATCGTATAGATTTTAAAATCTTGTTAATTACTTATAAAGCCCTAAATGGTTTAGCTCCTCAGTACTTGAGTGAGCTCTTATCGCATTATAGTCCTTCACGTCCGCTGCGCTCTCAAAACTCTGGCCATTTGATAATACCTAGAATATCAAAATCAACTGCAGGCGGCAGATCTTTTTCCTATTTAGCTCCCAAACTCTGGAACAATCTACCAAACACTGTTCGGGAGGCAGACACACTCTGTCAGTTTAAATCTAGATTAAAGACCCACCTCTTTAACCTGACATACACCTAACACACTACTACACTTCTATTATTCAAATCCGTTAAAGGATTGTTAGGCTGCATTAATTAGATCAACCGGAACCGGGAACACTTCCCATAACACACGATGTACTCGTTACATCGTAAGAAGATTGGCATCTACGCTAATAGTTGTTTCTTTCTTATTCTGTTTCTCAGTCCGCGTCCGGATCAGATGGTGGATCGGCGCCGGGAGATGATGTCTGCGGCCCTGATCGTCAGCGATGAGCCCCAGAGACATATCCCCAGTGAAGACCTCGACTAAAATACAATAAAACTAAAAATAAAACAAATAATTAAAAATATAATAATAAAATACCTAACTACATAATACTATTATTGTTAGAAATTGAAACAATATAAAAATAGAAATATAATACATTTATACATTTAAAAATGTAATTAAAACAATAAGTAAACAATGAATAAACAATAATATCCTGGCCAGAGGAGAACTGGCCCCCCGACTGAGCCTGGTTTCTCCCAAGGTTTTTTTCTCCATTCTGTCTCAGAGGGAGTTTTGGTTCCTTGCCGCTGTCGCCTCTGGCTTGCTCAGTTGGGGACACTTAATTTCTAGCGATTATAGTAAATTTGATTTCACAGTTACTATTTAAACAAAACTTAGCTAGACAATGACATCTCCGAATTCAATAATGAAACGCCCTTAACTGAAAATTGAGTGTTTAATCTTATTATTATACATTACTGACACTCTATCCTCCAACTTGATACTGTTAAGTGCTTTGACACAATCTGTATTGTTAAAAGCGCTATATAAATAAAGGTGACTTGACTTGACTTGCTAGCCGCCTCACGTCACAGAAGTCAGTTAATTCTCAGCACATAGAGACTCCTTCACCTAGATATCAAGTCAAGTCACCTTTATTTATATAGCGCTTTTAACAATACAGATTGTGTCAAAGCACTTAACAGTATCAAGTTGGAGGATAGAGTGTCAGTAATGTATAATAATAAGATTAAACACTCAATTTTCAATTAAGGGCATTTCATTATTGAATTCGGAGATGTCATTGTCTAGCTCAGTATAGTTTAAATAGTATCTGTGAAATCCAATTGACGATAATCGCTAGAAATTAAGTGTCCCCAACTGAGCAAGCCAGAGGCGACAGCGGCAAGGAACCAAAACTCCCTCTGTGACAGAATGGAGAAAAAAACCTCGGGAGAAACCAGGCTCAGTCGGGGGGCCAGTTCTCCTCTGGCCAGGATATTATTGTCTATTTATTGTTTACTTATTGTTTTAATTAAAATTTTAAATGTATAAATGTATTCTATTTTTATATTGTTGCAATTTCCAACAATAATAGTATTACGTAGTTAGGTATTTTATTATTATATTTTTAATTATTTGTTTTATTTTTAGTTTTATTGTATTTTAGTCGAGGTCTTCACTGGGGATATGTCTCTGGGGCTCATCGCTGACGATCAGGGCCGCAGACATCATCTCCCGGCGCCGATCCACCATCTGATCCGGACGCGGACTGAGAAACAGAATAAGAAAGAAACAACTATTAGCGTAGATGCCAATCTTCTTACGATGTAACGAGTACATCGTGTGTTATGGGGAGTGTTCCCGGTTCCGGTTGACCTAATTAATGCAGCCTAACAATCCTTTAACAGATTTGAATAATAGAAGTGTATTAGTGTGTTATGTGTACGCCAGGTTAAAGAGTTGGGTCTTTAATCTAGATTTAAACTGACAGAGTGTGTCTGCCTCCCGAACAGTGTTAGGTAGATTGTTCCAGAGTTTGTGAGCTAAATAGGAAAAAGATCTGCCGCCTGCAGTTGATTTTGATATTCTAGGTATTATCAAACAGCCAGAGTTTTCAGAACGCAGCAGACGTGAAGGAATATAGTGAGATAGGAGCTCGCTCAAGTATTGAGGAGCTAAGCCATTCAGGGCTTTATAAGTCATTAACAAGATTTTAAAATGTGTCTGGCTGTGTTTTTTACCTGCAATTAACCCTTTCCAGGCCAAAGGAGGAAAAGGGGACCTACCTTTTTTTGAGCTCCTCTAGAGGATTTCTGTTTAGCCTCTTCAGTGGTCTTGTGTATACAGGCTAATATTGCTCACATAACATAGCTATCTGAGGATAGCTGTGTTCCTACTTGGGTGGGATGTTCCCCTTGATCTAATCGGGTTCCCCCATTTCTGCCAAGTTGCATGAGCGGGCTGTGGCGTCAGTGGCATGGCCACTTTCTGAGGAAAGGCTTGGTGTATGTTTGTCGCTTCCTTGGTGCTCTCCCACCAGGTGGAAAGGCATGTGCCTCGGCACAGCTTGGTTGGATTTTGTTCCCTAATAGGGGGCGCAGCGTAGAGTTCCCTAGAAGGGGAACATCTCGGGTTACACATGTAACCATGGTTCCCTGAGAGGGAACGAGACGCTGCGCCCCCTTGCCATGCCTTCGGCCTGCCTGTTTACATCTCCTTCAGACAGCTAAGTGGATGACGTATTCAGCAGGTGCCCTTTTATACTTCCGGGCACCCCTCCTATGACGCCATGGGCCAGGTGGACCAATAGATTGGCATTGTTTCACATGTGCTTCAGACACCGGTCATGCAGGTTGCATTCCCAATGTGCCCCCTAGGGGGCGCATCGTCTTGTTCACTCTCGGGGAACCATGGTTACATGCGTAACCCGAGACGTTATCCTTCAAAGACCTGGAAATATGTGAGTGGTGTGGAGAGCGTCTTTTCAAATCTGCACCGCCATTAACGCGTCACGTGTCCTCCAAGTTGTGATTGGAGGTCAACTGCAACGCGTCAAAGGGAAGATGGATGGGGCTATGTACCGTCAGGGCCAGGGCATTGAAGCCGGCCAGGGCATTGAAAATGGATCGTGGATGGGTATTCCAGCATGACAATGACCCAAAACACACGGCGAAGGAAACAGAGTGGCTCAAGCAGAAGCACATTAAGGTCCTGGAGTGGCCTTGCCAGTCTCCAGACCTTAATCCCATAGTAAATCTGTGGAGGGAGCTGAAGGTTCGAGTTGCCAAATGCCAGCCTCGAAACCTTAATGACATGGAGAGGATCTGCAAAGAGGAGTGGGACAAAATCCCTCCTGATATGTTTGAAGTTGAAGTTTGAAGTTGAAATTTATTTACTTTTCTGCTTAGCAATACTGAGATTGAATTATAGCAGAAAGTACATTGAACGAAAAAATAACAAGAATACTAATAATACTACTCCAAAAAAATAATAAAAGATATACATTTGCACACATATACATATACGTCTGTCCATACTTAAGCAAAATATACATCCATTCACTCACGCACATAAACATAAAAAGTTTTGAAACATACAAGTGCAACTACAAAAACGACCCTAAGCATCAACATTGCATGCATTGAGTCTTATACCAAAAGGAATGGTAGAACTAGCATAACGTTTTGTCCTTGCTTTGAATAATGTCAAATTGCTTTGCTTCCTAAGAAGCCGACCAGTTTTTTCACCCCTGGTTGGTGGAAAAAGTTCATGAAGGGGATGATCATTCTGGGCCATCTCTTGTATTAATTTAATGGTGGCTTGCTCTCTCCGACCTTGTAAATCAGGTAGATGTATTGATGTGTTGGTAAATCTCTCAATGATTCGTTGTGCCCTCTTTTGAATGCTTTCCAGCAAAGCTGCTTGCTTTTTTGTGCAACCAACTAACAGCACATTTGCATACTCCAAACAGGGTCTGATCAAGGAGCAGTACATACTGACTAAATCATCAGCAGAAGCTCCATGTTTTGCAAAAATTGTCAAAAAGTGAAGACGTTGAGATGCCTTTTTTACACACTCGTCAATGTGATAATTTCCATTTAATTGAGTGTCAAGATGATACCCTAGGTATTTTGACTGTAATGCCACAGGAACCTCCTGACCTCCCAGTATGAGTGGTGGTGGTTGTATTGAATTTTTTGCAAAATATATCCTTATTTTGACAGATTTTTTTCCATTTAAGAGCATGTTGTTATTTCGTGCCCAAGTTTCCAAAGCATGTGCCTCCATTTCCATCTTTTTGTCTGTTTCTATGTCTTTTAACTGTACAGCGCGTGATATACCAATATCATCTGCATAAACTGTGTCCAGTGTATCATCAAAAATGACTTCACGGGTTGACACATGAAGTAAAAACAGATATGGTGATACAACTCCACCTTGGGGAACCCCTGATGTCACAATTTTCCATTCACTGCTTTTACCGTTTGCAACCACCCTTTGTCGTCTTCCTGTTGTATAACTGAACAACCAAGCCCACAACTGTGGACAGAGGTTAAGTGTTGTTAAATGCTGAAAAAGCCTTGTATGGTCAACTCGATCAAATGCTTTTGACATGTCTGCCAATAACACACGAACCATAGTTGGTTGTTGAGAGTCTGTCTCCCTTAGCCATGTATGTGTATTCTTAACCAAAGTATTCGTGGTGCTGTGTTTAGGCAGATAAGCATACTGATTGTTGCATTCTTTCAGAACTGTTGGCATAAGTTCCTTCAACACAAACCTCTCTTGTATTTTACCAATGCAAGAAGGTAAGGAAATTGGTCTCCAGTCAGATTTTTCATTTGGTCGAGCAACCTTTGGGACTGGGCATATATTAGATTCTTTCCATGCAGTTGGTAGAATACCCACTTGATATGAGGTATTGATCAGATGTGCTATAACTGGTGCCAGGTCTTCTGCGTGATTCTTGAGAAGCCAAGGAGGTATGTCACCAGGGCCACTTGCTTTCCGTGTATCTAATCTTAGAAGGGCTTGTTTTATCTGTCTTATACTACACAGTTCATGCGTTTTTGTTGGTTTGGCCAAAGGAAAAATCGCACACATCTTGTCACTAGTCCAAGCCTCAGCAAAAAAACTGTTCAAGACCTCTGCCACATAATCTCCTTTCACATTATAAAGTTTTATCTCAGTTCTATTAGTTTTAGATCGCCCAAGCTCATTGTTGATGTAATCCCACCACTGTCTTGGCTTTTTACTCTTCAAATTTTGGATTTTATTTACGTAATATTTATTTTTTGCTTGTTTGATCTGCCATTGGACAATATTCCTTGCCTTCTTCCATTTTTTAGTTTTCCCATGTTTTTGGTAAGTTTTCTGCCGACTTTTTATAGCACCTTTGATTTCTCCAGTCATCCAAGGTTTGTCATATGTTATAGCTTTCCTTTGCAGTGGCATGCATATTTGCAGAGCTGTCTGGATATGAGTATTAAAAATCTCCACTTTTTTCTCAATATCCTCAGCTTCATACACAGGGGACCAATCTGTAATGGCCATACACTGAGCAAGGGCTTCTCTTCCTTCTTTGGTAACACATCGACCCACTCTATATTCCCTCTTCTTAATGTGTTTTTTTTACCAGTGGAACCATCAACACTGTGCAGTGATCACTTGAACCAACTGGAGCAAGCACACTTGAAACACTGTAGTTGGTATCAAGATTCGTTATGATCAAGTCTAAGGTAGCCTTTCCTCTGGTGTTTTCCTTAACAAGCTGTTTAAGATCTGGATGACAGCTAATAATAGACTTGATAGGTAGTTGGTTAAAGTCTCCACAAAGGATTATGCCAGCTTGAGGTGATTTCATCTTTACTGCATCTATAGTGCTGATAAGATAATCTATAGCTTCTTGAAGCAGTTCTTTGTCTTTTGCCCAAGGTTGCTGATAGAATAATCCAATGACAAGGGACGAGACTGCTCTGGGAAGTAACCTTGGTCTTAGTTTTATCCACAAACATTCTATATTTTCTTTCTCCAATTCAACACATCTTCTTTTGTAGAGATTACTGGATACATAAATAGCTAGGCCACCCCCTCTCAGTTTTGTGCTTGAAATTCTATCTTTCCTAAAGAGTTCATAACCTTCAATATCCAGGGTTTCATCTGGGGTATTTCCATGTGCCCATGTCTCTGTGACACAAGCAATCTCGACATCCTTTGTTCTCAACAAAAGTTCAAACTCATCTTTCTTATTAATGTGTGATCGAGGATTACATAACAACAGATGTGGTAGATCATAGGCAGTTATATCCTTGGATGTTTTTACTTCTATTAAATTATTCTCATTTCGTATTTTTGGTTTTGTATTGTGTGTCCCAAGAGGCCTGTGTCCAATAACAGTGTGAATCAATCTTTGTTTACCTTGTCCACCTCTGACTCCACTTGTCTTTTTTTTCCTCCGACACAAAATTTGGTTTTCCAGGAGCTTCTGCCTAGTTTGAGATGGCAAATATGAGGCACAAATATGTGCACCAACCTGGTGGCTAACTACAATAAACGTCTGACCTCTGTGATTGCCAACAAGGATTTTACCACCAAGTACTAAGTCATGTTTTGTGAAGGGATCAAATGCTTATTTCACTCATTAAAATGCAAATCAATTTATAACTTTTTTGAAATGCATTTTTCTGGATTTTTTTGTTATTATTCTGTCTCTCACTGTTCAAATAAACTTACCATTAAAATTGTAGACTGATCATTACTTTGTCAGTGGGCAAATGTACAAAATCAGCAGGGGATCAAATACCCCCCCCCCACACACACACACACTGTATATATATAAATTGGAAATTGTTATTGGCCCATTTGCTTTAAAAAAAAAAAAAAAAAAAGGACATGAAGAATCAAGATTGTTGCACCCCTAGTAAAAATTACTTTTTGAAACTACAGTAGTCAACATTGGAAATGGATCAAAAAAGTTCATCAAAGTTGTCCTAAAACAAGAACGCATTTACATTTTAGGTTTAGGCTTTGATGAAAGGTTTTGATCCACTTCAAATGTTGACTAGTGTAGTATGTTTGCATAGCATTCTTCTTAAAATCTTTAAACTGCTGGTCTTGTTAACGTGCTAATAAATAGTGCTTTCGCTGTTCAGTTTTATTGTTGGTTGCCAATGAAAATAATATCCCTTCAGAGTTAATGATCACTGGATTAATTTTATCAGTTGTAAAATATAGATTATGTCAAAATTCTATATAAATGTAATTATTAATGTACCTGTTTCCCATTACATTACATTTAACCATGCCCCACTAAACCGAGAAATACAAATCTCCATGCCTGTAGAGTGAGAAGATCATCTATTAGTGTAAATGACACACTGATATGCAGTACTCAGTATAAATAAGTATACCCCTCTGAAAAAAAAACTTTTCTTTTTCTTCATCATTAATACAATTCATGGAAAGATGGCTATACTGAAATGTATTAAAATATACTTAATACAAATGGATAAATTTGTCATTAATATCTGTAAACTAAGTATATTAGACAATTTGAGTACATAAAAATGAGTACACCCTTAATTAAATTCAACAAATAATAATCTAGTACAATATTCTAGTATGTCCTCCATAACTTTAAGCCATAACCATAACTCCATTTTTACTCTAATCCTTCATGACATTGAATGTACAATGACAAACTGTCACATCTATCCTATTTAACTCCTGGTAGACAACATCCTTAAAGGGTTAGTTCACCCAAAAATGAGAATTCTGTCATTAATTACTCACCCTCATGTCGTTTCAAACCTGTGAGACCTCCGTTCATCTTCGGAACACGAATTACGATATTTTTGATGGAATCTGAGAGCTGTCAGACCCTCCATAGACAGCAAGGGTCCTTACATGATCAAAGTCCAGAAACGTAGCAAGGAGACTTTATTCTCAACTTTATTCAACAGTTCATCTCCTCTACGTCAGCGTAGCACCATTTTGGAGAACATCCGCTGGACGGAAACTGCGTACACTCTTCTGTGTCAGCCACACTGTTCGTATATGTCTTCTACGTATATTTATGCTTTGATTTGAACGAAAACAGCGCATCCGGTATGCAGCTAACACAGAAGAGTGTACGCAGTTTCTGTCCAGTGGATATTCTCCAAAATGGCGCTAGGGTGATGTGGAGGAGACGAATTTGAAAAAAGTTATGTTTTTTTATTTTGTGCACAAAAAGTATTCTCGTAGCTTCGTAAAATTACGGTTGAACCCCTGATGTCATATGGATTATTTTACCGATCTCCTTGCTACATTTCTGGATCTTGATCATGTAAGGACCCTTGCTGTCTATGGAGGGTCTGAGAGCTTTCAGATTTCATAGAAAATATCTTAATTTTCCGAAGATGAACGGAGGTCTTACGGGTTTGGAACAACATGAGGGTGAGTAATTAATGACAGAATTTTCATTTTTGGGTGTACTATCCCTTTAAGTGACATGATATTTAACTGGGAGTGTTGCTCAAATTGTCTCTACAAAAGCCCTCACAAGAGCTCAAGCATGTTAAGGCTGAAATAGTTGTCCACAAAAGGTTTTACCAATTGGGAGAATGTACATTGTTATTGTCAAAAAACAACAACAACAACAACAACAAACACCCAACAACACAGGGAAAGATATTTAGTATTTTATTTTAGTATATTATAAGTGTCATTTTGTATTATATTGTAAATTGTAAATTCTTTTAATTCTTATATTCTAATTGCATTCTTTAACTTTTACATTTCTTTATTTTTATGTAACTGAGTGGTCATAAAAAGTATTTCACTGTATGTGATACTATGTATGGTACTGTGACAACCATGAGAACAATTTCCTTTGATCTAGCCACTCTGATCCATGACACAAGAAGTTCCTTGAGCTCACCCACTTGGTGACATGGAATGATGGTACAATGAAGGTGGTATTTTGGAGTGGAGTGGATGACCATTTGTTGTTTCAGGTACCAACGAGCGCTACAACGTTTACTCTGGCATGTTGTGGCAAAGCGGTTCATCTCTGACCGTTGGCGGGGCTGATGAAGACACGAGTCCGACTCAGTCACTGTCTCCCCAGTCCACTTCAGCCATCCGTGAGGTTTTTTTACATCGAGCCACCACACACACACTATGAAATATCTCCCAAGTCCTTCATCATCCTTCCTCAAGCAAACTCAAGAGTCCCGAGTCCCTTCCTGTCCAAATGTCATGCCTGTTCATCATTCTCTGAATCCACTTCAGAGAGTAAAATCCCAGACCCCGCTTCAGTAAAAAAATTTCCAGAGCCCGCTCCAGAGAGAAACATTTTGTGTATGTGGGCAGCACACACTTCTATAGCTCCTTCCAAGAAAATTTTGGGGGCTCATAGTGGCCATTCCAATCTCCAGTGTTCCTATTGGTCACGGGGCCCATTCTGAACTCCAGTGTTCCTAGTTCCCTCGTCATGGAGAAAGAAACTTCAGAAAGTTGTTTCATCCATGCCTTTATTTCCAGCAAACAAGCAGAGAGTCAAAGAGGCAGAAGCAAGATCAGGCTGAGTACTAATATAAATCTGTGTTGAAATCAGAGGTGGATAGTCCAGGGGTCAGAATGTAAAAGTCCTGCCATATGTTTATTCCACCCATGAATTCAGCCAGCTGATTTCACCAGAGGAGGAACCAAGTCATTCCTTTCAAGTCACAAGCAAGTCTCAAGTCAAATCCCAAGTCCTCAATGAGTTAAAGTTAATGAGATAATTAAGTGACATATTACATTATGATTGTGCATTAGTGATGAACACCTGCTGTTATTTTTTTATCAACATTTTTTATTTTTTCATGCATAACACAACACAGCATCCAAAATATAACAAAACAAAACAACAGACACATACTCAACATCTCAAAGTCCAATCAAAAGGGAGGGAGAGAGGGAAGGACAATAAAAACACAAAAGTCACTCCTTTATACAATCACGTATATCAAACAAAAAACACTGCCAAGCATCAATGGTCGAAGGCCTGGCCCCACCGACTCGCACCGTTGCACATTCACAAGTCACTATTTGCAGGAGGCTACGGATCCAATACGTTTTTCCACACATGTGCGGTGTAAACCAGTTCTGTATTATTGTCTTCTTAGCAGCTGTAAAACCAGCAAACAACATTCTCTTTTGCATTGAACTAATACAGAGACCAGAATCATCATTAAGAAGACACAAACTTGGGTTAACAGACCAATCAATTTACAGTAATGATGACAAAACCAGGTTTACATGTGTCCATAGACTAATGATGATAGGACATTCCCAAAACATATGAAGAAAAGGTCAAGGTCAAGGTCAAGGTAGGTTTATTTGTCACATACACAATCATACAGAGTACAATCAGCAGGGAAATGCAGGGATTTTTGAAGAAAAATACAGCATAACATGAGGAGAGTGAGGAGGAAAAAATAACCCCCAGACTATGCTCCTTGGGGAGTACAGTGTGAGAACAGGAAAAACACCTCAGCAACAAAAGCACATAATACACCATAGACACACGACTTTGCAACAGGGGAGGTAATCCAGCTCCAACAAGCAGCCATCCGGTCCAGCAGCTAACCCAGCGGCGCTAGTCACAGACCCGCTTGTCAGGCTGGCGGTTCAAAGCGACGGAGGCGAAAAGTGCCTGATGATGCAGTATTACTGCCTGATGATGCAGTATTACATATATGGCAGTTAAAATTTGATTGTAGTTTCATTTTAAATCTTTTGTAAGGAGTTATGTATGCTCTATGAATGACTTTGAAGTGAATAAGACGATGAGCCAGATTTTTAGATGTTAAACTGAGATTAGACAATACTCTCTCCCAGTTGACAGATAAATTAAGGTCAGATAATTCCCTATTCCAAACAGTTTTAATAGAAAGAGGTTTTGTAATGCAATCAATAATTTTATTATATATTAAGGAAACAGATGGCCGACCAGCAGATGGTGCAATCCAGTCCCGCATAGGATGAGAGGAAATGGAAGAAGACCAAGGAACATCTTACACTTTGAGAGCAGAACGTAATTGAAGAAAGACAAAATATGCGGTTGCTGGTAGAGAAAATTTGGTTCTTAATGTCTGAAATGAACAGAGGCCCTGGTTATCATATATATCACCGCACGTGTTTACACCTAAAGAGGACCAAGAGGGTTGGACAAATGGACGATTTCCGCATACAAAATTAAAATTGTGCCATAAAGGTGTACTGTTACAAAATTTGAAGGGTCCTCTTATCCGACGTTCAACCGTTTTCCAGATTTTAATAGAGTTAGCCACAACCGGACCAAATTTATAATTATCCCCTTTTTTTCCTGTGCCAGTAAATAAAATATCTTGAAGTCTATTTGGTTTAACCTTGTCAGCTTCAATCACCCTCCATGAAACTGTAGATTGAGGATCAACGCAATTATGAAGAGCCTTAAGCTGGAACGACCAATAATACAATTCAAAATTTGGTACAGCCAGTCCTCCTGCGCGATTAGTATGTTGTAATGTGGTAAGTTTAATTCGGGGGCATTTATCATTCCAGATAAACTTAGAAATTATGGAGTTGATCTCCTTAACTTGCAAGTACGATGTCAGACACTGTAATATGCTCTGGCCCCCTCCCTGCTTACCGGGGTGATGAGATTCATAGCAGACTGTCGTCACTCAATGGCTGGATGTCTAAGTGGTGCCCGCAAAACAACATAGGTTTTATAGACAATTGGACGAGTTTTTGGGGCAGACCTGACCTGTTGAAAAGAGATGGTGTTCATCCCTCCTGGGGTGGTGCCACTCTTCTCTCTAGAAATATGGCACATAGTCTTAGAGTTCATACTTGACTAACTGGAGCCCAGGTCAGGAAGCAGACAGACTGGATAAACCGACCGTCTGCTAGCCGCCTCACGTCACAGAAGTCAGTTAATTCTCAGCACATAGAGACTCCTTCACCTAGATATCACACTATAGAGACTGTGTCTGTTCCCCGAACTAGAAAATACAGAAAACGTCAAAACCAATTTATGAGTAACCATGTAATTGATGTTCAACAAATAAAAAATGTTTACAATACACAGAAATAATTGATAAAACTTGGCTTACTGAATATCAGGTCCCTTTCTACAAAAGCACTTTTTGTAAATGATTTGATTAATGATCATAACCTAGATTTGCTCTGTTTGACAGAAACATGGCTAAAACCAGATGAATACATTATTTTAAACGAATCTACCCCCCAAGATTACTGTTACAAAAATGAGCCGTGTCCAAAAGGCAAAGGGGGAGGTGTTGCTACAATTTATAACAATATTCTCAGTATTTCTCAGAAGACCGGCTTTAAGTATAACTCCTTTGAAGTAATGGTGCTTCATATAACATTATCTAGAGAAAAAAAGTATTAATGATAAATCCCCCGTGACGTTTGTACTGGCTACTGTATACAGGCCACCAGGGCACCATACAGACTTTATTAAAGAATTTGCTGATTTTCTATCAGAGTTAGTGCTGGCTGCAGATAAAGTCCTAGTTGTGGGTGATTTTAATATCCACGTTGATAATGAAAAAAGATGCATTAGGATCAGCATTCATAGACATTCTGAACTCTATCGGGGTTAGACAACACGTTTCAGGACCTACTCATAGTCGAAATCATACTCTAGATTTAATACTGTCACATGGAATTGATGTTAGTGGTGTTGAAATTCTGCAGCAAAGCGATGATATATCAGATCATTATCTAGTCTTGTGTAAACTCCATATAGTTAAAGCTGTAAATTCAATTCCTTCTTACAAATATGGTAGAACCATCACTTCTACCAAAAAAGACTGCTTTGTAAGTAATCTTCCTGATTTATCTAAATTCCTCAGCATATCCAACAGCTCAGAACAACTTGATGTAACAGAAACTATGGACTCTCTCTTTTCTAGCACCTTAGATACGGTTGCTCCTTTACGCTTAAGGAAGATTAAGGAAAAGAGTCCAACACCGTGGTATAATGAGCACACTCGCACTCTAAAGAGAGCAGCCCGGAAAACGGAGCGCAGCTGGAGGAAAACAAAACTAGAGGTATTTCGTATAGCTTGGCGGGAAAGTATCCTATCCTACAGAAAAGCATTAAAAACTGCTAGATCCGATTACTTTTCATCTCTTCTAGAAAAAAACAAACATAACCCCCGGTATTTATTCAATATGGTCACTAAATTAACGAAAAATAAAGCATCAACAGGTGTTGGCATTTCCCAAGAGCACAGCAGTAATGATTTTATGAACTACTTTACTTCCAAGATTGATACTATCAGAGATAAAATTGTAACCATGCAGCCGTCAGCTACAGTATCGCATCAGATAGTGTACTATAGATCCCCCGAGGAACAATTCCACTCATTCTCTACTATAGGAGAGGAAGAATTGTATAAACTTGTTAAATCATCTAAACCAACAACATGTATGTTAGACCCTATTCCATCTAAACTACTAAAAGAGGTGCTTCCAGAAGTCATAGATCCTCTTTTGGCTATTATTAATTCATCATTGTCATTAGGATATGTCCCCAAAACCTTCAAATTGGCTGTTATGAAGCCTCTCATTAAAAAACCACAACTTGACCCCAAAGATCTAGTTAATTACAGACCGATCTCAAATCTCCCTCTTCTGTCAAAGATACTAGAAAAGGTAATATCCTCACAATTATATTACTTCTTAGAGAAAAATGGTATCTGTGAGGAATTCCAGTCAGGATTTAGACCGTATCATAGTACTGAGACTGCTCTCATTAGAGTTACAAATGATCTGCTTCTATCATCTGATCGTGGTTGTATCTCTTTATTAGTTCTACTGGATCTTATCGCTGCGTTCGACACCATCGACCGCAACATTCTTTTAAATAGACTAGAAAACTTTGTTGGCATTAGTGGAAGTGCCTTAGCATGGTTCAAATCGTACTTATCTGACCGCCATCAGTTCGTAGCAGTGAATGAAGAGGTATCATATCGATAACAAGTGCAGTATGGAGTACTTCAAGGCTCAGTACTAGGGCCGTTACTTTTCACGCTTTACATGTTACCCTTGGGAGATATTATCAGGAAACATGGCATTAGCTTTCACTGTTATGCTGATGATACTCAGCTCTATATTTCTTCACGGCCCGATGAAACACACCAAATTGAGAAACTAACGGAATGCATAGTCGATATAAAAACTGGATGACGAGTAATTTCTTACTGCTGAAAAAACAGAGGTGTTAATTATCGGACCTAAAAACCCCACATGTAATAACTTAGAACACTATCTAACACTTGACGGCTGCTCTGTAAATTCTTCTTCTTCATCAGTCAGGAACCTAGGTGTGCTGTTTGATAGCAATCTTTCTTTTGAAAGCCATGTTTCTAGCATCTGTAAAACTGCGTTCTTCCATCTCAAAAACATATCTGAATTGCGACCTATGCTCTCAACGTCAAATGCAGAAATGCTAATTCATAGGTTAGACTATTGTAATGCTTTACTGGGTGGTTGTTCTGCACGCTTGATCAACAAACTACAGTTGGTCCAAAATGCAGCAGCTAGAGTTCTTACTAGAACAAGGAAGTATGACCATATTAGCCCGGTTCTGTCAACACTGCACTGGCTCCCTATCAAACATCTTATAGATTTTAAAATCTTGTTAATGACTTATAAAGCCCTGAATGGCTTAGCTCCTCAGTACTTGAGCGAACTCCTATCACACTATATTCCTTCACATCCGCTGAGTTCTCAAATCTGTGGCCATTTGATAATACCTAGAATATCAAAATCGACTGCGGGCGGCAGATCCTTTTCCTATTTAGCTCCCAAACTCTGGAACAATCTACCTAACACTGTTCGGGAGGCAGACACACTCTGTCAGTTTAAATCTAGATTAAAGACCCATCTCTTTAACCTGGCGTACACCTAACACACTACTACACTTCTATTATTCAAATCCGTTAAAGGATTGTTAGGCTGCATTAATTAGATCAACCGGAACCGGGAACACTTCCCATAACACACGATGTACTCTTTACATCGTAAGAAGATTGGCATCTACGCTAATATTTGTTTCTTTCTTATTCTGTTTTTCAGTCCGTGTCCGGATCAGATGGTGGATCGGCGCCGGGAGATGATGCCCTGATCGTCAGCGATGAGCCCCAGAGACATATCCCCAGTGAAGACCTCGATTAAAATACAATAAAACTAAAAATAAAACAAATAACTAAAAATATAATAATAAAATACCTAACTACATAATACTATTATTGTTGGAAATTGCAACAATATAAAAATAGAAATAGAATACATTTATACATTTAAAATTTTAATTAAAACAATAAGTAAACAATAAATAAACAATAATATCCTGGCCAGAGGAGAACTGGCCCCCCGACTGAGCCTGGTTTCTCCCGAGGTTTTTTTCTCCATTCTGTCACAGAGGGAGTTTTGGTTCCTTGCCGCTGTCGCCTCTGGCTTGCTCAGTTGGGGACACTTCATTTCTAGCGATTGTCGTCAATTTGATTTCACAGATACTATTTAAACTATACTGAAGCTAGACAATGACATCTCCGAATTCAATAATGAAATGCCCTTAACTGAAAATTGAGTGTCTAATCTTATTATTATACATTACTGACACTCTATCCTCCAACTTGATACTGTTAAGTGCTTTGACACAATCTGTATTGTTAAAAGCGCTATATAAATAAAGGTGACTTGACTTGACTTGACTTAAAGTAACCTGGAGGGGGAGAAAGTGGTAGCATAGAGAAAAAAAAATTTAAATCGAGGTAACAAATTCATCTTAACAGTGGAGATCCTTCCTTGGAGAGAGACTTTAAGATTCTTCCATCTTTGAATGTCATTTTTGACCTTAACTAAAATATTATTAAAATTGTCTCTGGCAATCTTATGAATGTTTTTATATATGGTAATGCCCAAATAGATGAAAGATTCCTTAATAGGAATAAATGAGGGAATGGAAGAATTAACTTTAACATTGTTAATTAGCATTAAAGCAGATTTGCTCCAATTTATTTTATATCCTGATAAGCTACTAAAATTATCAAATTCCTTAATTATACTAGAAACTGAAACATCAAAGTGGTCTAAATATAGAATAACATCATCAGCGCATAATGAAATACTATGACTATGATTATGATCATGAATCTTAATCGATACTTCAGATTTCCTGATGGCTTGTGCTAAGGGTTCAAGAGATAGACAAAACAATAAGGGGGAAAGCGGCAGAGGTGGGGGACTCGAGTCACATGACTTGACTCGAGTCGCAAATTTAAGAACTTGTGACTTGCTTGACTAAATAAAGAAAATGACTTGACTTGACTTGGACTTGAGATCCAGTGACTTGAGACTTGACTTGACTTGACTTGACCTTCATGACTCGGCAGTACTTGACTTTATAACAACTCTATTATTATAAATCATTGTGACATAATTTGGTAAACAAAACGCAAGCTATTGGATCAACACTTCCAAACTGTATGCATTTGCTGTATGCATTTGCAAAGCCAGGACGACGTCACCACTTCATAAAGGAAAGGTATGTAAGCTTGTTTGTTAGTTGAAAACCGCATTGGTCTTAAAATTCAGCTTAGGTCATTCATTAAATTAAAGTGATTATAAATTATTAATATCATGTTTGTAATTAACGACGTCAAACTTTAATTTCGCTGCCTCTCAAAACAGTGCTTAATGTCAAGTATCCCTCTTTGTAAATCAATATATTGAATTGTACCATGGAAACCACAGTGTTTTATGGATTAGTGATATTTCTCTTGAACCCAAAATCCAAGTCATGTTGTCAAAATGGCCCTAGTATGAGTTTTTATATTTATAACATACGATATTTAGTAATATTTTCAGCGCGTTCCGTTCCGTTCAGAACAGTTCCGTTCAGCCCACAGCTAGAGTTACGCGCGTCTCTGAGCAACACACTGAATACTGAACGAATCCAGGGATTTGAACGAATCGGTTCAGTGTTTCAGTGGCCCATTCTTGATCATAGAGCTATAAATACCTAGACGCCTCATTGGCCGCTTTGAGCCGTTGCTGCGATACGTCAACGCGTCCGCCATGTTTGTGAGGGCAAGACTGCCTTAAAAACAATGGCGGTAAATGGGGGAGCTGCGGTTTTTTCGGGATAAAAACACGATAACGTTTACATTTATCAACCGACTTCAGTGGTTTGTGATCTACATGGAGTTAAAAATAACTCTGCCTCCAGTTATTTAGTTAGGCTTGGAAAATTATAAATTTTCTTAAGAAATTGTGAAAGCTCACACTCACTTGTGTTGATTTGGTTGATTTTTTCGGCTAACAATTCTAATATTAATGTAGTATAACTGTGACATATACATGTAATGTAATTTTAATGCACATTAAATTAAATTAAGTTGTTTCATTGCTTTCTCTGTCTTCAAGCCCAACATTTTAGCTTGTATTGTGCCTCAGGTCAGAACACAGCTCATTCCTCTGAAATACTGCCAATACAAATCAAAAAGTGACAGACTGGTAGTCTGCTTTTTATTTTCATAGCACTCTATACAGATATAAACTCCACAACAAACAATAACAAATGTAAATGATAATCCTTTATGGATCCAGTAAAACTTACAGTTACAGGGTAAACTAATATGCACTGATACAGTGCACAGTAAAAATATAGTAAAAGTGATATGTAATATTAAAAATGATATGTAGTACAAGTTGTAGTAAAGTGAATAATATAAAAAGCGAGTACAACAGCACAATAACATAAGTGATATAATAGGTTTATAATAGCACAAATTATATGTGTAATACCATAATAAATAAATGAATAACAATAGATGAATAATAGCAAGTAGAATATGTAATATCAAGGGTGGAATAATACAGAATAGACAATAATGAAGAATAAATTAATAGTAAATTAAATAATCATGAAAAGTACAGTTTTATAATGGTATTTGTGTAATAATTATTAAACAAAGACAATATAAGATTTACAACTAATGACAAGCCAAAACCTCCTCTGCGCTTTTGGTTTTCATGTTGGTCATGAGCCTTCTTTCGTTGGTGTGATTCCAAATTGTGTTTAATTAATGTGCTCCTTGAGTATAATATATATATATATATATATTAGTTGTGACGTCAAAACCTGACTAATAAAGACTAAGGGTGAATCCCATTTCTCTGTCTTCCCCCTTCCCCTTAGTTTTGCGCGTTCACGTGAGAGTAAGGGCTATCCCAATTCTCGTTTTGATCGAGGGGTAGGGCTAAGGGGAAGTGGTAGATACCCCTTAAAACCAAGCATTTTCGCGAGCTTACTTGAAACCAAGGGGTACCCAGAACACACTGCGCAACCGGCAACAATGGCGGCCAGATCATCCAGAGAGTCCCATAAATGTATTTTCGGCTTAAATAATTGATTTAAAAATTACGACAGTTTTGTTTTGTGCTCTACACAGTCCTGTACATATATATTTGCAACCATGTTCTTAATTGAAACGTTTTAAAAAATCGCTAGTTTGTTGCAGACAATCGCAAAAACATCACTAAAACCCACGCAATCGACATACACACACTTACAGACGGCATCTTGGAAGTTTGTGATCAACACTTGTCACCTCTGGTGACGAAGCAGCCAGCTAGCGATGATGTACGATGACGTAACCGTAACCAAGTGGTGTCTCATTTCATAGGGGTATGTTTTCACCCCTAGCGCTTACCACTCGGTTTTGAGGGACAAGGGCTAGGGGTAAGATGAAGGGGTAGGGGAAGGGGAAGGGGAAGGGGAAGGGGTAAGACAGAGAAATGGGATTCACCCTAATTCTCCACTGCTTCCCTCAAGATTTTCCTATATTTTATAATGGGTTTTTTTCAATTAATGAGTAAAATAATGTAAACATCTTGACAAAGCTTGACATTTTGCTCTACAATGCAAATTACACACACCCATGCAGAAAACACAGATTTTGAAACAGTTGATTATTTTTGAGAATAATCTCAACAGCAGTTTATGTTGTACAACAAAATGTCAAAATATAGTTATGTTTAACACAGACCAGAATATGACATGCTCCCCCCAAAAAACTTTCTATTAATCAAAATTAATAATCATTATTACAACATAAAGAGCAATAATCAACAATGATCTTGTCGTGATATTACAGCTTCACTCACTAATGAGTTCCTGTGTTTTTAATTTCTAGGCTATTTACATTATGCAGTTTTTGTGTAAATGCACATACAGTACATGATCAGCATTAAACAGCCTGTGTAAATAATTTTAAATGTAGTCTATAGTATTGTGATTGACTGAAGAAACGGGTTATTTTTAAATATTTGACAAAAACGACAGAAACATTTAATAAGGTAATTATATTGTTATAAAAATTACCCTTACAAAGGTTAAAATGCTCCTGGAAGTGTGTTCCGGGGGGAGAGAGAGGTTTGAATATGATCAGAGTCATTCTGGTCATTCATTCAGGGCTGTTCTTTTAACTAGTACAAATACAACATTAGGCTGTGGAGGTATAGTCTCTTGGAAATGCAGAGAACAGGCTTTCTTCAGCTTTCCTTAAGGCTTGCGTTGTCCTGTTTGCAGTTGGCTAAAAAAGAAAAAATATAATCAGTCCACAGTTTATGATAAGCTATGAAATCCTTATAATCTAGTGATGATAAACTTAAGCCCGGCGATTTTGGCCACGATTTGCTCGTCTGAGACAACTTGTGAAAATCCTAAAAGATTCCTGTAATCCTTGGCTAAAATCTGTAGTCTTTGATCGCTGGTTTGACATGTTCACCGACAGCCGATTAATGGCTGTTGCGATCAAATTTCACCTCCGACGAAATTCTGGCAGTGTCAGAAGATTTGGCGCACAGTCCTGCAGTGTGACTACCCCTACGATGAATGTCAAACTGTCTCCGTTTTTCAAGACAAGCTATGAGCAGAATTAATGCTGGAGAATTATTCTATCAGCCATAAACTCCGGCGCTCACCGAATTCATCTGATATGTTGCCTTTTCTATATAAACACTGGTTGCGCTGCTGTTTTCATGTGGGTGTGTAGAGCTGCATACACTATTCTTCTTAAATACGCCGGTATTGCCGCCGTTCATATACTTTTCATGATAGCCAACATTTCAGTCCCGCGTGCAATGCAGTTCGCAGTCACTGGACGTGTCCGGACAAGTTTTCTTGCGCGCACCTGTTTTTAACTCGTCTTGACTGTCGTACAGTCTGATAATAATATTAATATTAAGCCTGCTTAATATTAATGCCTGCACCGATATAGTGAAAGTGTTGAACATTGACTAGTGAGATGACCTCACTGCTTAAAAAGGCCAAATCATGTTTCTATTTACATCTAGTGGTCTGCAGAGGTTTTTGTTAGGGTTATGTTTAGTGGTAGAGGACGGGTTATAAGATAAGATATAAATAACAAATATTAAATTATAATTTATATTAAAAATAACAAACTTAAATAATATTTCAGTTTTTCTTTGAATATTGTTTTCTTATAGCGCAGCTCACACTCAAACTCCATTCTATATATGAGTCTAATACATAATTGCCACAGGACAGAAATTTCAAGTACATTTTCTGTCATACTTGCAGGAAAGTAATATAAAACAACAATGCAGGAACAACCATAGGTTTTCTCTGGGCAAAAGCATTGTCTCAGTGTGGATAGAAGGCCAAAACGTTGAGAAAAATATGCATTTTCAAATGTATGGATGTAGCCTAATATTTACATTAATAAATCTGATTACACTACTCACTCCTGTTACTTTTACTCAGTTACTATATATAAGTATAGGATATATGAGTGTATGAGTAACAGGTCTGAAAGTAACAGGATTGAGATTTTAGGATAAAATCAGCAAATACATATAATCTAGCCACATGGAGTACATGCTAATATTATGAGAATACTCAGCAAATTATAGTGATTCACCAAAGATTTGTATTTTTAAAATAAACAAGTAACATCTAAGAAATAATTTAGGTAACAGGACAGTATATTTATAATGACGCACCCAGCCAGCGTTACAATATCATCAGATATACAGAAAAGAGAATAAGACCACATGCTTCTGATTATTTCATTGCCTTCAGAAGATCCAGATGTTGCAATATTATGTTGAAAATGTGTCTTGTGGAATTTTCCCAGTTTTTTAGAGGGGGAATGTGTTAGGGTAACAGGACTGAGTGAAAACCTGGGGACACGACTAAAATGTGTATTTTATCCAAAATAGTATAAATTTATTTTGAAATAAATGTATTTAAAGCACAGATGGGATATGGAGGTACACAAAAATGCAAAATAAAAAAGATTTCTGAAAGATTTTAAACATTATATTTAATGTTCAAATGTAGCGTTAGACACTGGGGACATGTACAAATGCTATATTTTCAGTGTTTCAGGTAGTTTTTAAATATTTTTTAAATTATATATTTTAAATTTGCAGTTAGATTAATGTGTGGGACACTTTGCTTAATAATAAAATGTATTGTATAGTTAATTTTTATGCATGTTTGTACCTATAATGTCCTGGGGACAGAAATGGCACCCATTCGGTGGAATGGCACTTGTAAATCAATGTTGATTTGTTTTTTACAAGAACTGTATGTTGAATCAACTTAATGTCTTCAACAGCATACAAAAGAAATTTCTGCCTTTTAAATTAGTATTACTAAATTATTTAAGATCATTATTATTATTTTATTAGCATTTTACAATATTTTGATCGTTAAACCTATTCTAAAATCTAAAGGTATATGTTAAAATATTATCATTAACAACAATAAAACTAAATACATTTCAGTGCGTTTACCTTATTTCTTTGATCATGATTGGTTAATCTGGCTGTCATCCAGGAAACTGTTCGCGCCTTTCTCAGTTTGAAAATATGACCGTTATTATCGTCTTTCTGAGTGAGGCGGCTGATTGAATGTGTGTGTGTGTGTGTGTGTGTGTGTGTGTGTGTGTGTGTGTTAGCTGCTGCTTGTTGAGATTGCTCGGTCGGTCCCGAATTATTTTATATTTGCCTGTTAAATTTTTATTTTGAGCGAATTTGAGTCGTGACATGTCATCGGAGAAAATAAACTAGAATGTGAACACAGGAAAGGTCAGGTGTGATCTGCGAGGTCCTGCAAACACATGGACAAAATCAGGTAAGAAAATCTCTATCTTACCTTTCAAAAATAATAAAGTATAATGTTACCAGAGTTTACAAATGGGTAAATGACATGTAACGTTAACCTGCAGAAGATAAATACCTGTGTGTGTGTATTTTTGTATTGCTTTATCACAGATGCTAATGTTGTTGTGTGTTGCTAACGTTAGTAAGTTATGTTACGTTAATGTCTGTCTTAGAGATTTTTCACATTTTTCTGATGTTAATGCCATGCATTGTTATATTTTTAATCGTATAATAGTCTCAAAAGATAACATACTCTGTTCATGTTTTCTAAATATCATATAATCGCAAATTTAAACTAATTAAGATTGTTTAAAGCAGTGATTCTCAAAGTGTGGTATGAGTACCGCTAGTGCTACTCAGGCTCCCTCTAGTGGTACGCAGAGGATTCACTACATTAAATATAAATTAATGTTAATACATTTTAATTTAATCTTTATTTGAGTAAAGGTTTTTTTTTTTTACATTTAAGTATAGTACAGTTTTTATTTAACTTTTGGTACAACACATTTTAATTTAATCATTATTTAAGTTTTGTATTTACCTGTATGTAAGCACTGTCCAGTGTTAATGTTCAAACTGTATTTACAATGTTAAAGTGGCTGACAACAATAAATATTCTTATTAGGAATAAAACTGCCTCGTTTTGAACTGTGCAGAGCTGTAGCTGAATAGTTGGGCCCACTACGCTACTGTATTTTAATGTTGGTCATTATGGTGGTACTTGGAGAGCCAAACATTTTCTGAGGTGGTACTTGATATAAAAAGTTTGAGAACCACTGTTTTAAAGGAATGGTATAAAACGAAAAACTGCTTTTTAAGAACTTTTCAGTGAACCATTTCTTCTTTCCCCTTGTAGATTCATCAAGGATCCAGCTGTTTATTGGCAGTTTGGTAAGGAATTGTTCATCTGCTACATTGCACTGTCACTTCTGGAAGAGATTCATTGACCTTTTGTGAAAGGTTTTGATTTTACTTAGTTTAATAAAAATTTACTTGATTTGATTTTACTTGTTTTACTAAATACACTGTATAGTTAGGATTCTGATTAAAACAGTGTAACTGGGGGCTTGTGAATAATTTAATATTGCAAACTTTCATCTGAATACATTAAATAGGTGTTTAATGAATAGTGTTGTGCACTTTGTTTCCAACCCCACTGTTATTCAACTTAAAGTGAAAATATTGTATGTGATTTGTTTTGCATTCAGTTTTCAGTTAAAGATATTTCACAATATCAAAGTTGATCTTTTATGAGTATTTATTTTTGGTGTTTTTGTTTTTATTTATACAGGACAGTACAGAAAGTGCACAAGTGTGTGAGAGAGGAGGACACGGCATCAGAAAGGACTTAGAGCTGGGACTCTTTCAAGGATCACCCAAAGCACAACCACGCTATATGCACAAGGCTATTGGTTCTAACATTTTATCAGAATTTGAAGAAACATTTCTACTTAAAATATTAAATGCATTTCATTTAAGGCAGCGTTTTTCCTGCGTAAAGAATTTCATCTGACTGTCGACAAAACTCAGACAGTCCTATCCTTTACCACCGACACGGTTTCTGTTGCAGGTTCCATTCTCAAACTGTTCTACACGTTCTCACTGCACAAATGTACAAATCTCTTGTAATGAGACACATTAGTAAAATATGTTTTCACAGAAACTATAGATTTCCACCAAAATAAAAGATCAACTGGTTTCAGTCAAAAGAAGTACAAGGGTTTCTCTTGCAAGTGCAGCACAAAATATGCATGTTATGGTACAAACACTGAGTCTTTAAATGTTGTATTTGGATTTTACAGGTTTTTAACAATACATCCAAGCACAAACAGTGCAAGCTAAAGTTTGGGATTATTTTCATGTTCTATACTGTATGTTTCCAAAATAAAACTGCTGTACCATTTTCAGCGTGTGGTAGTTTATTGAAGTTGATTGTAAAGCCATTGCTGCCAGTCATTTGATTTTTAAGCTTCATGTATGTGTACAGTGTTGATCTAAATGCAAACTAGGTTCTAATTGAACGTACAGTTGTGTATTCACTCATGTTGAAAGTATGACGGTGAAACAACGTCGTGTTATCAACGTTGATTCAATTTGCAAAATCAACACATAATTCAACGTTAATCCAACGTCTACAGAACGACCTTAATTCACCAATGCTGAAGGTAAGACGGTGAAACAACGTCACGATTTCAACGGTGATCCAATTTGCAAAATCGAAACGTAATCCAACGTTGATTCAACCATGTGAATCAACGTTGAAATGCCGGCTGGGACAGCTGTCAATTTAGTTATTATTAAGATAAAATCAAAGAAATCGATAAGTTACAGGGGAAGATACATAAACATGAGGTCAAGTCAAGTCACCTTTATTTATATAGCGCTTTTAACAATACAGATTGTGTCAAAGCACTTATTTAAGCATAAGTATCCCTACCAATTCCCAAATTTTTAAATATAAATCAGGGGGGAGACCATCTAGACCCAGTGATTTGCCCTTTTGAAGGCTTTTTAGAGAGACGTGAAGTTCCTCCAAACTTAATGGGGCCTCCAAAGATTCTTTATCCATCTGTGAGATCCGAGGCAGTTCCAATTTATCTAAATACTGCTTACAAACTGGTTCATCAAAATCTGTTTCGGCTTTATACAGAGTTGTGTAAAAACCTTTAAATATGTCATTAATTGCCACAGGGTTCGTAGTGACCTGATCATCCAATGATTTTATTGCGCTAATATATGCCTTAGACTCGCATTCTTTCAACCTAAGGGCCAATAAATGACTAGGTCTCTCTGATTCAAAATAATATTTTTGTCTAGTCCTATGTAAAATAAATTCCGCCTTTGAGTGTGAAAGTAAATCATATTCTTCTTTTAAAGAGGACAGCTGTGTAGCCTGTTGCTCAGTAAAATGTTGTTTTTGTAGGTTTTGTAATGATTGGATTTTATTTTCTAATTGTGTAAACTGGTGAGTTCTCGCTTTGGCAAGAGTAGAAGAGAAAGATATACAGAAACCTCGTATAGCACACTTAGTCGTTTCCCACAGTATTTGAGGATCCACATCAGAGGGCATATTAATTTCAAGAAAGTCCTTAATATATTCTTTTAGAGGCAATAAAAGTCTGATTACTTAATAATGATATGTTAAAGCGCCATCTAGGGGACTTGGCTTTGACATCGGAAAGAGGAACACTGCACAACATAGCAGAATGATCAGATAATAAAATTGGTAATATAGATATAGAGGAATTAGATGAAATTAAAGATGGGCTGAGAAATATGTAGTCTATCCTAGAGAAAGTCTTGTGTCTATTAGAAAAAAAAGTGAAGTCCTTAGCTTTAGTATTCTGAATTCTCCATAAATCGATTAAGTTGAGCTCAGTGATAAATTTATTCAATAATTTAGAGGATGGATTGGCTGTTGTATCAGATTGAGATTTATCTAAAGCAGGATTTATGACAGCATTAAAATCACCACCCACCACTAGAGGGCAATCAATCTCCTCAAGTAAAGTTTTGGAAATCTGTGTAAGAAATGCACTGTCTGTCTCATTCGGACCATAAATAGAGATCAATGCTAACCTATTATTATATATTTTGCATCTAATAAAAACAAATCTACCCTTCTCATCACTACCAAGGTGTTCAATTGTTAAATTTAACTTCCTGTTAACAAGGATAAGCACCCCCTTAGTTTTATTTTGAGCGCAGGAAAAAGCTATTAATTTGTAATACTTATTCTGGAAACGTGCCACGTCAGATTGTTTTAAATGTGTCTCTTGTATTAGGGCACAGGAAATAGATTTACGGTGTAAATATTCTAATACACGGGTTCTTTTAACAGCAGAATTTAAACCATTCACATTCAGTGATCAAATATTTAGAGTATGCATTGAATATTCATAATCCCAAGATTGTATTCAATAAATGAAAAAAAGCAGAAGCACTTCCATTCAGTAAATAACACGTAAACACTGATTTGCATTTTAGATACCAAACCTCCTAGATGAAAAATCCTTTTAGAAATAGGGTAAAATAAATAAAAGTATAAATGTCTGCTGTAAAAAATAAAAACAACATAGAAACATGAACAACCGACAACCATAAACAAGAAACAACCCAGACCGCACATTACCGAGAACATAGGTCTGATTGAGCAACAAAAAATTGTGATGGTACGTGACCGATCCACTTCAACGCAAGACATGTCTCCCGAAAGGCTCATACAGCCAATTTTTTTAATAATTAAACCTACTCTCCATTAGTCCCCTCCAAAAAAGAAAAAAGGGGTGTTAGTCTTACCTTAGCCGTAAATCAAGCTTAGTCCATGTCCATTATAGACTTGCACTGCATTGTTTTTCACAGCTTAAGTAATGAAAATGTATTGAAAAAGTTTACAATATTGGTTGTATAATACAATCAAAATTGTGCTTGACTGGTTCTGCTTTCTTGTGACCATTTCTTTAATTTTATTCATCACTGATTCATTTTACTCCCCAACAGACTAAAGGGCCAACTGATACTAGGTCTCTGGTGCTCAGAGGGCTCGCTTTTGTCCTTGGTGACAAACCTACAGATTTCTACAAAGTATGCTTTGTAAGTAACCTCTGTTTTCTCTCAGAATATCTAAAAGGACATAAACAACCATTTCACCATTAATTGATAGTTCCTGTGTTTTATAAAACCTGTGAGAATAAAGCCTAAACCATTAACTTATTACAATAGCTCTTTTAACCTCTTTGGGTGATCTGTTTGATCACAGGGTTAGTTTATCCAACATTTGCTCACCCTCATGTTCTTACAAACCCTTTAGAATTAATTTTTCAAATACAAATTTAAGGATAGTTCACCCAAAAATGAAATTTTAAAGTAATATTTTAACTTTAAAGAAGATTTTTAGCTGAAACTGTGGTCCTTGGTAATTGATGTAAAGCAATCAATGGAAATCATCATCTCTGATAGTTAAAAAACGTGCACATGTTTTTATTTATTTATTCATTAATTTTTTGACTCCAAGTGATGGTAGCCATTGACTTTACCAAGGACCAGAGTCTAAGTCTATTGAACTATTCTACTGAAGAAAAACTCAGCTCCACCTTGTAAGGCCTGAGGGTGTGTAAATTAACAGCAGATTAAAATTTTTGCGTGAACTATTTTTAATGGAAATTCATAGGTTTCTGTCCCTCCATTCAAAAAATCCGTTACCAAAATTTAAATAATCATTGTGAATTTTTATTTTTGGGTGGACTATTCCTTTAATCAACTCCAGCACAAATTGCTTAACATTATTTATGGTTATATAATGCAAAATTTCATGATTGTGTTGTTAGGTCTCTGATGACGATTACTGATGACACTGGACTCATCCTCATTGAGCATGATGAGGTGATGTGCTCTCATCTTCTCTCCGTCTCAATCCAGCCTCATTGAAGATCATCATTGAAGGAGATTTTGTGATGGACAATATTGAAGACTTGTCAAAAGCTATGTGCATTCTGTATGGACTTACGCACTGCATCTCAACTACCCTAAATCTATGAAGAACACATTCCAGTTCATCCAACAGGTGACAACAAACTCTGAAAAACCATCTTACAATGTAAGGAAATGCGAGAAGCTTCCATGAGAAGCCACTTGTGTTCTGCCGTACAAGACATTAAAGTGTGTTTTGTCACTGTATATTAGTGCTGTTAGTGCTCGGTTAATGTGTGTTCACACAATTCTTCAGCCAAGTTTAAAATTACAGAGTCTTGCCTCTGTTTTAATTTATGCCCAGTTTTTAATGCATATCCATGCATTCACAAGGGATATAGCATCTATTGTTGAATACTGTGTGTTCATGTTTCTTCTACAAAATAGTTACAATTGTTAACAAGCTGTTCCAAAGCTTTTTTTTACTTGTCTTGTGGCTGACAAGTTTTATGCATTGTGTTGCCATTTCTTTGAACAATAATAAAAAAAAAATTGGTGCATTGAAATGTGTTTCTTTTTTTCCAATTTATTTGAAACCAAATGTTTAATACAATAAATCTCAAAAGCTATGTCTAATTACATGACATTACATAAATGTATTATTACTTAAAAACATCTGTTAATGTTATTTGCTAATATATATGTTCTTGTAGTTGTAACTTGAAATAGTTATTTTATACAACCTATACTCCAAATAATAATAATTGATGTGAACTAATGATTTTGAGTAAAGACTACTAATGTAAACCTGATTTGTCTACTGCATGAACTTAAGGTTCTATGTTAATACAACTTAACCTGTTTAGTTTCACCCTGTGTATAAACTAAAATGGTTTAGTGCAACGGGTTTCCACAAAATTTTCTAGTAAAGTCAACTAATTCGGGATAAGAGTGTATGACCTCAAGGTTAGATTATTGTAATGCTTTATTGGGTGGTTGTTCTGCACGCTTAATAAACTAATTACAGATGGTTCAAAATGCAGCAGCTAGAGTTCTTACTAGAACCAGGAAGTATGAGCACATTAGCCCGGTTCTGTCAACACTGCACTGGCTCCCTATTAAATATTGTATACATTAGTGATGAGGGGGTCGTCTCATAACCCGCGGACCGCGGGTCGGGTTGAGGCGGGTAAAGAAAGTGTCACTTTAAAACAAAAACAAAAAAATCCATGTATGTTGCGTGCAATTCCCTATAGCCTATATTAAATATTTGGGAATATCTATTTTCATATTTTATTAGGTTCTTTGATAAGGTTACAATGCGAAGGCCTACGTAGCAACGTAACTTGCCTGATGTCCCCAAAACTTTGGCATCACGTGTCATGAAAGCGCCAAGCAGCTCTGTATCCCAGCCACAAGCGCATAAAGCGAGCGCACATTCAGCTCTACTGGCCGGGTGCTGGAGTCTAGCCCTGCGTCCCAATGTGCATACTATCTGCCCTAAATAGTATTGAACATTACTACTACCACATAGAATTTAGGAATGGATAGTGTGCACATTGGGACGCAGGCTAGGTGAAATAGATTAAACCCCGGTACAGTGGATGCCATTCTTTGGCTGCGTTTACACTGCAGGTCTTGATGCTCAAGTCTGATTTGTTGCTTATATCCGATTTTTTTGGCTGTCCGTTTACACGTTCTTTCAATTGTGACCCATATCCGATTCATGTGTTTACACTTGCCATACCATCTGAAACATCCCGCATGCGTTGTCATTTAGCGCCTCCACACCGAGAATAATGTGACCTGTGCTGACAAAACCAGTCCAGCAAATTAGAAAAATTTGTTATTTTTAATTTCACATTCTCCATTATGTATGATTTTTTTGGAATCGGGCAAAAAATGACTGCTACACCTGTTTAAAGTCGATATCAGCAAGGTTGATTATAAGAAAGATTAAAGTTTTCCTCCAGATCTTTTCTAATTAATAATTAGGCTACTATATTAATAATCACAATACAGTTGTTTTTTTATTTTATCTTTCCTATTATAAATAATAACAGATGCAAAAAAAAAACAATAGGAACAAATAGTCTATAAAGAAACAAATAATGCATTACCTTTATCATTTTACATCTAAACAAAAGCATTCATATAGCCTACGAAAAACAAATTATTAAATGTAAAAATCACTTCAGTGTGTTCATTACAAATAAATTGATTATTAAAACTACAAAAGCAGTTCAATGAAGTGCTACGAGTGATTCCCTCTTTTATTTTATTGATAGATAACATTGAGACAGATGTCCTGTAACGCACGAATCATATAAAGTTACACATCAGATGTTTTTCCCCATCAGTTCCCCAAGCGTTCACTTAAAACAGAACAGATTATGATTGCGGGAATACTGAAATACTGTAATTCTGTGTATTTATCGGGATCGCGCGCCGTCAGAAGCGCAGTTATGCGCGCTCTTCAGATGACAGTCAGCACCAGAAGTGAGCAAAGAAAAGGTAATCCTCTCAAAAAAGATACAATTAAAGATACTTTTAGACGTTTAATTACTGCATTGGGATAGCTAAACGAGGGCTTAATTAACTAATTATTTTTGAAAACCTCAAATTCGACTAAAATCGACATTTTTCACTTTTTATTATTATTATTTTTTGCCTGTAACGTTAGCTCAAAATAGCCCGTGCACATTTACACTCATTTTGCTAGCATGGGTCCCAAATAACGTCATTAAACCGCGGAGAAGTACCAAATTGTCAAGTTTTAATGACGTACAGAACGCGATGCCTCAGAAAATCCGATCTGCCTGTTTACATGACAGTCGCATTAGCACATATCCGATTTATTTCCACATATGAATGAGGCCTGAATCCGATCTCGCTATATCTGAATGCATGCGTTTTTTGTCCTGTTTACACTAGAACAGATCCGATCTGTGTCACATGAGCACAAAATCGGAATTGGGTCACATTTAACTGACAGTGTAAATGGGGCCTTTTTTTGCACAGCGAACGTAAAAACGCTAAATGAACATTTCCGTGTGTTAAATCAAACAAAAGTTCAGTGGTTTCCAAGCACTTTCAGGCTGAAATAAAGGCTGTTTTCATTTACATTACAATGCCTAGTATTTCTATTTAATGGTCGCGGGTGCGGGGCGGGTTGTAAAAATAGATACAGTGGTGCGGGGCGGGCTGGCCAAATAATTTCATAAAAGCGGGACCCACGGGTTGGAAAAAAACCCGACCCACGCATCACTAGTATACATTTTAAAATCTTGTTAATTACTTATAAAGCCCTGAATGGTTTAGTTCCTCAGTACTTGAGCGAGCTCTTATCGCATTATAGTCCTTCACGGCCGCTGTGTTCTCAAAACTCTGGCCATTTGATAATACCTAGAATATCAAAATCAACTGCGGGCGGCAGATCTTTTTCCTATTTAGCGCCCAAACTCTGGAACAATCTACCAAACACTGTTCGGGAGGCAGACACACTCTGTCAGTTTAAATCTAGATTAAAGACCCATCTCTTTAACCTGGCTTACACATAACACACTAATACACTTCTATTATTCAAATCCGTTAAAGGATTGTTAGGCTGCATTAATTAGATCAACCGGAACCGGGAACACTTCCCATAACACATGATGTACTTGTTACATCGTAAAAAGATTGACATCTACGCTAATATTAGTCTGTTTCTTTCTTATTCCGAGGTCACTGCAGTCACCAGATCAGATGGTGGATCAGCACCTAGAGACGACCTCTACAGCCCTGAACGTCAGCGGAGACCAGGACACCTAGATGAGCCCCAGAGACAGACCCCCAGTGAGGACCCCGTCACCTAGACAGCCATCAAGAAAAGACCTCGGCAACCAGTTGAGCCCTCCAATCTGACTTTGCAGCAGTTGGAATTGAACTGCTGTGTCGTCTGGCCAGAGGAGAAATGCCCCCCCCGACTGAGCCTGGTTTCTCCCAAGGTTTTTTTCTCCGTTCTATCACCGGTGGAGTTTTGGTTCCTTGCCGCTGTCGCCTCTGGCTTGCTTAGTTGGGGACACTTCATTTCCAGCAATATCGTCGACTTGATTAAACAGAAACTTTTTGAACTGAACTGAGCTGGACGATGCCATCACTGAATTCAATAATGAAATGCCTTTAACTGAAAATTGAGTGTTTAATCTTGTCATTTTACATTATTGACACTATTTTCCCATTTTGATATTGTGCAGTTGCTTTGTCACAATTTGTATTGTTAAAAGCGCTATATAAATAAAGGTGACTTGACTTGACATAAACTGGGCGTCAAACTATTGTCATCTCCCAGGTTGAGGAAT
Source organism: Schizothorax lantsangensis (assembly GCA_027422415.1). Lineage (NCBI taxonomy): Eukaryota > Metazoa > Chordata > Actinopteri > Cypriniformes > Cyprinidae > Schizothorax > Schizothorax lantsangensis. Next base: position 37,673,340 of record CM049844.1, read on the forward strand.
TCTCTGCCTCTACCTACTAGGTCTTTTGATTGTTTTAAGCAATTACTCAAAACATATCTCTTTAGTGAAGCTTTTAAGTTATAATCTTACAGTTTTTGTTGTCATTGTTGTTATTGTGTTGTCATTGTGATTGCTATTATGGAGTAGTGTTGTTTCTTTTATTGTTGTTTTATACTGTTGTAGTGCCTTGAGTGTAAGAAAGGCGCATTACAAATAAAATGTATTATTATTATTATTATTATTATCTGAAGCACAATCACGCTATATTTCAGTGTGCTGCCCACAAGGCTATAAATGCCGACAACTACTTAATAAGAACATCTTATTTCCTGTAGCCTATCATTTTGAATTGCTTCTTTGGTAGCTGATCAAGCAGACTTGTTTGAACATTGTATCTCCAAAGAACCCTAATATGTCTTCTAACGAGTAATATCTGAATTTATTAAGTTTCAGAGGGGGTGTACTCATTTATTCTGAGTACTGTAGGTTCTGTGAGTCTGTAGTCTGTTTCAGGTAAAACACCAGCTGGATAGAAATAACTAATAGAAAATGTTAATAAATAATTTTCTCATGAGGACATATCACTGCACTATACTGTTCTGCAGTATGTCTACTGTACTGCACATTTCGTCATCTCTGAAATCTGCCCTACTTTAGTGAACTGATTACTAAATACACACACACACACACATAATCTGTCAGAATGAGGGCAGGCAAAAATAGATGTACAGCAGTGATAGTGTAAAAATAGGTTGTAGTCTATATTCATTGGTTTATAAGAAATGAAGTCCACTTTTGAAATGAAAGTCACACTTTTATGTTTAACAAGTAGTTGCATGATCGGAAAAAATAATGTTTTAGTCAATGTAGAGTTCCATTAATATTTATTTGTTTTGCTAAGCAATCCATATTTTATAACCACATATAAAACAGCAAGCAACTAATTTAGTCTGTGTAATAAAATACTGAATATTTTAACATTAAAATGTTTTAAGGTATACAGCTATATTACATGGAACAGACATAGTTTTCTTTCATAATTGTATGCACACATACTCCTTTTAAAAGAGGGCAGAAATCTAATTTTATGCAAGTATATTAGTTCATAGCTTTCTTACAGGAAAGTAATTGTTTCAAAGCTGGTGCTTACAGGTCTTCTATGCAGCGAAGGCACTTATTGATACCTCCTATGAAAGACAATCGGTTCAGCTCAGTCTGACACACACACACACACACACGCATACACACACACACGCGCACACACACACACAAACACACACACACACACACACACGAGTATAGATAATCAAGCACATTAAAATAAGTGTTTGTGTTTTATATGGAAATCCAACCCTTTGCCTTTCTTTGAAAGATGTATGTGTTCATTATAAATCTTACAAAACATAAAATATTATCTGCCGTTTTCTTTTAGTATTGTTCCATGGTAAAGGAACTGAAGTCCACGTTCTTAAGATATTGTGAAAGTTTGTGTTTGATGGATAAGAACAAAACTGAGACTTACCCAGTTCATAATATTATTTTCTTATTATTTATTGTTAGTATTCTAATGGAAAGTGTATTGTTTTTGTTTTGAAAAAGCAGAATATTTCTATTTTTCAGATTAACCCTTAATCTTCTCCAGGAGTTGTTAAATTTCTATTCCACAGCACTAGGAATTATATACTGTATGTCAACAACATATCACTTTCCCTGAATAACAGGAATAAACTTATTTTCCCAAAAAACAAAGAAACATGAGCATGAAGCATAAATTATGAGGATCCAATCAGATTGAACAAACGACGGCTCTTTAATGCAGCTAATATTTGTGTATACATTTGACATAATACAAAAGGTTTATGTGGTAAATGATGTTACTGTATCATGATAAATGTTGTTCATGATGGTGTTCAACTCTATAAGCTGTTATATCTCCTCCAGTGAATCAGTCGGGACCTGACCTCTCTTCTTACCACTGCTTAGCTTTAGAAAGCCATCCGTTTCTTCATTTTTACCCACACAAATCTATGACAAAAAAGAAATGTGGTTTGAAGATGAAAAGAACAACAGTAAAATAAACTGAAGCCTTTACTTAAATAGATATAGATTATATTTATAAGTCATTGAATCATATAATCTTTTCATCTGTGAGATGTATTTCATCTGATCAGCATTAAAATTAAATAATCACATTTTTGTCATTGGATTATAGTGATCTGTGAATTTATGTTGAATATTAAACTTTTTTATATATGATTTGTCGACACAGTAAAATATTTAGATTTGTACAGTAAAACATATTTAAAGTGAGACCTTTGGGGGAAGATGACCCCCCCTCAGATTTGGGAAGAATAAATAAACAGGATCAGGGCCCCAGAAATCCTAACAATGGCCCTGTCCCACCAGAGTGACAAGACGACCCATTTTCATGTTTTTTTCATGTTGTGTTACAAAAAGTAAATTAGTAAAAATGTTCACTTATGCCACACACACACACACACACACACACACACACACACACACACACACACACACACACACACACACACACACACACACACACACACACACACACACACACACACACACACACACACACACCTGTGCAAAGTCTTGGTATTTTATTTTAAAAAGTGGTTTTAAGCTAGTTATTTCTATAAGACTGCATTTATTTTGGTTGGACAATTGGTAGCCAGGAAGCGAGGTGGGAGAGAGAGGGGGCAGGATTGGGAAAGGTCCGCCAGCCAGGATTTGAACTCTGTAATTGTAATAATCCAGTGAGATTTTTGTCTGACAACAGCCAGTTCTCCACACAGAGATCTGATCTCATCATCCAGTCTGTCTGGAATGACATGAAGAAACAGAACTGAGACATAATAAATCCAGAAGAACTGTGATAGCTACCTGAAAAACTATGTGCACGAAAGCTGCTTTAAAACGCAAAGGATGCTCACACCAAATGTTGATTTAATTTAGTTAACAGAAGTTAATTGATAAATAAAATCTATTTATGACATTATTTTTGACAGCATACTCATTTTACAGCATTTGTACACAAGTGCCTAAAACTTTTAACAGTACTGTAGCTTTGTAGGTAGGTCTCTTGAAGCGTCTTGGAGACTTTGCCATAGTTCTTCTGGTTTTAAGCTGGGCACACACTGTGTAATTATTAATAGTCCTTTACAATTGTTACTTGTCAGACTGTACATGATGATCATGTCACACTGTGGGATCTCAGTTGTCATTAATGTCAGACTGTACGACAGTCAGGACATGTTAAAAACGGGTACGCGCAAGAAAACTTGTCCGGGGTTTTACATTATCAACACACACATGTTCAGTGACTGCGAGCTGCATTATACGTGAGGCTGAAATGTTGGCTATCATGAAAAGTACATGAATGGCAGCAATATTTAAGAAGAATAGTATAAGCAGCACTACACACCCACATGAAAACAGCGGTGCAATCGGTTTTTATCAGAGCAAAGGCAACATATCATATGAATTCCGAGCGGATGATGGGAGCGCCGGAGTTTATAGGGGTTAGAAGAAATCTCTAGCATTAATTCTGATCATGGCTTGTCTTGAAAAACGGAGACAGTTTGTCGTAGGAGACGTCACGCTGCAGGACTGTGCGCCAACAGCCATTAATCAGCTGCCGTTGAATATGTCAAACCAGTGATCGAAGACTGCGGATTTTAGCCTAGGATTAGAGGAATTTTTTAGGATTTTCAAAATTTGTCTCAGACGACCAAATAGTGGCCAAAATCACACAGTGTGAGCTGGGCTTTAGTCTGTCTCATTTTACAATTACAATTAATGGCAAAATGAATGTTTGGAAAATGTAAACTGATATTTCCTACTGACACACTACAGCAAAAGACTTTAAACCATTTTTTAGCTGGCGAAAATATTAGTAGCTTAAGACTTTTGCACAGTACTGTATATATGGTAACACTTTATATTATTAACCCTCTGGAGTCCAATTCTCACTATTAACTATTTGCTTATCAGCATGCATATTACTAGCATTTTGGCTGTTTACTGGTGATTATAAAGCACAAATTAATGCCTTATTCTGCATGACCATATTTTAGATTCCTTAATCACACCACATACCTCAACTTAAGAACTACATTACTAACTGTTAATAAGCAGTGTGTGTGTGTGTTTGTGTGTGTGTGCGTGCGTGTGTTACCTGAGCCTCTTTAACAGTCAGGTGGCCTAGGTCTTTGTTGCCATGGACATCTTGTGTCACCTTCCAGACACGTTCACCTGGACGCACTCGCTGCACAAAATTAGCTGGGAATAATCCAACTCTATCACCATATTTTCCCTGTACACACACACACACACACACACACACAAACATAATGATTCCATAAGCTGGTACTCATTTGGAGGGAAATCACAGACTAATCTTCCTTTATACAGTATTCCTGACAGACATGAACATTAGTTCTAATTTTGCAGACATTGCTCTGACTATAATTAACTTTGCATGTACATGTCAACTTGTAAAGTTAGTAGGATGCAGGGCTTAATTTGTAAATTGAAAGTTGCTGTAAAGCAAAGGACATAGAGGCTGCAGGTTGTGCACAGAACACGTTTAAAATAACTTGCCATGTACTCAAATGGTATGTTCAAGTCCACCTGTGAAATTGGTATTTAAGAGTTGGCAAGTTGTAATTACGTCGTCAGGTGCATTCAAAGTAAGTTTGGTCGGAGCATCACTGGATGTTCCTGCCAGCAGAATAGGACCAAGTCATTGCTTTTAAGTCACAAGCAAGTCTCGAGTCAAATACCAAGTCCTCAAATTTGGGACTCAAGTCCGAATCAAGTCTTGAGTCATGTGACTCAAGTCCACAACTCTGCTAAATAGTGTTAAAGTAAGTTATCTAATTAAGTTAAAGTTAATGAGATAATTAAGTGACTAATTAAATGATGACTGTGCTTTAGTGGTTAGTGATGTGACTTGAAAGCAATGACTTGGTCCCACCTCTTTCTGCCTGTCTTTTTAACTTTGTAGCATAAAATATAATGATTAAATACTTAGCTGCTTGCACCTTCATGTTTCTGCACCATGCAAACTGAAGCATCACACTAGAATTCATGCTTGCTGTCTTTGATTTGATTGGCCGTCTCAGTCATTTTGACATTGATGAGTACTGATATTAGGCCACTGAGGCAGCTCAGACTAAAACTTTAAATTTTTAATTTTTTTGTCATGACAACAGACAGAGTGCAACTCAATGGAGAGCAACAGAGCAAAATTAAAGTGCCCCTATTATGGATTTTTGAAAATTACCTTTCATGCAGTGTGTAACAAAGCTCTAAGTGAACGAAAATGAATCCTGCAAAGTTTTAAATCTGAAAGTGCACCGTGCAGTACCGTTTCTAGGCATAGGCAAGCTAGGCGGAGCTCGCCTAGAGCGCCACCAGCTGGAGGGGGTGCCAATGAGAGAATGTACTGCCACTACATTTGAACAGGGTTGTCATCGACACCCTGAAATATGATTGCCACCCCCACTGGATCCCCCTGTCACGTTTTACCAGGGAAGCACGGAGACGAGGAGTTCACACAACACGAGAGTTTAATATAATCCAACAGGTAACCCGGACCAATAAACACTAACTGAAAGGACTGGGGCTTTTAGAGACAGGATAACGAGGGAACTAAGGAGACACACCTGGGATCAAATTAAGCAATCAACATGAGGGAGAAACTGGGTCACAGAACACATGGGGAGCAAAACACACACAAAACAGTCCACAATCCTGACACCCCCAACATCACTGGGCTAGAATACTGTCATTCTGACGATGCCTGTATGCCATTGGATCAGGGCGCTGTCAATTGCAGCCTGATTGTTGCATGCAAGGTTTGCATTTGGATTTGGAGTGCTCAACGATGCCATTAGATCAGTGGGTTCTGTCAGTGTTTTGGCAAGGTAAGGCTTTTTTTTTGCCATGCAAGTTCAGAGGCCAATTTAAAATATTGGTACATAAGAAGTGCACAAAATCAGTATTTTGTTTAGGCAGTATTTGTAGCTGTCGAGAAATCATGTTTCATGTGAAACTGATCTAAAACGTGTGTGTTTTTGCGGCAATGCATTGTTAAAGGTTCAGTACGTCATGTAATATTCCAATATAAAACTTTTACAGCCAATTAAAAAAATATTGGTGTAGTAAAATTCGCTAATTCACAAGATCAATACATACTTTATTAAAACGCTTTGTCAAAATTAACTCATCCTTACGGAAGTGTCGAAATGCCGAATCAAATAATTTGCTTCCAAAAAAAGAAAAATTCCAACCGTGCTTCAAGGGAGCAGCGTCATACATATAGAGGGCATAGACTGTAAAAAAAGATGGACGACGCGTCTCCGCTTCCTTCCACTATAGAAAAGTGAAGCTAAAGCATCTCAGTATGGCCGTTGCCATCTTGAGTAAATGACGTCATTTGGAGCCCGAGTCTGCACAGTAGAGATTCGTTTGGAGCCCGAGTCTGCGCAGTAGGGTCGTGAGGTGGAGCCGCGGAATCAAACTCCCGCCCAAACTCCCGCGGACCCAATCAACCATAACGACACGTCCCGTTTTTATAGCATTAAATTACTAGCTAAAATCAAACTTATCACAAAAATTAACAATTGAACATATATCAGCGTGATAACAACTACCTTAAATTACCAAAACCATATTTCGGAAAATTGTATTGGAAGTGTAATTTATTTTTTTATTTTGACTGAAGTCCCATTCGTTTACATGGAGAGGGCGGGGTTTATGACCTGCACTGCAGCCAGCCACTAGGGGGCGATCAAAGAGCCCGCAGCTTCACTTTTAAAGACGAGTGAAACACACCCGATAGAGGGCAGAGCGTCACGTTATTAAAGGGGAAGTTCACACATCAATGAGTAATAAAAGAACAAGTAGCTACATTCTGATTACTTTTATGTCACTGATCAGGCTATTATAGGCCTATGTAGTTTGGGGTAACAAAGGGTTTTATAGGTTTGACTGAAATAATAACGCAATAACTGACACAACAACAACAAAACAATTGAACAAAAAAACAGATGAAGTCAAAAAGGAGCCATTGATAATGTAAACGTGTCCAAATCCAAACGTAATAATATTAATTTATGTGTGATGACAATTTCTCAGCAACTAGGGATTGTTAAATAGAGCTATACAGGCATCCAGTGGTTATAATCAGGGGCGTCATGCACTCATTATTTTTGAGGTGAGGTGGGGGGGGGGGGGGGGGTCATGTGACACACAGCAGCCACAACAGCACTTTTTTTCTTCCTTTTTATTCGAAACATTCCCAAACGCATTAACTATATCATGAAATATCTTGATTCTCACATTTATAGATTATGTTAGTTGATCTAGTGGGCAATGGTCAAAGTAACCTAACAATGTAATAACTATGTATAAAAACCTGTCTGTTTACTAAATTAACAGATATGGGTGTAATGACATAACATATTTTAATACGATTGACTTTATATTTAATGTGAATTTAACATTGAAAGTTAATGAGAATAAAAACATTGTAAGTTAGGCTTTACATTATCAAAGAACATTTTCACTGACAGTCTCGAGAGTTCAAGCACTCTCAAAAACTCTCATTAAAATCACTGAAGCTGTTTACACTATGAAATGAATATCTTACTTACAGATTCGTACACACATTTGCACTTTGTTGTTTCTTACGAGAGAATTCGCCAGAAAGAGGTATTCAGTCAGCGATCGAGTGAAGAAAACACCGACATTTTAGCGATCACTCATCTGAACGCCTCTGATTGGTCATTGCATTCATAAGCTCAACAGCATCCTGGTTATAATGCGCAGTGCTGTAAAAACGCTTGGCTCAGTGCCAGCCAGCGAACGCAGATTTGAATTTAAGCAGCTGATGATATGACGCACTGAACTGAAATCATGCCAGTGTGATTGTATTAAATATAGAAAATATTCATCAGCAATTTTTTTTGTCTTTTGGAAGCTGCATTCAAAATCCACTTGGCTCAAAAATCTGAGGGGGCACGTGCCCCCTCACTTTCAATGGGCATGACGCCTCTGGTTATAATGGCATCACAGATAATAAACTGTGCAAAATGTTTTCTCAACAGTGAATTTACAAATAGGCCTAATGCATTCAGATTTGTGGAACTCACAATGTGGTGAATTTCCACAAATTAGAGTCGTTACTATGACAACCAATTTGTAAATGTACCAATGTTGTTATTTAAGATATGAGTGTTTACATAATCAGTTTTATGTTATTTTGTATGTAATCTTAATCATCTTGTTTGGGTGTGGGAGCTGGATGGGGGGGATTTTTAGGGATTTCGCCTAGGGCGTCAAAATGGCTAGAAATGGCCCTTTCACCGTGTATAAAGTTATTGTCTTTCAAAAGAAGGAGTTGACTTTGAATCATTGAAACGAGTCATTTTTAAAACGAATCCCAAGCCATTTCATGTTGATGTCAACATGAAACATTAGCATATTGCCCTCCCACTTGTTGCGCGTGCAGACCTGGGAAAACTTGATTTTCGAGTTGGTCTGTATGAAAATGCAAATACATTCTTTGCCAATAGGTGCCGCTTTTGGAACATTAAAAACTCACAAACACTGCTTTAAATGAAATCGACCAATCACTGCAGATTAGCGTCATGCAAAGGAAGGGTTTGGAAAAATGAATCATTGAACAAATCGTTTGGGAGTCGTTGAGCAAATAAGGTAGAAATAAATGCATATTATAAGAAAATTAAAGTGTTTTTTGACCTTGCATGCATGTCAACCTGTTGTTGGGGACTCCTGCACCATACACCATCCAACGGGGATGGGGGGTGGGCGCTCTGGAGGCCTCAAGGGACACGGAGACAGGACAGAAGGCCTCCAGGGCAGCGCCTGTTCCGGGACCCACGGCAGAGCGGGGAGCTCAGGTGGCCACGGCGGATCGGGGATTCAGGAAGCCATGGTGGGACCGTCTCCGAGGCCGCGGCCCCAGCCCCCACCCCGGCCTCTCCGGCTGGAGCCCTACTACCCCCAAAAAAAATTTCCTTGGGGAAAGTAGGGGCTCGATCGGGCACTTGGGGGGGCGTTTTGGAAGCGCGGACACTTGGGGGCGCTCTGGAGGCACGGACACTTGGGGGCACTCTGGAGGCGCGGACACTTGGGGGCGCTCTGGAGGCGCAGGTACAGCTAAGCGCATTCGAGGGGCTGGCACTGGAGGGCGCGTTCGAGGGGCTGGCACTGGAGGGCGCTGTCGAGGAGCGGGCTCTGGAGGGCGCTGTCGAGGAGCGGGCTCTGGAGGGCGCTGTCGAGGCGCTGGCACTGGCCTGGAAGGAGCAGCGACCGGCAGGCTTGCCACAGGAACCGCAGGCGGGCTTGCCATACTCACGCCCGAGGAGCGGGCTCTGGAGGGCGCTGTCGAGGCGCTTGCTCTGGCCCGGAAGGAGCCGTGACCGGCGGGCTTGCCATACTCACTGCAGGCGGGCTTGCCATACTCCCTGCCGGCGGGCTTGCCATACTCACTGCCGGCGGGCCTGCTTTGGCCGTGAACAGCGGCGTGTGAGGAAGAGCCGCGGACGGCGGCGGCCTTGCGTGGGCCGCGAGTGGCGGCGGGTGAGGAAGAGCCGCGGACGGCGGCGGGCTTGCGCGGGCCGCGAACGACGGCAGGCTTGCGTGGGCCGCGAACGGCGGGAGTGAGTGAGCCGTGAACGCCGTCGGGCTTGCGTTGGCCGCGAACGGCGGGCTTGACATTGGAACGGCCAGCGGGCTTGAGGGAGCCACAGCCGGCGGGCTTAAGCGAGCAGCGGCCCGCGAACTTGACTTTGGGGCGACAGGCGAACTTGACTTATGAGCAGCCGGTGGGCTGGACAGATGAACGGCCGGCAGACCTGACTGAGGATCGACCGGCAGGCTTGAGTGAGCCGCGGCTGGTGGGCTGGACAGATGAACGGCCGGCAGACCTGACTGAGGATCGACCGGCAGGCTTGAGTGAGCCGCGGCTGGCGGACTGGAGAGAGCCGTGGCCGGCGAACTTGACTGATGAGCGGCCGGCGGGCTTGAGTTAGCCACAGCCGGTGGGCTGGACAGCTGAACAGCCGGCAGACTTGACTTCGGATCAACCGGCAGGCTTGAATGAGCCGCGGCCGGCGGGCTTGACTTCGTGGCGGCCGGTGAACTTGACTGACGAGCGGCCAGCGATCCCGCCGAACTCCCACTCTTACTTTCAGCGGGCTAGGGCGAAATGACGAGTGGCGACTTCCATGCCGCGGGGAAAAACAAGCAGGGAAAACAAAAACTTTAAAAAAAGGAAAACAAACACGGGGAAAAAAGGCGCCGCTCACTTTCTGTTTTGGTCTGGTCTTCTGTCACGATGCACACAGCAGGGAGGAACGAGGAATACGGAGATGAGGAAATAACTTAAATAAACAGTCTTTAATCCATTCCAACAGGAACAATACAAGGCAGGGCTGAGACGCACAGGAACACAGGGAATGTAATGAGTAGACCAGACAAAGGAGAACTGAACAGGCAGGAACTAATATACACGGGGAAAATTACAAACACAGGTGCATGGAATAAAGAATTAACTAAACAAGGAACAATCAATTACATTAATAAGAAAAGGAACATGACCAAATAAGGAAACGGGAACAGAAACAGGGGCAAAACAAAACCAAAACAGACCACAAATGTGACAGTGTCACGGTGCACACACGAGGGAGGAACAGGAACACGCAGACGAGGACGTAAACTCAAATAATAGTCTTTAATGTTGACAAGGCAGGACAAGGCAAGGCTGACAGACAAGATACACCGGGGAGTCACAAGTAGACCAGACGAAATCAAACTGAACAGACAGGACTATAAATACACAGGTAAATCATAGATAATTAGACAAACACGGCTGGACAAGGATTAACTCATAATGACACTTAACGAGGACAGAAAACAAACCAAATATGGACACAAGAGGCGGGAACACATGACACACACAACAGAACCCTGACATAACTCCCCCCTCCCGGAAGGCGTGTCCCACGCCGTAACAGTTCCACCGGGGAGGGGGGGTGGGTGCTCTGGACAGGACAGGAGCACAGGACGGGGACCTCCAGAGCGGAACAGACAGACAGGGACCATGGCGGAGCTGGGAGCTCTGGAGGCCATGGTAGGTGATCTTCGGGGCCTTGGCCTCGGTCCCCTCGGCCCGGCCCCTACAGCCGGAACCCCTTTTACCCCCAAAAAAAATTTCCCTGGGGAAGTCAGGGGGTATTAGGAGCCCTCCGGGGCTAGACACACAGAACAGTACATGACATGACAAGACTCCAGGGCCAGACAAACAGGACAGGACATCCCACAGGAACCAGAAGCCCTCCTGGGCTGGCTTGGAAGCTGAGGCTTCCTCTGGGCATGACGAAGTGTCAGGGGCCCTTACAGGGTCCCTCAGCAACCGCTTCCATCTCAGCGACAAGGGGGCAGGCGGCTAGAATGGCCTCCATGGCCACAACAAGAGAGCCGCCTGCCCCAGACGAGTCTCCGCGGACAAGACAAGACTTGATTAAAATGTTCCTGTGGGCACAACATGACTTAAAAACGGCGCTCCTGGCCGTAACATGTGGACTAGATCCACGGGGCAAGGGTCAGCGGCGGCCGGCGGGCATGAGGCAGCGCCAATCCGGCGGGCTTGAGTCAGCGGCGATCCGGCGGGTTTGAGTCAGTGGCGATACGGCAGGCATTGAGTCAGAGGCGGGCCGGCGGGCATTGAGTCAGAGGCGGGCCGGCGGGCATTGAGTCAGAGGCGGGCCGGCGGGCATTGAGTCAGAGGCGGGCCGGTGGCGTGATCTCCCGCGAATGGCGCACCTGGGGGAGCGGCAAGCCGGGAACTAGGCAACCCTCCGGCGGGCTTGGGAGAGCCACCGCCGGCGGCAGATATCTCCCGCGATCGGCGGGCATGAGGGCTCGCGGCCAGTGGACTCGCGGCGATCCCGCCGAACTCCCACGCCCTCTTGCAGTGGGCTATGGCGGGATTACGAGCGGCGACTTCCTTGCCGCGGGACAGACACACAGGAACAAAATAAAAACTTTTCAAAAAACAGAAAACAAAACGAGGTGAAGGGGCGCCGCTTACGGTTTATGTCTGGTCTTCTGTCACGGTGCACACACGAGGGAAGAACAGGAACACGCAGACGAGGACGTAAACTCAAATAATAGTCTTTAATGTTGACAAGGCAGGACAAGGCAAGGCTGACAGACAAGATACACCGGGGAGTCACAAGTAGACCAGACGAAATCAAACTGAACAGACAGGACTATAAATGCACAGGTAAATCATAGATAATTAGACAAACACGGCTGGACAAGGATTAACTCATAATGACACTTAACGAGGACAGAAAACAAACCAAATATGGACACAAGAGGCGGGAACACATGACACACACAACAGAACCCTGACAGACAGTTTTAATATTTCTTTAAATGGCATCTTTTTTATGATTGAAGGTCAGCATCACTGATATCAATACTACTGATGTCTCTATAAAATTGTTTCTTCCCCTTAATATTTAACCATTGACTGTAGCCATTCAGCATTACAGTATAATTGAGAGCTGTCAATTTTAAGATTTATTAGACTTAACTTCTAATTTAAGTGAACTTAAAACAATCTTCACATGAACCCATTATAATAAATGACATATTTAGCTACCGGTGCCCTTCAGCAGAAATATACAGAAAATGAATAGTTCCCAAACACTAAACTCTAAATTAAATATAGATGAACCCCTTAAAGCTATAAAAGTTATTGATTTCCTCTTTTTTTTCTTTTGTTCTTGGATTAATAGACATCACAGCAGCTGGTTATTATTATTTGCCTGCTATTGCTTTAAAAGCTGCTGCTGCTTTCTGACCCACTTCAGGTCTTAAAGTCTCTACTAATGAGCGGACGAACGAGGTGAAGGGGCGCCGCTTACGGTTTATGTCTGGTCTTCTGTCACGGTGCACACACGAGGGAGGAACAGGAACACGCAGACGAGGACGTAAACTCAAATAATAGTCTTTAATGTTGACAAGGCAGGACAAGGCAAGGCTGACAGACAAGATACACTGGGGAGTCACAAGTAGACCAGACGAAATCAAACTGAACAGACAGGACTATAAATGCACAGGTAAATCATAGATAATTAGACAAACACGGCTGGACAAGGATTAACTCATAATGACACTTAACGAGGACAGAAAACAAACCAAATATGGACACAAGAGGCGGGAACACATGACACACACAACAGAACCCTGACAGACAGTTTTAATATTTCTTTAAATGGCATCTTTTTTATGATTGAAGGTCAGCATCACTGATATCAATACTACTGATGTCTCTATAAAATTGTTTCTTCCCCTTAATATTTAACCATTGACTGTAGCCATTCAGCATTACAGTATAATTGAGAGCTGTCAATTTTAAGATTTATTAGACTTAACTTCTAATTTAAGTGAACTTAAAACAATCTTCACATGAACCCATTATAATAAATTACATATTTAGCTACCGGTGCCCTTCAGCAGAAATATACAGAAAATGAATAGTTCCCAAACACTAAACTCTAAATTAAATATAGATGAACCCCTTAAAGCTATAAAAGTTATTGATTTCCTCTTTTTTTTCTTTTGTTCTTGGATTAATAGACATCACAGCAGCTGGTTATTATTATTTGCCTGCTATTGCTTTAAAAGCTGCTGCTGCTTTCTGACCCACTTCAGGTCTTAAAGTCTCTACTAATGAGCGGATGAGTTGAATCGGGTGTTTTAGATGAGGGAGACAGTTCTGGGGTGCCTCAGGACAGTTTTTAAAACCATTTCAGAGACATGTTCTTAAATATGACGCATACAGTATATAACATTGCATGCATGCACACAGTTTTAAGGCAGCTTTAATCGCCTTTTTGGTAACTTCATGCCTTAACTGACAGCATAACTAGGACATTGCATGCACGTAGTTTCTTTCGCTGTTTGATATGAAGTGATACAGGCTACAGCACGCGCCGGCACCTTTGTGCGTGTATTTGAAGAGCGCGCGCTACAAGCACAGTATCTTTTCCACGCTCGTTTGACTCGTGCCTGGTGCGGAGGCGACATTAGAGCGTGCGTCTGAAACGTCTCCCGTTTGATGTGGTCATAAAGACATTCTGCATCTAAATAAACGCAATCCTTTTCAAGAAAAAAAAGATGGAGGCAGCAGTTGTGAATGGGGTGGCCAACCCTAGCCCCGCCCCTGCGTTAACGGCGTTAAATATTTTTAACGCGTTAATCTGAAAAAATGAATCTCCCGCGTTAACGCGCTCTATATATATATATATATATATATATATATATATATATACAGTGAGGAAAATAAGTATTTGAACACCCTGCTATTTTGCAAGTTCTCCCACTTAGAAATCATGGAGGGGTCTGAAATTGTCATCGTAGGTGCATGTCCACTGTGAGAGACATAATCTAAAAAAAAAAAATCCAGAAATCACAATGTATGATTTTTTAACTATTTATTTGTATGATACAGCTGCAAATAAGTATTTGAACACCTGTCTATCAGCTAGAATTCTGACCCTCAAAGACCTGTTAGTCTGCCTTTAAAATGTCCACCTCCACTCCATTTATTATCCTAAATTAGATGCACCTGTTTGAGGTCGTTAGCTGCATAAAGACACCTGTCCACCCCATACAATCAGTAAGAATCCAACTACTAACATGGCCAAGACCAAAGAGCTGTCCAAAGACACTAGAGACAAAATTGTACACCTCCACAAGGCTGGAAAGGGCTACGGGGAAATTGCCAAGCAGCTTGGTGAAAAAAGGTCCACTGTTGGAGCAATCATTAGAAAATGGAAGAAGCTAAACATGACTGTCAATCTCCCTCGGACTGGGGCTCCATGCAAGATCTCACCTCGTGGGGTCTCAATGATCCTAAGAAAGGTGAGAAATCAGCCCAGAACTACACGGGAGGAGCTGGTCAATGACCTGCAAAGAGCTGGGACCACCGTTTCCAAGGTTACTGTTGGTAATACACTAAGACGTCATGGTTTGAAATCATGCATGGCACGGAAGGTTCCCCTGCTTAAACCAGCACATGTCCAGGCCCGACTTAAGTTTGCCAATGACCATTTGGATGATCCAGAGGAGTCATGGGAGAAAGTCATGTGGTCAGATGAGACCAAAATAGAACTTTTTGGTCATAATTCCACTAAACGTGTTTGGAGGAAGAAGAATGATGAGTACCATCCCAAGAACACCATCCCTACTGTGAAGCATGGGGGTGGTAGCATCATGCTTTGGGGGTGTTTTACTGCACATGGGACAGGGCGACTGCACTGTATTAAGGAGAGGATGACCGGGGCCATGTATTGCGAGATTTTGGGGAACAACCTCCTTCCCTCAGTTAGAGCATTGAAGATGGGTCGAGGCTGGGTCTTCCAACATGACAATGACCCAAAGCACACAGCCAGGATAACCAAGGAGTGGCTCTGTAAGAAGCATATCAAGGTTCTGGCGTGGCCTAGCCAGTCTCCAGACCTAAACCCAATAGAGAATCTTTGGAGGGAGCTCAAACTTCGTGTTTCTCAGTGACAGGCCAGAAACCTGACTGATCTAGAGAAGATCTGTGTGGAGGAGTGGGCCAAAATCCCTCCTGCAGTGTGTGCAAACCTGGTGAAAAACTACAGGAAACGTTTGACCTCTGTAATTGCAAACAAAGGCTACTGTACCAAATATTAACATTGATTTTCTCAGGTGTTCAAATACTTATTTGCAGCTGTATCATACAAATAAATAGTTAAAAAATCATACATTGTGATTTCTGGATTTTTTTTTTTTAGATTATGTCTCTCACAGTGGACATGCACCTACGATGACAATTTCAGACCCCTCCATGATTTCTAAGTGAGAGAACTTGCAAAATAGCAGGGTGTTCAAATACTTATTTTCCTCACTGTATATATATATATATATATATATATATATATATATATATATATATATATATATATATATATAAATCAGTGATTAGACTATCTGGAAAAAGTGTCATGTTTTAGAGACAAAAAACACCCACTGATTTTTAAAGCTGCTACATAGTAACGACAGAATACTTCGAGGACTTTGATAGAAATGTAGTGGAGTGAAAAGTATGATATTTTTCTTTCAAATGTAGTGAAGTAAAAGTCATAAGTTTCCAGAAAAAAAATAATACTTACATAAAGTACAGATACTCAAAAAGTGTACTTAAGTACAATACTCAAGTAAATGTACTTCGTCCACCTCTGATGACAAGTGGCACCGCTGGTGTACATACACTCACAGAAAATGATATACAAGTGTATGGGTCCCTCAAAGCTGACACTTCAAAAACCATGCAAAATTAATACAATAGTGATCCATCCCAGTGGACGAATGAACCTCTTCTAAAGTGAAACGATAGGAGTGTATGAGAACAAGTACTGATATTTTAAACTTCCTAGGGCTGAGCCAGGGCAAAGCCACAGGCTAAGAAGACCAAGGTGGAGCTGGTGGAAATGGAGGACAAAGGTGGGGCCACAGGGATTGAGGACCCCAGTGGATGCAAAGGGCTGGAAGCCCCAGGTGCTGCCAAAGGCCCAAAGATTCAAAGGCAAAGGTAGAGCCAGGGGAACTATAGACAAAGGCAGTTCCGGAGGGATCAATGAGCTGGAGGAAGAAGATGTGATAAGGAATCAGGCAGGAAGGGCTAAGGCACTGAACAGACCTAGAGTCACTAGAACTGGACGGGATCAGCTCAAGATTTAATGGCAAAGCAGTACATTTATTAAATGAAAGCAAAAACACTCTGGAACATAGGAGAACAGGAAACACGTAGGAACTAAACTTTACATTGATGAGAACAGACAAAGAACTGATCCAAACAAGGGATAAATGCAATGACGAAATGAGGGATAAAAGAAGGAACAGGAGAGTAATTATTGAAATCGGGACTAAACAGAGGGGATGAAATTGATCTCAAAGTGAACTGTAGATATAATAGTCATAATTGTCATAAGTCATAATTGAAAAGGAAACTCATTTTAGTGATTGAAATTTTGTATTATAAATATTAAAAGTAGGCTTTGAAACAATGTGTATTGTGCGCCTTACAATTCAAAGTGTGAGCCACACGGCTCATAAACAAACCAGCTCAGGGCAGCAGGCAGAAGACTGATCAAGCAGCCAGGGGTCAGAATCTAGGACAGTCTGCAGGCAACCAAATCCAAATTGTGAGAAAAGAATCGAACTCAGATGGGCAGAGAGGGATTGAACGATGGGCACACAGTACCAACAGGGAAATCCAAGCTCACAGTCAGGGACAGGCAGATGGTCAATGTGGTTAGACAGTCCGGACAGGCAAACAAGCTCCACCAGCAGAAATAGATCAGACCACCTTATTATGCATCAAACAAACAAACAAAATATTTTTCAGTGTTAAAGGGATAGTTCACCCAAAAATGTAAATTCTGTCATTAATTTGACAGAATAAAAGAGTTACCATCTTCTGCCATTTTTGAGAGTACCCCAGAACGTAATCAAAGTAATCAGCATTGTTTACGTTCAGTAGACAACGCATGCATGCTGAATGTAAACAACACTTGGACAAGGAGTTGTGCAGCCTGCTCTGATAGGAAGGGTCTAATTGTAAATCTCTTAATGCTGTATAAGTCAAATCTGCAGGAGCGGGCCATTGTAGCAATATGGTTTGTGAAGCTTCGCTGATCATCAATCGCAACTCCAAGGTTCCTGGCTGTCCTGGAAGGAGTTTTGGTTGATGAACCTGGCTGCCAGAAATATCTGTCAAACAGGCTGCAATGTGAACAGTCACCGTCAGATCATCTGGTTGGAATGAGAAGTAGAGTTGAGTATCATTAGCATTGCAGTGATGACATGTAGATGGAGAAGAGAAGTGGTCTGAGAAGCACTGAGTTGTGAAGAACCTCAGCGGCAAGAAGTTGTGACTTAGAAACCTCACCCCTCCAAGACACCCTGAAGGACTCACCTGCAAGGTAATGCAAAACCACTGGAGAACCTTAGGAATTAGTCTCTAGGTGGGTGAAGGGCAGAAACTGCATATGGACCAATGAGAAGTCCTGTCCTTCCCGGGCATGGTACCAGAGGTCTTCTTTGTGGCTTCTAAGAGGTGTCTGGCCATTGTTCTACCATCTTTATCTGAAGGTGTAGGACAGTTCATTTGTGTTAGTCCACTAAGATCTAATCACATCGTAGCAAACACAGTGGAGAAATTAAGCAACAAGGAGAGACGGGTGAGGTTACGATGACAGCACTGAATAAAAGCCTGGACCATGGGAACGGCCTTCAGTGCCCTGGGAAGGACATAGAGGAGGTTGGTAACCCAGGAAACTCATAAATAGGGGAGACCAGTATAGATCAGTGGAAGGTAGATGATTTATTTTGAGCACAGACTGAGCATGCAATCACAAACCAACAGATGTTGCCATGGCAAGCCACCAAAACCGTTGACGAATGGCTGCCAGTGAGTTCCTCACACCCGAGTGGTGCGTGAGTCTAGAGGCATGACCCCACTGGAGAAAGGCAGTGCAAATCAACACAGGAACAAAAGAAGACCTAGCAGGCACCCCTGGGAAACCTTGACTTCAGCCAGAGTTTGTTTGATGTGAGACTCAATCTCCCAGGTGACCGCCCCCATCACACGGCCCTAAGGCAAGATGATATCAGGAGGAGGCATATTAGACAAGGGAGCGAAGTGGCACGACAGCATGTCAGATTTGCCATTTTTTGAGCCTGGCTTGTAAGATACCATGAAGTTGAAGTGTCCAAAAAAACAATCCCAAATGAGCCTATGGTGGAATGGCTGTCCCCTCCAAACAATGACACCACTCCCCCAGAGCCAGTCGTAGTGAGGTCAATGGTGAATACCTCGTTGTTGTTTACCAGCACACACTCTACACATGCAGCAACATCTTGTTGAGAACCGTGGTCTGGGTAGTGTGTCCAGTTCACCAGTTGATGAAGTCCCTGGTGTGAATTTCCAGGGAGCGGTCCCTCTGCTCCAGGCACAATAACTGGACAGCAGGAAGATCCATGGTGATGGAAGGAACAACAAACAAAAACAAGCATAAAAAAAAAAAACTCAAAATAAAAACACTGTTTTGGGCCCTGTCTTCTGTAACTGAATGTTGCTAATTAGAGCTCACGAAGATGAAATAACAAAAAGAAAATAGTCTTTAATCAAACTTAAACAAGGAATACAGAGAAACAGGTTTGCAACACATCCAAAACCCAATGTTAGACAGGAGACTGAACACAGAAATCTATAAATACTAAACCAAATGAAGACTAAAATGCTTATTAATAGACAGCAGGTTAACTGAATGCAATTATCACATGTACTGGTAAACTAGGTCAAGCAAGGCACTGAAGACAGAATTCAAACAATACATATAACGTACATGTGACACAGTTCTTTTTC
Source organism: Schizothorax lantsangensis (assembly GCA_027422415.1). Taxonomy (NCBI): domain Eukaryota; kingdom Metazoa; phylum Chordata; class Actinopteri; order Cypriniformes; family Cyprinidae; genus Schizothorax; species Schizothorax lantsangensis. The sequence continues at coordinate 37,692,865 of CM049844.1, forward strand.
AAATCCATACAACCAAATAGTAGTCCTGCAGTGCTATTGCTCTGTGGCATAAAAGCTGCATCTGAAGTGGCATTTAGATGTATTTGCACAAATGCTCAGATGCTTCTCAGAGGTGGCATAAATGTGTTGTCATCAAGACCAGCTTATTTGAGTCCGAGTCCAGACAGAGACTTTGAGTAGGCCTGAGCCAAGACCAAGACCACAAGATGGCCAAAACAGAGTTCCTTAAAAAGGTCTGAACAATTCACGTGTGAATATGCTTTCTTTTGAACTGAATGACATCAGTGCCTTGTAAACCTCCACAGGGCACATATAGTGTCTGGTCTCTAGTACTGCAACACTGACATAAGTGCATGTACACAGCAATTACAACAGCCCACATAAAACTGGAATGGCAGTCCTGCAGTGGCCAAATCTTAGCCCAAGTCTTAACCGATAACTCATAATAATGACCGATAATAAAGCATACCTGGTCGTGCACTGAGTTTTAGTATTGGTACCAATTCTCAGCCTTAAAGGGAGAGTTCACCCAAAAATGAAAATTTTTCTAAACATATTTTTTTATTTATTTAAACAAGTTCTAAACATATTCATTTCTTTCTTCTGTTCAAAAGAGGATATTTTGAAGAATGTTGGTAACCAAACAGTTGTAAGTAGCCATTCACTTCTATAGTATTTTTTTTCCAAACATGTTTTTCTCTGAGACCATGCATGTCACAGTTTAAGTCTGGATTTACTATAAAGAACAAAGGGCTTTTCAGACATACCAAATGTTTGGAGGTTTGACCATGAAAACTCCCTTCGTCTTTAGATATTACTGACATTGACTGAATGACTAAATTCAGCACTCTCATGGAAACATGATAATATTTTGTAATTATCATTTAAATCTGACTATTTTTAAATAAATGTCTCAGGAAAACTTCAGTGATTCAAATCAGAACAGGACATTGATTTCATACATGTCCTCTGTAGAGGACACCAGAAAAAATATGTTTAGCAGACATTGTGGGAAGACAAAAAATAATGAAAGAAATTGTATATTATTATTACTATGAAATATAAGATAAAAAGTGCCTACTGAAGACAATAATTTGCACCGCAAGTCTGAATAAAAAATTTAAATAACTAATTTTAATAAAATAATAAAATACTTAATTTTGTCAGGTAAATATGTATCATGTCAATTACATAATCAGTGAAAACATATATAAAATATCAAATTTGCAAAGAAAAAATCAACAGTAACAGGACAACCAATCAGGACATTAAGAATATTGTTTTAGGGAGCTTGCTTAGCAATATGCAGCAAACCAGGAGTTTTAAATATTTTGTTTTAAGTCAAATTATTATTTATGTTAGCAGTTTTTTAATGCTGTTTTATTGCTGTTAACCTTAAGCATGGGTGTTCAATTAAATATTGGGTCTAAAACAGAGGTGTCTGAAAATTTTTCTCCAGAAGAAGATAAGTTAATCTGATTAGACAAATTGGATATGAATATTAAAATGTAAGCTGTTTAATCAGACTATTAAACTATTGTTTTTAATTTTCCTCCCTCCTTTGTCCTCTTCCTCCCCCTCCTTCATCAACTCTAACAGCTGATGACTTTGCCATTCTTCATTAATAAAATTACAACCATCAGTGCAAAGTTCTCCACATCACAAAATGTCACACATATCTTACCAGCAAACAGACAATCACTCACGATCTTCTCTCCACTTTCTGAGGCAGAAGTCTCTAAACTTATCCTTTCCAATCATCCAACTACTTGTCCGCTTGATCCAATTCTATCTCATCTCCTTCAAGCCATTTCTTCTTCAGTTGTGCCTGCACTCACATCATTAACACGTCCCGTCACACTGGTGTTTTTCACTGAGAATTTAAACTGGCTCAGATAACCCCACTTCTTAAGAAACCCACTCAACCCAGCTCTTTCAGAAAACTACAGATCCATTCTTCCATTCATTGCAAAAACACTTGAATGAGTTGTTTAACCAAGTCTCGCCTTTCTCACACAGAATAACCTCCTGGACAGCAATCAGTCTGGCTTCAGAAGTGGGCATTCAACCGAGACTGCCTTGCTCTTGGCTGTTGCATCCCTAAGACTGGCAATAGCAGCTTCCAAATCTTCAATACTTATCTTGCTGGATCTGTTTGCTGATTTTGACATGGTTAACCACCAGATCCTCCTGTCAACCCTATTGGCAAAGGGCATCTCAGGAACTGCACTCCAGTGGTTTGAGTCGTACCTCTCAGATAGGTTCTTCAAGGTATCTTGGAGGGATGAGGTGTCCAAGTCACAATATCTAGCCAGGGTGCATCAGGGCTCAGTTTTTGGACCACTTCTCTTCTCTGTCTACATGGCATCACTGGGTTGTGTCATTGAGAAACATGACTTTTCATATCACTGCTATGCTGATGGTGGTTTCAGCAAACCCGTCACTTCATTGCAATTTCACCATTCGGCTAGGTGCATCAACCATAATAAGACAATTTGCAAATTGGCTACCAGTACCTGCTCGCATAAAATTCAAGGCATTGATTTTTGCCTACAAAACAACCATTGGCTCTGCACCACTTTACCTAAATTCACTACTTCAGACTTATGTGCCCTCTAGAAGCTTGCGTTCTGCAAGTGAACAGCACATTATAGTGCCATCCCAGCACAAAATAACTTTCATGGACTTTTACATTTACTGTTCCCTCCTGGTGGAATGACCTGTCCAACTCAATCCCAGCAGCTGAATCCTTAGTCATCTTCACGAAATGGCTAAAAACACATCTCTTCCATGTACACTTGACCCTCTAACACTAGCACACTCTTTTCTATTTCTATTTTATCTACTTGTTTTCTTTTCATTTATTTACTTAAAAAACTTGACCCTCTAACTAGGGCTGGACCAAAATTTATATCACAATATATTTTTAAATTTCGGTCGATACGATATAATTCCGATATCGATATGAACACTTAAAAAAAGCCTCATAAAAACTGCCAAGAATGCCCACAACAGACGTCTGTACCTAAAAACTTATGAAAAATGAACTTGTCAAGTCTATGAACTCCTATTAAACTATATCATATTTTAGGGGGAGAAAAACAACACAAATAAATTAGTTCACCTTTTATTTGTATTTAGCCTTCATACAAACAAGAAATGCAAAATCACTGTCAAATAAACATCTCAGACTCACCTTATTAATATTAATATCTTTAACTATAGGCTAACATACACTACCAGTCAAAAGTTTTGGAACAGTAAGATTTTTGTTTTTTAAAGAATTCTCTTCTGCTCACCAAGCATTTATTTCATCCAAAATACAGCAAAAACAGTAACATTTTGAAATATTTTTTACCATTTAAAATAACTGTTTTCTATTTGAAAATATTTGAAAATGCGAGTTATTCCTTTGATTTCAAAGCTGATTTTTAGCATCATTACACCAGTCACATGATCCTTCAGAAATCATTCTAATATTCTGATTTGCTGCTCAAAAAACATTAATTATTATGTTGAAAACAGAGGAGTAGATTTTTTTTAGGTTTCTTTGATGAATAGAAAGTTCAGAAGAACATCATCTATCTGAAATAGAAATCTTTTGTAACATTATAAATATCGTTATCATCACTTTTGATCATTTTAAAGCATCCTTGCTAAATAAAAGTATTAATTTCTATAATTCCCCCCCCCCCCCCCCCAAACAAAAGAAGAAAAAAAATTATACTGACTCCAAGTGAGTTGCTGCAGAAAACAAACAAGAAAATTGAGCAACAAGAAGAACATGTTGCTGGAGACAACTTATTATTATTGAAAATTCAGTCTAATTCTCTGCAAGCAGGAGGCACTGTGAGAGCGGCAGAACTAGCGGCTTCCACGGTAACGGCTGTGATTCTCTGCCAGCAGGAGGCGCTGAGAGAGCGGCAGAACTAGCGGTTTCCCCGGTAACGGCTGTGATTCTCTGCCAGCAGGAGGCACTGTGAGAGCGGCAGAACTAGCGGTTTCCACGGTAACGGCTGTGATTCTCTGCCAGTAGGAGGCGCTGAGAGAGCGGCAGAACTAGCGGTTTCCACGGTAACGGCTGTGATTCTCTGCCAGTAGGAGGCGCTGTGAGAGGGGCAGAACTAGCGGTTTCCACGGTAACGGCTGTGATTCTCTGCCAGTAGGAGGCGCTGAGAGAGCGGCAGAACTAGCGGTTTCCCCGGTAACGGCTGTGATTCTCTGCCAGTAGGAGGCGTTGTGAGAGCGGCAGAGCTAGCGGTTTCCCCGGTAACGGCTGTGATTCTCTGCCAGTAGGAGGCGCTGAGAGAGCGGTCACTAGCGGTTTCCACGGTAACGGCTGTGATTCTCTGCCAGTAGGAGGCGCTGTGAGAGCGGCAGAACTAGCGGTTTCCACGGTAATGGCTGTAATTCTCTGCCAGTAGGAGGCGCTGAGAGAGCGGTCACTAGCGGTTTCCACGGTAACGGCTGTGATTCTCTGCCAGCAGGAGGCGCTGTGAGAGCGGTAGAGCTAGCGGTTTCCACGGTAACGGCTGTGATTCTCTGCCAGCAGGAGGCGCTGTGAGAGCGGTAGAGCTAGCGGTTTCCCCGGTAACGGCTGTGATTCTCTGCCAGCAGGAGGCGCTGTGAGAGCGGTAGAGCTAGCGGTTTCCCCGGTAACGGCTGTGATTCTCTGCCAGTAGGAGGCGCTGTGAGAGCGGCAGAACTAGCGGTTTCCACGGTAACGGCTGTGATTCTCTGCCAGCAGGAGGCGCTGTGAGAGCGGTAGAGCTAGCGGTTTCCACGGTAACGGCTGTGATTCTCTGCCAGTAGGATGCGCTGAGAGAGCGGTCACTAGCGGTTTCCACGGTAACAGCTGTGATTCTCTGCCAGCAGGAGGCGCTGTGAGAGCGGTAGAGCTAGCGGTTTCCCCGGTAACGGCTGTGATTCTCTGCCAGTAGGAGGCGCTGTGAGAGCGGCAGAACTAGCGGTTTCCACGGTAACGGCTGTGATTCTCTGCCAGCAGGAGGCGCTGTGAGAGCGGTAGAGCTAGCGGTTTCCACGGTAACGGCTGTGATTCTCTGCCAGTAGGATGCGCTGAGAGAGCGGTCACTAGCGGTTTCCACGGTAACGGCTGTGATTCTCTGCCAGCAGGAGGCGCTTTGAGAGCGGTAGAGCTAGCGGTTTCCTCGGTAACGGCTGTGATTCTCTGCCAGTAGGAGGCGCTGTGAGCGGCAGAACTAGCGGTTTCCACGGTAACGGCTGTGATTCTCTGCCAGCAGGAGGCGCTGTGAGAGCGGCAGAACTAGCGGTTTCCACGGTAACGGCTGTGATTCTCTGCCAGCAGGAGGCGCTGTGAGAGCGGTAGAGCTAGCGGTTTCCACGGTAACGGCTGTGATTCTCTGCCAGTAGGATGCGCTGAGAGAGCGGTCACTAGCGGTTTCCACGGTAACGGCTGTGATTCTCTGCCAGCAGGAGGCGCTGTGAGAGCGGTAGAGCTAGCGGTTTCCTCGGTAACGGCTGTGATTCTCTGCCAGCAGGAGGCGCTTTGAGAGCGGTAGAGCTAGCGGTTTCCTCGGTAACGGCTGTGATTCTCTGCCAGCAGGAGGCGCTTTGAGAGCGGTAGAGCTAGCGGTTTCCTCGGTAACGGCTGTAATCTAAGCAGCTCCGCTTATGAACTCTACTTTATCAGATAAAATGAAAATGCCATCAAAACTATTCTGAAGACAGTCGGTTCCCTTCAGAGATACACTCATATAAATCACCCGCGCTGCGTTTTGATTTTGAAACATGCAGTGCTCGTGTTTATTGAACGAAGTCAAACGCCACAAATAAATCAATGTATTAATGTAATGTATATCGAAATATCGGAAATGTGTTTAAAAATCATATCACCGTTATTGAAAAAAAAGATATCGCGATACATATTGATATTTAATTATTGTCCAGCCCTACCTCTAACACTTGCACTCTCTATTCTATTCTTTATTGTAACTTCTTGTTTTCTTTTTATTTATGTAACTCTTTTGTTGGTTTTGATTGCTTCTATTGTCCTCATTTGTAAGTCACTTTGGATAAAAGCGTCTGCTAAATGAATAAATGTAAATGTAAATCTAAGAGTAACAAATGCATACCTGACCAGAAAGACAGAGTTGTGAAAATGTGGTGAAAATATTCAAATCCATGGTGTCATCAGAATCACTGGGCCTTTTGCCTTTCCTTAAGTATCCAAATCAAAATACAATAAATGGAAGCATGAAATAAAAATCTGACTTTGCATTAAACATACTAGACCTAGGGGGTTCATCAAACCCGGAACAGAGAGAAATTTGTATGAAAGACCCTTGAAAAGAGGATGTCTCCACAGATGGCAAAATTAATGTTTCTCTGAACAGAACAGACTTCAGAATTTATTGATGGCATTTTCTTTTCATACTACCTCCATAAAATGACTAATAAAATAATGTTTATGAGTACAGCACTGCTTTGTGTTTCAAAACCATGTTGCTGTCTAAAGTTCAAAATATTTTAATATCAGAATTTTCAACTGCTGATTTCAATTTTTCCCACTAAAAAGATTTAAAGAACATTAATGAGTATCTTTACCCGAGTAAAAATCCTATGACATAATTTATTTGAAATACATTATTTCATGCTAAGTATACTTCAAATCCATCAACATATTTATTGACATATCACTTAAGACTTAAAGATATAAAATTATAATTCAATAATAATACAAGCTTTATTTGGAGTATTTCTTTATTGCACAATGCATATTTCTTAATATTATGCCTAAAATGTGTTTAATATCACTTTTAATAAGGACTGTATGATATCTGTATAATATCAGTCTTTAAATGCAAGATATTTAAAGTGTACCTGAAGTATGCTTGCAATAGTTCCACTTTAGCACAATAAAACATACTTCAGCATATCTTTAGTTGGACTCCACCCAATTAAAGTACATTAAGCACAAAATTAGATCCAGTTTAGTATACCAAATGTACAATTGCCGTGTATTTTTATGAAGAACATAGATATGTACATGTATTTGTAGCATACTTGGCACAAAATAAATGTGTTTCAAATACATTTTAGTATATATTTTTCACTATGGTAGAGTTGATCTCCCCCTCCTTCTCACAATCCCTCTCCCCCAACATTTTTACCTGTCTGGAGTTTTCAGGCATGATCATACTATGCTGCTGAGAATATAGAGCTCTTTGAAGATAAATACCCACCTTCCACCATTCTTCATTAGAGTCATCAATCACCATAACTCTGTCACCAGGACTGAGATTAAAACAGAGAGAAAAGCCAAATGTGATGTTTCAAAATCATCTGTGTGCTGAATATGTGAGTGTGTTAATAATACACTTAAACACAGACACACACACACACACACACACACACACACACACACACACACAGACAGACCCACAGACAGACAGACAGACACACACACACACACACACACACAGAGACACAGACACAGACACAGACACAGACACACACAAAGACAGACCCACAGACAGACACACACACAGACACAGACACAGACACACAGACACAGACACAGACACAGACACAGACAGACAGACACACACTCACAGACACAGACACACATACACACACATATACACACACACAGACACAGACACAGACACACACAAAGACAGACCCACAGACAGACACACACACACACACACACACACACACACACACACACACACACACACACACACACACACACACACACACAGACACAGACAGACACAGACAGACACAGACAGACACACACTCACAGACACAGACACACACATATACACACACTCACAGACACAGACACAGACACAGACACAGACACACACACACACACACACACACACACACACACACTCTGTTACTTACTGTAATTCTAAATCATTTTGCTCTTGAGGGAGGAACTTGTAAAGTGCCACGTACGTGTGAATGGGGTGAACTTTAGGAACCTTAAGTGAAAACACAAATCAATATCTAATCAGTAGTTTATTGCTTTATAATCCTTTAAAGAAATATCAGCTGTGGTATATTAATGTTCTACTAACATGTTTGACAAAATAACCAAGGCATTTCAACAAAAAACTTTTTTGTTTGTTTGTTTGTTTGTTGAAAACAGTGATCAAAATTAGAGAACAGTAACCACCGTAGCATGAAAGAAGATTACAACAAAAAATTTGGAGGGTTACAACCGTCAGAAATGAGTAGAAAGTGTAGAGGCCCTTGCTTTGACTTCAGCACATCTGCAGCAGCAGGACAGCACTAGTTTCTCACACTGTGCGGCTGATCTTGCTCCACTCTTCTTCCAGTCTCTTCCACAGTTCAGTGACTGTAGTGGGTTTCTTAGCAATGACTTTGTCGTCAAGGATTTTCAATCAGGTTTAGATCAGGACTCTGGGCTGGCCATTTCATTATTTTAATGTTTTCAGGTTCCAGGAACTGCTTTACCCATTTTGCTGTGTGATGGGTAATTGTCTTGAATGAAAATTTCTAACTGATTGGGAGATCCTTGCAGGGAAGGAACTGTATGTTGCTGAAGGAGGTTCTGATAAAAATTTGCATTCACCCTGCCATGTATCTGTATAAGAGGCCCAACTCCTGCTGCAGAACACATCCCCCAAACCATGACACTTCCTCCTCCACCTTTCACTGACTTCTTTACGCACTCGAGGATCAGTCTTTCCCCAGTTTGATGCCGAACAAAATGATTTCCATCGTACCCAATTAAATTAAACTTGCTCTCATCACTAAAAGACTTGGTCACTGCAGAGTCTGTGTTCAATCCAACTTCTCTTAAATGTCCTGAGACAGATCCTTAGCCTTTTAAGCACTGAACTGGAGAGCAATTCCAGCTGCAGTGTTGAAATGATTCCTCATCGGTTCCCCAACGACCAGCCTTTTTTGGGGAGGACTTGAATGAATTACGGTCAATGTAACCCTGCAATATTCTAGAAATCACAGATTTGGAATGACCAGCTTCTCTTGCAGCTTCCAGCTTCTCTCTATGGCTGAAAGGGTCAGCCCTTTGGCCTTCATCAGGACAGCCTGCTGTCACAGGGTTTCAGTCACCTTAAAGCAGCCTGTCATTTTGCGATCTCAGTGAAAATTAGAGGAATGCTGCCAATTAAATATTTGTCATATAATTAAGAACATTAGCACCAAGTGCCAGATTAACAGCAATAAATGTGAGGTATATGTAAGTGTTTTCTAATTTTGATCAGAGTTCTTTTTCAAATATTTCATTTAAGTTTTTTATACTGTGCTTAAGAATACAATTAGTTTATTAAATATGCTTAAGAAAACTGCCCTTCTACTCCTGTTAGGACAAGTTCAAACAGGACTAAGCAGTGAAATTTAGGACCTTGTGGGTTGTTCTTGTTCTGTTCCTGCCAAGGCTCTGTTCCTGCCAATCTTAAAGTTGCTACGTTCACTCCTCTGCTCAAGAAGCCTTCACTGGATTCCTCTGTCCTAAAAAATGTTCGGCCAATTTCTGTCTTGCCTTTCATTTCAAAGGTTTTGGAGAAAATTGTGCTGAATCAACTTCAACGTTTTCTGTAAAGTAATTGTATTAATGAGGTTTTTCAATCTGGTTTTAAATCTGCTCACAGCACTGAGTCTGCCCTTTTGAGAATGTTAAATGATATTTACCTCTCTACTGATTCCGGAGACTCTGTGGTTCTTATTCTTTTAGATTTATCGGCCGCTTTTGATACCATAGACCACTCCTCACTATTATCTAGATTGGATTCTTGGGTAGGTCTAAAATCTAACGTTCTGAAATGGTTTCATTCATACCTGTCGGACAGAAAGTTTTTAGTGAAACTGGGTAATTTTACCTCTTCCCCTGCACCTCTGACCTGTGGCCTTCCACAAGGCTCTATCTTAGCTCCCTCTCTATTTTCTCTATACATCCTACCTCTGGGCTCTATTCTACGTAAACATGGCATGTCTTTTCATTTCTATGCAGATGATACTCAAATCTATCTACCAATCAAAAGAAACAATTCCACTGCGATTTCATCTCTTCTGCAATGTTTAGAGGAGGTTAAATCATGGCTAGCCCAAAATTTCCTCTTCCTAAATGAAGACAAGTCCGAGGTAATTGTTTTCAGTCCAAATGAGAACTCTCAGTGTATAAGCCCTGAGTTAGAAAGTTTATCTGTTTTTAGATCCTCATGGGTGCGGAACCTAGGAGTTCTTGTTGACCAGCATTTAAAATTTGATAAACATATCTCTTCTGTTATCGGATCCAGTTTCTATCAGCTTCGCCTACTGTCCAAAATTAAATATTTTCTCACTCCTAAAACTCTAGAAATGGCTGTTCACGCATTTGTTAAATCTCGTCTAGATTACTGCAATTCTTTATATTGCGGTATATCTAAGTCTCAAATTGCACGTCTTCAGCTTGTTCAAAACGCTGCGGCCAGACTTCTTTTAAAGTGTCGTAAACATGAACACATCACTCCAGTTCTTAGATCCTTACACTGGTTGCCGGTTTGTCAGAGAATAGACTTTAAAAATCTCCTCTTTGTATATAAATCCCTACACAACCTAGCCCCTGTCTACCTCTCTGAACTTCTTCATCTCTACACTCCGTCTAGAAGCCTACGATCCTGTGACCAGACTTTGTTGGTAGTCCCTCACGTTAGGTTTAAGCCTCATTTGCGGTGGCGTTAGGTTTAAGCGTGAGCGCTAAAAACTTATTTGCATTTGCGGTGGCAGGTATAAAATTTTTTGCTTTGCTGTGAATGTGGTATATCTTGCTCTTCAAATAGCCTGGTGGCTGTTGTAAATGCTATACAAATAACTTGAACTTGTTCTCTAATTTTGATCTCTGCAAAACAAAAACAAAAACTGTCACAAATATACAGAAATGTCACTATACCTTGGAGATCTCATCCAGTTCAGAGTTAACATTCTCAGAAAGTGAAACATCTGTAACTGAAAGTAGTGGAATGATGTATAACTATGTTTTTATCAAGCAATGCTATACATTGTGTTGTCAGTTCAATAATGCCTAATCTGTTTGTCTACAACATTAAGAGTCTTTCAGGGTTGATCTCAAAATATTAGAATTACTTGTATTGTTCAGAGGCAGTGGTTCTCATCTGGGGAGTTGCAACCCAAAATGTTGGGTTATGTTCATTGACAGCAGGGGAAAAAGAAAAAAAAACTATATCAAATGTCAGTAAAATAATGAAGTGAAGTGTGGCCAAGTATGTTGACCAATACTCAGAATTTGTGCTCTGCATTTAACCCATCCAAGTGCACACACACAATAGTGAACACACCCGGAGCAGTGAGCAGCCATACTGCTGCGGCGCCTAGGGTACTCAAGGGTCTCACCTCAGTCATGGTATTGAAGAGAGTGCTTGGCCCTCATTTATCAACAGTATGTACGCACAGATGTGTGCGTAATGAGTGCGTAAGAACACTTTCATGCAAAGTGTGAGATCTACCAACTTGTACTTATAAGTAGGAATGTGTGTAAATATAAGCACAACTCTGAGCATGCTTACGCAGAGAATCTAGTGGTAGAATGGCGATACTACTAAAAAAAAGTGCTGCCGCATGTGTCCTGTGTCCTTTAATTGCAAATGCTCAATTAATAATTTCATATTTCAAGCTAAACATTTGAACAATTAGTGTGAAAAGCTATAAAGGACAGTTGGGAAGTCGATTTGAACTGTAGCTATATGGTCATGGCTGATCTCGCTTTGCTGGAAGATTTGACCATACAACTAACCATATAATTCTGTAAGCTTATCAACTTTTAAATGAGAGGAGAAATGCTAATCTAAATTATTCCCAAATGTTTTTCATGCAAATTCATTTATCACTTGGTAGAACCTAGGCAAACTATGCAGACACCAACAAGGACAGAGTAAAAGACATTCCATTATCCTCATAGACCATAAAACTGTGCAAGGTTATAAAAATGCAACACAGTTGACATTAAATATGTGTTCACTTGCAACGTGGATACACATTTGGATAAAATTAATTAACATTAACATTAACCAAGATTAACATTATTTTAAAAATAAATAAAATGAACAAGGTTTATAAAAAAAAAAAAAAAAAAAAAAAAGACATTAGCAATTTTGAGCATTTGAAAGATTAAATGGAGAAACAAGCTACTTTGAGAAAAAGTACCACTTTAACAATAAGTTTAACAACTACTGTCACGCGACGGGTGTCTAAGATGAAGACCATGGCAAAAGTCCCTCTGTGATTCCCAGCCAGTAAACTCATCCTATGAACATTACTCAGTGCCCATGGTCACATCTGCGAGTGGACTTTGTTTCTGATCTTCCACCATCTTAAGGGTATGCATGCATCCATGTCACTTTGGATTGCTTTATGAAAGCCTTTCGTCTAGTCCCACTTCAAGTTCAAGCATACTACCATTGAGACCATGGTTCACAGTTTATCTAAAAGGTCTGTCAAGTCTTTTTCCATATACTGAGTGTGTCCATCAGTTTGTCATGTGGCTGAATGGGCAAATGGAGATTTTTATTTTAATTTTATTTTTTTATGCACATAATGTAACTATCAACAGAAATCCTGGAGTTGTTATCTTCCATGGGTAGAATATGTCCAGAATTTCATGTGCCACTGGAATAATTTCATTTCAGTGTGTGCTAGGTTACAACCACCCCTCTTCCCATGGTCTGGTGAGCCATCAGACATCTCTACATTTGACCACTTGTTTCAGGAAAGCAAGAAAGTCTGGAACCAGAGGAATGGCTACTTACAAAGAACCAGAAGAGCTAGATAGGATCCACCTACGTACCAAACCAGACAGGTCTGGCTTTCCACAAGGGACATTTGGCTCTGACTTCCCAGCTGAAAGTTAAGTCCCCAATACATTTGTTCCTTCACTATATTATAATAAATATATCCGGACACATATTTTAGGGTTGTACTTTTAGGGCCGTGCTTTGCGGTTAGAGTCCTGTGTACACTGTGCTGAACATCCTGGAATCCCCATGCCAGAGGGGTTGTCTCAAGCACCTCTTGGACTGGAAATAGTACAGACCTGAAGAGAGGTTTTGGGTAGCTTGGGACTACACACTGGATCAAACCCTGCTTTTTACGTTCCACACAGAACATTGTCACTCCCCAGCTCTGTGTGGACGCCGTTGTCTGCTCCAATGGAGTCTTTGAACCTCCAGAACGGCCCATGGAGGGGGCGTATTGTCATGGCTTCTGGCTTTCCACCTCCTTCCAAGATCAGTTCCCTCTTTCTGTACTTATAAACAGTCAAATCTTCACACAGTCAGCACACTTATCAAAGATGCTTTAAATACATCTTAATCTCACTCAAGTCTCTCTCAAAAATCCATGTCCAGAGTTTGATTGACCATGCTGTTCCCGTGCAGTGTTTTCTTTTTGTCCAGTTTCAATACATACTGTTATTCCTCTTTTGATACTTATTGTCTGCCATTATGATATTCACTGTCCTCCTCTGTGGATACTTCCACTATCGTTCTTTGTTTGTTTTTGAGGATTTTTTAAGTAGGTGTGTATCTTCTGTTTCCTTTGGTTCCTGTTTGCTGTTTACAAAATATCAGACCGAAAGCTCAGTTTTGTCCACTTATAAGAGGGGTTACCAGCCACTGAAGGATTTCTGCCATCAAATTAGTTTGAATAAGGAAAATTTGAAGATGTGCCTCTGGAGCAGGCTCAATGATTACCTCCTTTAGTCCATGCCCATGAGGAATACCAGTTTCACACTGTTCCATTCTGGTTGACTGGCTCCACCCTAACAGTTAAGGAGGTCAAGGAGGATGCCTTCTTGTAACATTCCATTCCCCGTCCAGCCCTGCCTGCCTCTAATCTATCAGTGGACCCTTATGGACCTAGAGCCCATGCCCCCAGTGGTCTCGGAGCCAGAGCTCATGCCCGCCATGGACCCAGAGCTAGAGCCCACTCCTATTGTGGAGTCAGAGCTATCTCCTATGTTTGCCCTGGAGCCAGAACCTGCTGCCTGTTGCATGCCCATCTCGGAATGGGCAGATAAAGAGCTGTTGATGGACATTTACACAGAACCAGTACCCACCATTTTGCTTTCCCTCTTTGCTTCAATGGTTCCAGTCAGCTTAACGGACTCTCTGGTTCCGACCAATTTCCTGGCCCTTCCTCATCTGGGTCCAACCAGCCTCCAAGCTCTTTTGTCTCCACTGGTCCTGCCCAGCCTCCTGGATCCTTTCCCTCTGCTGGCCCTGCCCAGCCCGAAGGCTGCATCCTCTATGCTGGCTCCACCTGACTTTCGTTGTCTTTGCTGGTGCCATCCAACTCAATGGCTTCTCCATGAGCTTTCAAGCTCCCAGCTCTACATTAGCCTTCAGATACCTCCTTTACGTCTGTCATAATGTTGTGATATTTTATTGGTTTTATTGCTATTGCGCCTGCTGTTTCTTTTTATTTCTTCCCTTTTGTAGGACTGGTCCTGTATAAGGCACGGCTTTCAGTGGTTGGACCACAGAGGAGACCAAGAAAATAAATGCGCCTGGATTTCCTCTGGAGGGGGCTCTGCCTCTTTGTTTGCTTCTATTGATGTGTGTTAGATGGTTAAAGATGTAATTAATAAGTGTTATTGTGTTGTTTACATTACGCTTAGACCTAGACCATGGACCAGTCTGTCGATCCATTGGCTCCACTGTGGCTCCTCACTTTCTTGGCTCCTCCATGGCTTGTCATCCCTGTAGCTTCACCGGGGTCCTTCATCCCATCATCGCCATTGGTCCATCATCTTCCAGGCTCCACCTCAGTCACCTGCAGGACGCCTGGGTCCTCCATCCCTCCAACAGCTTCACTGTCCTCTCTCCCACCCTTCTTGTACTTGGTCCTCGTCTCTCTGGTCCTATGGTGTCATTTTCCTTCCATTCCTCTGGCTTCACCTCCCCGTCCAGCCCTGTCACTCCTTCCCTGCCTTTTTAGTGAGAGATCTAATCTTATTTTTGATTTAATGTTTATTTCTTGCTGGTTCTAGTTTTACATTCTTATGAATCAGACTTAATAAAAAAAGAGATAAAATAAAGACCAATATTTATGAATTGACAAATATTTTTTTTACATGGATATATAAATATATAAATTATATTTAAAAATATATAGAATTTATAATATTTATCCATATGGAAATATATTATTTACACATTAACAATGTGAGGAAAAGATGATAATTTGTCACCTTAATCACCAGTAGGTTCCATATTCCAGCTCAAAATCATAATTTGCCCAAAATCATAACATTCGCCTGAGGGCAGTCTGCGACCATTGACATCTATCAAAATGCTGTTTGGGAGAGTTTTAAGCTAAAAAAAAAACATAAAATTATGCCTTGTTAATATGTGTTCATTGTTGTTGCCATACAAGTTAAATTAAGCATTACAAAATAATAATAATATGCCAGAGAAACCACAAAGTGAGTGATTTAGAGCCTTTGTTTTCTTTGGACTATCTTCTGTTTTATTTTGAAGAATGTTGGTGACCAAACAGTTAATGGTAACCACCCAGCTAACACATTTTTTAACAATGTTTTCCAAACATTCTATTTTGGTTATGGAAACATTAAAATGTCCAGTTTTTTTAAGGTTAGTATGTTGAAGTGTTCTTTCAACTTAATTTTTATTAACAACTCACCCTGAAACATTGAGTAACATTCCAGAACATAAAATTTCCCTTAATGTTAATAGAAAATCAAAGGTTAGAGGTTAAAGGTTGCATGATGCCTGAAACATTCTTTTAAACATTTGAACACATGCTTTTAACAAGCAGAATAACTGAAGGAAAGAGAAACAACAACAAAAACTCCAACGACTTCCAGAAGCCTTGGAAATCAACTTAAATAAAAGACATTAAATCTCTCAGATCAGCAAAAGATTAAACACAAACAGCATTACACACTGTGAGTGTCTAATTGACTGTGGTTGTATCTCCATGACAGGTTTTTTACATGTGGTCAGCACAATATTTAAACAAATTTTAAATTTGACCAAAGTAGACACAATTTACCCACAAATGGTAGAGCATGGCACTAGCAACGCCAAGATTGCTTTCAGGGAAAGCAAGAGCTCTTAAAAAAACTGCTTCAATGTAAGTCGCTTTGGATAAAAGGTTCTAAATGCATAAATGTAAATAAATGTAAAATTAGTAACAAAACACACTTTAATTTCAGCCAACTCAACTATGTTACTGTTGGGTTACAAATCAACTCTCTGGATCTCCTATTCCGACCAATTTCATTAGATTCTGGAAGTGATTCTGTTTCTTCTATGCCATGTTTAAAGGATATTAAAGAATGGATGGATGAGAATTTTCCAGTTGAATGAAAATAAGACAGAGGTTATCCTGTTTCTCCAAACCGCAGGACAAATACAGTCCTTGGGAATTTTCCAGACAATCACTCCTATGTTAAAAATGTGGGGGTTATCTCCGATTTGAAGTTTGACAAACAAATAAATTCAGTGGTCAGGGCCAGCTTTCAGCTAAAGCGTCGAAAGTTAAAGCCCCACTTTTAAGGATTTGATCATTATTCATGCTTTTATCTCCTCAAGGCTTGATTACTGCCTTGTATGCTGGAATTAGCCTCCTGATTACAGATCCAAAATTGCGGCTCGTTTCCTCTGGGACAAAAAAGAGGGAACATATTTCACCTGGCTTCTCCCTGCTCCCTGTGAAACCAGATTTCAAGGTTCCTTATGTGTTTAAAGCTCTACAAGCCCCTATTTATATATCAGCTGCTTTTATCCTCAGAGATATGCTGTCCAGCTGTTATTAAATGTCCACCTGAAAACAAAAGGCGACTTTCGTTGTCCAAAACTTGGAACACACTACCAGAGCTTCTCCTACATTAAAGGGATGTTCACTTTGAAATTAAAATTTGCCATCCAACTCAATGGTCTTTTTTTCTTCTTCAATTTTGATGTTTTTAGGTCAAACCCATGAGCTTTCAAGCTCCTATAAGAGGGAAAAAGAACAGCAGAGAAATCAAATTACATTCCCCAGTAACTACCAATGATGGCCTAAGACACAGAGCGGTTTGTGTGAGAAAACACAGTATTTATCGTTTTTTACCTCTTGTACACAACCTTCAAGTGATCTGAGTGCACACACACATGGTGTGTGACGTGTGTGTGCGCGCGCTCTGGCTCAAGCTGCATTCACACGGGGCGTCGGCGTCAACGCTTGACGGAGGGCGTGTCTGAAGCGTGGTGCTGACGCAACTTTTCAAGCGCCAACGGAGGCGTCAGCCAATCAGATCGCCTCATGCAAATACCCAATCCCGTTCATGCAACACCAGAGAAGTATGTGACTGGTTGTTGTAACTATGACGGCGCGTCAGCACCACGCTTCAGACACGCCCTCCGTCAAGCGTTGAAACCGACGCCCCGTGTGAATGCAGCGTGAGCCAGAGCGCGCGCACACACACGTCACACACCGGATGCGTGTGCGCACTCAGATCACTTGGACATGGTTGTGTACAAGAGGTAAAAAACGATATAAATACTGTTCGTTTTCTCACACAAACCGCTCGTTTCGTGTCTTAGGCCATCAATGTGTAGTTACGATGGGGAATTGTTTAATTTGGATTTCTCTGTGCATGTTCTTTTTCCCTCTTATAGAGACAGTGACCTATACCTGCCATTATATGCCTGACAGACTAGAACGGTTTGACCTAAAAACATCAAAATTGGATCTACTGAAGAAAAAAAGACACCTACATCTTGGATGCCCTTGGGGTAAACTGATAGATACCAAATTTTAATTTCAAAGTGAACTATCCCTTTAAGCCTTTTTAAAGCTCTCAGGCTTACTCATAATTTGGTTTTATTTCTATGCATCTCTTAAATGCCAGGGATTGTAGTCTTTGGGGATATAGCAGGCTATGATTTTTTTTTTTTTCTTTTGACTATTATACACTTTTGTTTTTATCATTCTTTCAAGTTCTCGGATTGATACCTTTTGGTTTTGTTTTATATATGTGTATTTTGCTTTGCTTGTGAAGCACTTTGGTCATCATTCGTGATGTTTTAAGGTGCTATATAAATACATTTTTACTTTGACTTTGATTCGTGTGTCATCACTAATGTTCAATCATCTCTTAATTACATTGACTGTTGACTATTGTAATTCTCTTCTCATGTGTATGTTTGACTACCATGGGATGTAGAGCTTTTAGTTGTATGGCTCTGAGTCTTTGGAATACCTTACCTCAAGACATATGTAATAGTTCTAATCTTTCAATGTTTAAATCGCATCTTAAAACTATTTTTTATATTAGCTTATTCTGGTTGATATAGTTTTGTGTATTATTGTGCATCATTTTCTTTTCATTTATTGTTTATGTATTTTATTATTTGTAAGGTGTTCTCAAGTGTCTTGAAAGGTGCCCAAATATAAAATTAATTATTATTATTGTTATTATTGATTATCCCATTATCTCCATCACTGCATTTCATTCTAACATGCATGAGCTTTACATAAATCTAAAAGAAAAGTTAGAAACATTATCGTCACATATGTGACAGGCTGTAAAAAAAAAAAGTAAAAAAAATAAATAAAAAAAACACAAAACCTTATTCATTTTAAAGATGTCATTCTAAATGTTTAAAGGATGTTCCAGGAATGTTATTCTAAGAACATTTTCTCCCAAAATGATGAGAACATTTAAAACAACCTTCTATAAACAATATATAAATAACGTAAATAATTATTTTGCTAACTTTTTGAGAACATTTTGAAAACCTGAACAAACAACAAACAACTTACTAGAGGAATGTTTGTTCATAACTTTGTTCCCAAAGTAACGTTTGAATGTTCCCTGTTAGCTGGACATTGACTTATATATTATGTAAAAAAAATAAAAAAATAATACTATGGAAATCCATGGCTACCATCACCTGTTTTGTAACCAATTGTCACAGCCATCTTCTGGAGGGCACTCTATTGTTTGTTTTGTTCTGGACTTCATTTCCCATCAGCCTTTGCTCTGTCAGTCAGATCACATTGTTTCCAGCTGTGTGTGATTAGTCTTGTTAGTTCCTCTATATATCATTGTCATTGTCTCCTTTGTTGCTGCAGTATTTAGTTCTGTTACTTTGTGTTCTGGTACTCTGTGTTTACGGGTTCTGTTTTGTGGATTACCTTTTTGCCATTGCTTTTTGCCTGTTGCCCCGTTTTTGGATATTGTTTTTGGATTATTAAACTGCACTTGGATCTTCTATGTTTTCACAGAGTGATTCCGTGACAGAATACTGCAGCCACACTACAGATCCAGCACCATGAGAGACAGAGGACTGCTCCCTGTAAAAAGGCAAAACAGACAAGTCCTTCTTAAGAGTCTGGCTGCTCTTCACCAGCTTGGAATGGAGGTGTGGGCCCCACTTAAGCTTCCTGCTTTATTGGCCCAGGATCCTGCTTCAGAACTCGCTCTGCGGCGGCGTCCGCTTCAATTCCTCTCTGGGCGGTGGCGCCCACTCCTGAACTCTCAGTCTGCCCCGTCATGGCTAAGGAGACTGTTGCTGAACTGTCTGCCTGTCCTGTTAGGGTCAAGGAGACCATTGCTGAACCGTCTGCCTGTCCTGTTACGGCCAGCAAGGCTATTACTAACCTCTCTGTGCTCTTCATTGCAGTCCTGTCTGAGCCACCATGGGGGTCATCTGCCTTGTCAACTCCGCTGAGGTGGTCGTCTGCTCCACCCTTGCTGCCTGCCAAGCTCCCGGCTCTGCCCTGGTCACCCGCCCTGTGTTGCTATTCGGCCAGAGCCTCACCGGTCTGTCCCTCCGGCTCTGCCCTGGTGGTCCGCCAGGGTTCCTGTTTGGCCGCAGCCTCGCTGGTTTGTCCTGCCGGCCCCGTCCTGGCCTCTTGATTTACCTCTGTGTCCAGGCCCTCTTCCACTACACGGACCTGGCTTGCCATTCCTCCGCCTGATCCACCTCCGTTCCGCCTCCCTCCTGGATTTCTTTGACTTTGGTTTGAGCATCTGGAATCCGCTCCTTAAAGCGGGGGTCATGTCACAGCCATCTGCTGAAGTGCCCTTGCCTGCCACCAGAGTGCACTCTTCTGGAATATTGTTTGTTTTGTTCTGGACTTCATTTCCCATCATCCTTTGCTGTCAATCAGATCTCATTGTTTCCAGCTGTGTGATTTGTCTTGTTAGTTCCTCCTATATATACCGTGTTCTGTATGATTGCTGTATGATTGTTGCTGCAGTATTTAGTTGTTACCTTGTGTTCTGGTACTTCGTGTTTATGGGTTCTGTTTTGTGGATTACCTTTTTGCCATTGCTTTCTCTATCTTTTCACTGAGTGATTACGTGACACCAACATTCTTCAAAATATCATCTTTTGTGACAGAAGAACAGAAGAAACTCAGATATGTTTGGAACAACTTGACAGTGAATAAATGAGAGAATTTATTCTAGAAATGTATTTTAGGGCAAACTATACCTTTAATACAGCTTTACTACATAGAATAGATTCATACAACTTGAATAGTCTCCAGTGGAATTGAATGGTCTTTTATCAGAACATCTGCTAATTGCTTCTCTCCAAAACTGTCCACAGTGGTTTGATGATATTGAAATCAGGTAATTTGTTTTGCCAGGACATATGTTGAAGTTCATCTTGGTGCTCCAATTGTTCAGAATTTATTATCATGACAACTTTTTTTTTCATTTTGCGTTTTGCCATTAGTGTTTGTGATTCTGTGATTAAAATTTTAGCAATTGCAGTTCTTTTATGGATGATGGCTTTTGCTCATTTTTCACAGTACACCTGACAAACTGTGCACAGTGGCTGGGACACACTGGGTTACAGAATATTTTGGTAGCAAAGGAAAATCTCTGTGGTCAACACTCATACATGCCTGTTCCATGTGCACAAAATAATATACAAAATAGCTAATTTTTGCCTGAAACAAAGTTAATCAATATAAATAAGTCTATAAAATGCACTTCTGTATACGAGAAATACTGCGGTTGCTGTAGTCATCAGTTGGTGTTCAGTTTAAAATCTCTGTTCTAAAGCAAAACCAGTTGAGAACCACTGATCTGTAACTGTGCAATGTACTGTATATCTCTCCATGCATACACTTATTAACTTTGATTATTTTACCCTTTCTCTGGTTTTCAGTCAGTTTATCCCCCTCATTGGACACATACTCGTCCTTCTGCTGACCGTCCTCTTCATCCTCAAAAGCACATAAAGAGTTTCAAACAAAAATGTTCAATGAAGAAGTGAATGTTAAACATATAAGTAACTGATCTATTTTTAACAAATGCATTTTTAAACAAAGATAAAGAAAATACAGTAATAATTAGTTTAGGTGCTAAACAAAATGCTTGTAAAACATAATTTACATTTAGTCATCAAAAAAAGTTATTCAATACACCTTTATTAAATCTAAATGTCCAACCAGCCACGACTATGAAACCTAAACCCGCTTGTGGTATATATGGTACACACCAGGCTTTGGGTCGGAGATTCACAGAAACTCCCAAAGCTAGATCTGCTGGTGCTGGCCAGAGAAGTTCCAAAGCGGAGTGTGGCATACACCGGGTCCAGCTGTGCTTTTGACTCTATCATATCACAAACACATATGCCCAAAGAATGAGCTCTGTACACATACTCATGCTTACAAAAAGGTTTACTTTAAGTTTACAGTGGTGGCCAAAATTGTTAGAAAACTTGGCATATTTAAGAGGTTTCGGTTGTTTTTGTTGAATTGGCCATTACAATACCCGTAAAACTAACTATTGCTGGAACCACCTGCGACGGAAGGAATCTGCTGGAACATTGAAAACGATGGCCACCTCAAAGTCCGGACCTCAACCCCATCGAGCAAATTTGGGGCGAGTTAAAAAATAGACTGGACAGATCTATTGCACATTCAAAGGAAAGCCTTTGGCTTGAGTTGCAGAAGGCATGGGATAACATTAGTGTTGAAGTTCTCAGGAAATATACTGACTCTATGCCAGAGATGTGCTGCTGTAATTGCTGCAAAAGGTAGCAAATATTACAGTTAAAAGTGGATAAAAACAGTACGACTCACTTCATCTGATATTTGTTGTGCTCAGAGCAGCCATCTACAGGTTTCATGAATATTATGAAATTAAACCATGTTTTGGAGGCAAAAAGGCCAATATTTTCAGATCTGTCAGGTGTTTAACAATTTTGGCCACCACTGTAAGTTCAAGTACATCTTCCAAGTATACTTTATGCAGTAAGTATACTAAAATCAACTAGTGCTTCTAGTAGAGAAAACAATTGAAAAGGCATGGGTAGTTATTTTTGGGACCCTATTTGCTTATGCATTTGTTTTACTTTTAGACACAAAATTTACAGGGGAAGAGTATTTAAATAAATTATGCAATGCGATTTATTGAGGTTATTTAACGCCTAAAAATAGCATGTCTTAAACCAGACGCTAAGTTGAGCTGCTGTTGGTAGATTGCGTTGGTCATTATGGAAATGATCCGGGTGCATCTGTGTTAATGATAATGTGCACACTGTCAGTAGATTACACACAGAACCTTCCACTCCCATCAGCGCTTTCATAGGATTGCGCTCTCATGCTAATTTGCCCTGTTTAGTAAATCTGGCCCCAAGTGTAAAAGTAGTCAACTTTAAGTACACAACTTGGCATCTAACTTTTTGTGTATGGTAGCTATACTGTGAAATATGCTACAAGTAAACTTAAAGGTATACTGAATGAGTACTATCTATACTTCTAGCCCGCTTTTTAGTTTTTGAAGTATGCTGTGAAGTATACTCTCAGCATACTAAATTAATAGTTTTTATATTGCAATTATACTTGTAAGTTAAGTGAACTTATTATATTTATAGTTTACAATGTATATTATTTCTACACTCTAAATTTACTATGTTCATATTTACTATACTGTAAGGTACCTATAGGTATTCATTTTTTATACTTGAAATACATCTCACTGTACTGTACTTGAAGTAGATTTGCAATGGACCCACTTACGCCATACATAAGGTTTATGACAATGTTTTATGTATTACACAAAGAGACAAAGAGCTCCTTTTGCTATTTGACTTGAGGTTTTGTACTGAGATTTAAAATGATTTATTCTGGTAATAGCTTATTTTAGAAGCCAGTGTGAATGAAGTATGTTACAATACTCGCTTACATTTGTGTGAGAAGAAGAAATGTCAATAAAATTAGCTGAATGTTTATCTGCTTCTGTGTGGGTTAGAAGCATACAAAAGATCATGTTCATGTACTAAGGGGGTTGGACAAAATAATGTGAAAACCTGGAAAACAGGCAATATTTCATTTTCACGATTATTAAAAGCTGTTTCACCACCATTTGCCTTTAAAGGGAAAGAAGATATTTTGAAGAATGTTTGTAACCAAACAGTCGACGGTAACCATTGACTTACATATTATGGATAAAAGAAAAAATTCCATGAAAGTCAATGGCTACTGTCACATGCCTGGTTACCAAAACATCTTCTTTTGTGATCAACAGAAGAAAGAAACTCATATATGCTTGGAACAACTTGACGGTAAGTAAATGATGGCAGCATTTTCATTTTTGGGTGAACTATCCCTTTTATACAGCTTTACTATCTTGGAATAGATTTATACAACTTTTGAATAGTCTCCAATGGAATATCTTCTATCAGAACATCTGCAAATTGCTTCACAGATGTTGAAAGAGGAAATTGCCAACTTACTCTTCTCTCCAAACCTACCTACAGTGGTTTGATAATATTCAAGTCAGATGATTTATTTGGCCAGGACAGATGTTGAAGTTCATCTGGTGCTCCAATTGTTCAGGCTTTATGATCATGACACCATATTTTTCACATTTTGTCATTGGATATTTGTGAGTAAAGTTTTAGCAATTGCAGTTCTTCTATGGATGCCGTAACTTTGCTTCAGTAGTTCTGTGTTGTTTGGACACAGTCCTTCATAGTGTCTGTGACGAGGCATGATGGTAAAAGCAATTTGCACAAGAAATGATGGCTCAGTAACAATAGCATGACAGTGCAATGGTGTTTATCCAATTGTTATCCAATTTTCCCAAACTGATATATATATTATATATATATATATACAGGTGCTGGTCATATAATTAGAATATCATCAAAAAGTTGATTTATTTCACTAATTCCATTCAAAAAGTGAAACTTGTATAACGTATACATTCATTCCACACAGACTGATATATTTCAAGTGTTTATTTCTTTTAATTTTGATGATTATAATGACAACTAATGAAAACCCCAAATTCAGTATCTCAGAAAATTAGAATATTACTTAAGACCAATACAAAGAAAGGATTTTTAGAAATCTTGGCCAACTGAAAAGTATGAACATGAAAAGTATGAGCATGTACAGCACTCAATACTTAGTTGGGGCTCCTTTTGCCTGAATTACTGCAGCAATGCGGCGTGGCATGGAGTCGATCAGTCTGTGGCACTGCTCAGGTGTTATGAGAGCCCAGGTTGCTCTGATAGTGGCCTTCAGCTCTTCTGGATTGTTGGGTCTGGCATATCGCATCTTCCTTTTCACAATACCCCATAGATTTTCTATGGGGTTAAGGTCAGGCGAGTTTGCTGGCCAATTAAGAACAGGGATACCATGGTCCTTAAACCAGGTACTGGTAGCTTTGGCACTGTGTGCAGGTGCCAAGTCCTGTTGGAAAATGAAATCTGCATCTCCATAAAGTTGGTCAGCAGCAGGAAGCATGAAGTGCTCTAAAACTTCCTGGTATACGGCTGTGTTGACCTTGGACCTCAGAAAACACAGTGGACCAACACCAGCAGATGACATGGCACCCCAAACCATCACTGACTGTGGAAACTTTACACTGGACCTCAAGCAACGTGGATTCTGTGCCTCTCCTCTCTTCCTCCAGACTCTGGGACCCTGATTTCCAAAGGAAATGCAAAATTTACTTTCATCAGAGAACATAACTTTGGACCACTCAGCAGCAGTCCAGTCCTTTTTGTTTTTAGCCCAGGCGAGACGCTTCTGACGCTGTCTGTTGTTCAAGAGTGGCTTGACACAAGGAATGCGACAGCTGAAACCCATGTCTTGCATACGTCTGTGCGTAGTGGTTCTTGAAGCACTGACTCCAGCTGCAGTCCACTCTTTGTGAATCTCCCCCACATTTTTGAATGGGTTTTGTTTCACAATCCTCTCCAGGGTGCGGTTATCCCTATTGCTTGTACACTTTTTTCTACCACATCTTTTCCTTCCCTTCGCCTCTCTATTAATGTGCTTGGACACAGAGCTCTGTGAACAGCCAGCCTCTTTTGCAATGACCTTTTGTGTCTTGCCCTCCTTGTGCAAGGTGTCAATGGTCGTCTTTTGGACAACTGTCAAGTCAGCAGTCTTCCCCATGATTGTGTAGCCTACAGAACTAGACTGAGAGACCATTTAAAGGCCTTTGCAGGTGTTTTGAGTTAATTAGCTGATTAGAGTGTGGCACCAGGTGTCTTCAATATTGAACCTTTTCACAATATTCTAATTTTCTGAGATACAGAATTTGGGGTTTTCATTAGTTAGGGTTTTCATATTCTAATTATATGACCAGCACCTGTATATATACACCTGTATATACATTGTAAAAATCTGCTGTTCTTAAAACGCCAAACAATTGGTCTGTTAAGGTTAAATGCTCCCATGATTTGCCCTTTTGGAAGTCACTCATTACTTACTCACTCATTACTGTACTTAACACTGCAGGACACAACTTTTACTACACTAATATAAAACCTACAGAAAAAAGATAAATAAAAGATACAGTAATTGCAATATTAGTTTTTTCACTGTAGCTTTCCAAAATGATATTAATCCCCAATAATATAGTGTTGAAATTATTTTGTCCAACGCCTGTATACACTCCACGCCAAATCTGATGTATGATTCATAAGATGTAAAGCATACTAAGAAAAAAAAAGAACTGGCTATTCTATCAAAAAAAATTATTTTTAATAATATTTTTTCTTTAGTATATCCCAATTAAAATATTAAGTACCCACCATTTTGCAACGCAGAAGCTATTTTCTAGAATAACCATTGGAAATAATTATATGGAATTATAAGTATAATAATAATTATATGGAAAAACCATTTGAGCTGCAAACCAGTGTGCTTATGATTACAATAATATATAAAAATAATATCATGACAAATGATAGCAGCATAAAGGACTGTTTTCGTACAGCTAAAATAACTGGAAGCAGATAACTTATTTGCATCTGCCCCAAATACACTTACTTTTTTTTGTATACTTGTCAGTATAAGCCAAGTATATATAGCCATTTAAATATAACTTTGTTACTTCTATATCTCTAATTTATCTCTGAAGCACATAAAAGTAGACTAAAAACATTCTCCCTTAATTTTAGCTCAAAGAAGTACACTAACAACACATTTGATTAAATCGTTTTTGTAAGACCTAAATCCCAATTTAACCCTTGATGCTAGGCAGAATATATAATAAACACAACTGATCATTGCATTAATAATCATGCTATTTCATTATTTTACACATTAAATCATGTTTTCACTCATACACACATACCCTGTGTCTTCACAGCATGTAACTGATCATTGGTCAGTACAGGTGTGCTTAAGTTCCTCTTGAACATGCCAGACTTGAAGAAAGAAAGAGAAATACACAAAAGAGAAAGAATTCAGCTCTGTTTTACATTTTCAGTTATTAAATATCTCAATAGTTAATGATATTATTACTAATAATATTTGAATATTATTAAATATGTGCACAATTACTGACAGATTTACCAGGATGGGCGGATGTAAAGATTTGCATATATAAGTACAGTGGGGGAAAAAATTATTTGATCCCCTGCTGATTTTGTACGTTTGCCCACTGACAAAGAAATGATCAGCCTATAATTTTAATGGTAGGTTTATTTGAACAGTGAGAGAGAATAACAACAAAAAAATCCAGAAAAACGCATTTCCAAAAAGTTATAAATTGATCTGCATTTTAATGAGTCATAAGTATTTGACCCCTTCGCAAAACATGACTTAGTACTTGGTGGCAAAACCCTTGTTGGCAATCACAGAGGTCAGACGTTTCTTGTAGTTGGCCAGCAGGTTTGCACACATCTCAGGAGGGATTTTGTCCCACTCCTCTTTGCAGATCCTCTCCAAGTCATTAAGGTTTTGAGGCTGACGTTTGGCAACTCGAACCTTCAGCTCCCTCCACAGATTTTCTATGGGAATCTGTGGAGGGAGTCTACTGGCTAGGCCACTCCAGGACCTTAATATGCTTCTTCTTGAGCCACTCTTTTGTTGCCTTGGCCGTGTGTTTTGGGTCATTGTCATGCTGAAATACCCATCCACAACCCATTTTCAATGCCCTGGCCCTGATGGTACATGGCCCCGTCCATCGTCCCTTTGATGCGGTGCAGTTGTCCTGTCCCCTTAGCAGAAAAACACCCCCAAAGCATAATGTTTCCACCTCCATGTTTGACGGTGGGGATGTGTTCTTGGGGTCATAGGCAGCATTCCTCCTCCTCCAAACACGACAAGTATTTTTTTTTCCCCACTGTATATATAATCCCTGCTGTTTCCTGTGTTTGTGATGGTTTTATTGATTTACTCAGTTTTCTTCATTGTTTCCTGGGTTTCTGTTTCTTGTACTGATGTTTTTATCTTAAATAAAATTACTGTTTTGATACTACTCTCCCTCGTCACTGAGTCCAATGTGTGAACAAATCCATCGCTGAACTGAGTCCCTCACAATCTTTAAGTAACATGTCTCCCATGAATGCCTGACTGTGCATGCACAAAACTAATAATTCACAGATTTATAAAACTGAAACTCCTACTACTGTCTCATGGTGTCTTACTTTAATCTCTGTCCTGGCACTTAATCAGGTGCCTCCATCAGGGATTTAGATCCATCATTGAATGCTGTGTTTTGAAGGCTGCTATTGCAACTGGACTGAATGAGCTCAAGCTTATGTTTTGGCTGGGGCTAGACAAATCCATAAGGAAGACTGTCACACTACTGTGAGCTATGCCAGCCAGATTTCATTCTATGGACTTCAGTGGTCATGGCCCTTCTCTCAAATCTTCTCTAGCCCTGGAGTCGTCTTAGCCATCTGCTCACCCTATCATGGCCAGGAGTGCCATCTCTGTGCTCCCTGGGTTCTCTGTCATAAGCCAGGACCAACCAAGCAAATTTATTTATTTATTTGCTAGTTATTTGTAGTACCACACAACTGACAATAGCGCAGTAGAAAAAGGAAACTTTACTGCAGATTTGAACTAGCACAAGTCAAACGTACCTTTCCTTGGCATGGTTTCTCTGAGACTTCAGAGACACACCAAAGATGAGCTCCCATCTTACATGTTCTACAGCGCAGTCCCTGTTTAGAGTTGCCTAAAAAGACATGGGAAAGAGACTTAAGTGCTTTAGAATTTAAAAGGGTTATAACATACCTTTTTATTGTTTTAATGTGTTCCTTGAGGTTCAGTCATAATGTTAGTAAAGTTTGCATTTGCAAATAATTTTCCACCCTCAGAATTGTTTGTTATTGCATCGTTATCCTTGTCACCTAACTGCTGGGCAGGCAATGGAAGTGGTAAGTAGCTGTTGATGTGTTGTGGTAGAGATGGTCAGGTGAAAATTTCTACTATAGTTTGATATCACAATGTGGAAGTAAAAAAAAAAAAAAGAGCTTTTGGCAGCTTGGTTTGAACAAATGCTGAAACTTTCAACCTTATATTACCTATACTACTAGAAAAGTACAGACCAGCCACTTTCCTCTTGTTCACAGTGAAAATAGGTCTCTTTGGCCTTTCAGTGCTCAGGTCATTCATTGCATTAGACCGGTCTGAAGCCCTCAGTAGATCCCCAGATCTACACTAGGTATCATGGAAATCAGAATTAATTTTACTTTGATGTTAGATCCTTCAGAATATCTTGGAGAGGATAAGTGTCCATGCTGGAAGTGCTTCAGGGCTCAGTTGTTGGACCATTCCTCTTTTGATATAAACAATATTACTGGGACCTATCATACAGGCACATGGATATTCCTGCAATGCTAAATGTACACAGTTCTACTTTCTCATTCCAGCATGAAAATTATCCCACAATGACTGCACAGAACTCATCTGTCCAGTAAGGTATCTCAGCCAGGATGACAGATAACCACCCACTCAATCTAGTCACTCCAAAACAGTCCAACTATTCAATACATCATAGTCCCTCACTAAAACTGAAACTCCTACTATTGTCTCATGGTGTCTTACTGTCCATACTTTTTATGAGCAATTCTGGAACTTCGAATTGTGGCACTTCTGTTACTGTCTTCAGTATGAATCACTTACGCTTGTTGTAGTATTTCTTATTTTTAAGCCGCTTTGGATATAAGCTTCTGCTAAATCTTTCAGGCTTCTATTGATTCACATATTGTTCGGGTAATATGGAAAACTTCAATCATAAAACTGATACCAAAAATACTTTGTCCAAAGGAATGCAAAGATTATAGACCTATAGCTCTCACCTCAGTAATCATTAAATGTTTAGAAAGAATATTACTTAAACACCTGGGCCTGTATTCATAAAGATTCTAAGAATCCTCTCAGAGAGCTCCTAATTTAGCTTAAAAATTTCTAGCTAGGAGTCTTAGCTTAAAAGTGATTCATTTCTTTTGAAGACTGTGATTGGTTGGTTGTCCAAGAAGGAAGTAAGAGCGCTTTTAAGAGTAGAGTCTATTATAAGCCTTCACTTTGAAATTACATGCATAATATTTCCTGTTTTACCGTACTCTCTCTCTCTCTCTCTCTCTCTTTATTTTTTATTTACCATGCTGTCATACTTAACGTATTTTATAGGAAATGAACAGTGACACAATAAGGTTCTGAAAGTGCTGTAACAGACCCAAATCATCGCTGCTGCATAGCTGCATTTTTCCAGTTGCCAAATATGTTAATGTAGTGATTACGTCCATTTCTGGCGCTGTGGCATTTCTGCGCAGTGTCAGGGATGTTAACATGTCTTTAATAAGATCTGTCACAAACATGATCCCTGCACGATCTAATGTGTAGCGTCTTATTAACTCACTGTCATGCATTGTGTGCAACACATTTCTTCATGTTTGGTTCATTTTCTCTGCTAAAGAAACTCTTAAGCCTCTTAAAAGTCCTCGTCCGTACTCCTAACAATTTCGGACCTTAAGACCTCTTTTAAGGGTTAAGATGCTTTCTGAATTACTTTTTTCTTTACTGAGGAAACACCCACATTTCTAAGAATTTTGTTACTAGGAGTAACTCTTAGCACTAAGATTTTTCATGAATACGGGCCCTGGTTAATAATGTTAAAGGGAAACTTGATCAGTGTCAGTTTACATATAAACAAGGTTGCAGTACTGAAGACGCAGTGTCTGCTTTAGTGCACATCATCTCTAAACATCTAGACAAAAGTAACACCTAGGGTACCTATTAAGCTCACGTACCTACCCATTAAGCACACTTCCATTTTTGAGATCAGATTATAAAAAGGAAAAAATATTTATTATCCTACTTGATGTCTTAACCAATTGATATGTTTGTTACTATATACCTCCTATAATTTCAAGTCAATCAGATCATTGCACGCTGAGATACGGCTCTCCATGTGTTCACAATGTCTGGCGGCCATTTTGAAAGCTATCTAAAGACATTCACCAAAAGAGGAGCCCCTTAAATGTGAATTGTTTAGATGTTTAAGCCTTTATTTTGGGTAAGTTTCACTACTTATTGTAAAATTAAGAGGTTAATGTTCAGACTTGTGCATATTATAACCTGGAACTTGGATGTGGGAAATAATTACATTAGATCCAAAATATAGTTTAAGCAAGATGCTACAGAACACAGTTAGCTGACTAGCTGTATAAGATTGTGTGCTACGCTAACATATTACTTCACAGGCATTACTGGCTTGTACCTTTACATCCATAATATTATAAATTGACAGTTTATTGCTGGTCTGTGGTTTTACAGTGCTGTAATTTTTAAAGATTTCATATTATTTTAAGGTGGGCTTAAAGGGTGCACTACTATGAAAATCACACAGCTTCAGTGTGACATCAATAAGAAAAAGTATAATTTCATAAATATTGTTAATAATAGTTGTTCATAATAAAATATGTATGAACTTAATACACGACCTAGACTATTTATTTAGCAAAAATCCTGTCATTTTAATAAATATTACATGAAATTTATTAAAAATTGCTGCTGCTCCCATTAAGCTTAGTGTGATCTCTTTAAGCTCTTCCACATTGAACGTCTATGTAAATACTTCATAAACAGACTTTAAATATTAACTGATGGTTGTCACTAAGTTAAGTTAATGGATTTTCTATGGATTCTGTCAACTCAAATCTGCAGACTGGCTCTGATCTTTGGTAACTAGCATCAGCTTCTCCAGACTGTAAATCTGTGGACAATCAGGGCAGAAATCATGTAGTGTATTCCAGTCTTAAGAGACTATAGATAAGTTGACATCCATGCAATAAGAGGCTTCATAATGAGGCTAGTTTCTGTGTTCATCCCCATGAATTAAATGTTTTATTGGTTTGTTTTATTTGATTTTTGAATATGTGTTACTTAGCTGAACGTGGATTAGTCTAGATGTTGATATGTGCTTAGATGACACTTCACTATGAATATATAACTGATCGACTTGAATGCCTTGTTGCTTGATTTTAGTGTTGCTGTTTTTTTGATTGACTTAAAATAAACAATAATTTTTAATAAAACATGATGTGAGCTTAATGGGAACAGGGGTGTGCTTAAAGGGTACACAAATGTACCCATTAAGCACAGCCGGACTTTTTGAATTTAATGATGTATATCTTAATTGAAATGCTTTTGTCATTTAAAATAAAATTTAATATTTTTGTGTGAGAGATTAAAACTTCTTGTACTGAAACCAATATCTTGTGCTCTAAAAATCTCAATGTAGATTTTGGTGAGCTTAATAGGTACGTTTACCCTATGTTAGAGCTTTATTTCTTGACTTTTCATCTGCCTTTGATACAATCCAAGTCAATACTCTTGTGTCTAAACCAGTGTTGGGCACGTTACTTTAAAAAAGTAATTAGTTATAGTTACTAGTTACTTCTCACAAATAGTAACTGTTACATCATTATAAAAGTAACTAATTACCAGGGAAAGTAACTATTGCGTTACTTTTTTTTTTTTTTAAATATGTCAAATAACTTGGATGCCCCAATATTAAATATGTTAAATTAATGAAATGGACACTAAATAGTGTACATTAATCGACACTATTTATCTACTGACACTTAGCATCAGTTAGTCAAGCATTATAACATGATATTATGATAATTTAGCATTATATGATGATAGAACTTTAGTAATTGAATAACCAAGTATGAATTCATATTTGTCATGTTGACTGAACTTAGGACTGGTGCTTAAGATATTGTTTGTCATTTAGTGTTTCTATAAAAAAAGGGGGGAAATTGATAAGATAACAAAACTACTACGAATTATACCACTAATAACAATATAAAACGCACTAAGGATTAATGAGCTGCTGGGTTCATGAATATTAATCACGTTGTATGGGTTCGCTCGAATGATTCGCTGAAATACAGGGATGATAATAGGTGAGCGCCGGCCTGAGATTGTCGTTTGCGCAGTAGCTTAGCGGAGTTCTTAAAAGTGAAGAATTCCAAAGGAACTTCGTTATTTTGACAGGAAAATACAACAAAGAATATCGTTTACATGTAGCGCGTCAAGCATGTTATGAAAGACTCTCTCGCTCTGTATCTGTGTGTGTGTGTAACAGTACGTCAAATACAGCTACACTGCTCATCCATTCAGATGAACTGAAAAATAGAATGATAATAATATTATAATAAATTTAGTGCATTTTATTGTCAGTAACGGTAACGGCGTTGTAATGGGGGAAACAGTAATTAGTTTGATTACTCGTTACTGAAAACAATAACGCCGTTAGTAACGCCGTTTATTTATAAAGCCGTTATTCCCATCACTGTCTAATCTAATGCAGTTAGATGTGAATCCATATTTATTTAAATGGTACTTTTCTTTTCTTACTAATAAAACTCAAAGAGTTAAAGTGAACAATGTCCTGTCAACAGAAGTAAAAACAAATGTTGGTGTACCTCAGGGCTGTGTAAGCTCTGCTATGTTATTTACTTTGTACACAGATGACTGTCGTTAAAATAGGCCTAACCAATATATTCTAAAGTACTCCGATGACACCATGTTAATATCACTATTGAATAACTCAGTGTTCAGAACAGCATCAACAGTGGGTAAACAAATTAGTTAAGTGGTGTGATTATAATGCCCTCAGTATCAACATAAAATCAAAACAGAGGAGATTGCATTCGGGCCTGCCTGTTATTTATACAACACCTGTTGTTATACATAAGTATAATAAGTATATATAAGCATATAAGTATTTAGGAGTAAGGATAGATAACACGCTATCATGGAAAGATCATATAGATAGTATCTGTAAAAAAATCAATGCAAAGAATCTACTTCCTCCGTCGATTGAGGTCTTTTGGAGCAAGAAAGCAGATTCTTTTATTATTTTTCATGTCTGTAGTTATGAGCGTTTTGCAGTACTGTAATTCTGTATGGTATATGAGTTTATCTGTTAGTTTAAAAACAAAGCTGATGAACTTATTAAAAATGTGTTCCAAAATAGTGGGTCACTTCGAAAAGTATATGAATTATCCTATTATAATAATCTTGTAAGGTTGGCCAATCATATTGTTTCTGAACCGAATCATGTGCTGTATAATGAATTTGTACTGTTGCCTTCCAACTGATGGTATAAGGTCCCAAGATACAGTCGAATTAGGCTAAAGTATTCCTTTGTACACCAAGCTGTATTAGAGCTCAACAACTTACACAAAAACTAAATCTGTACTGGACAATATTTTTTTTTTTTCATGTGACACATTTTTGTAATTTTGAGTGAACCTGCTGCAACGCAAGACAAATTTCAGACTTTGTCTGACAATTAAGTGCATCGTATCATATCGTAAATGAACAAGCAAATGTAAAAGAGTCTTATAGAGAAGACAAAGGAAAGGAGGGAGGAAATGCCAAGTCTGGCAAGAGTTGCTAAAAAGAGGACAGAAGTGCAAAAATAGAAAGACTTTTCATTCCCTGCTTACCTGCAATAATGAGCTTGCACAGACTGCAGCTGGTGGGTCGACGGAACACGTGCTCGAGGAAGGAGTGTGTTTGTGCTGGTCGCGGCTGCACACCAATTGGAGCAGGTCTAGAGCTGATGCTGGGGGAGGGCAAAACAGCACTGCTGTTACCAGGTGTAAGCGTGGTAAACAGGTGCGGGGAAGAAGGCAGGGCACCAGAGAAGAGCTCTGTCGGTGGGTAAGCATCGCTCTGAGAACGCTGGAAGAAGTTCTCCACACTTTTACTCCGCATAAATGTGAGCGAGCGTTTCAGACGCAGCAGCTACATATTAGAAAAAGAGAGAGAAAGATCAACAGATAGGATTATTAAACCAATACTTTTAAAGAGAAGTAATGTCTTGATAATTATATGCGTTACATAGCATGTGAGAGAACTGTCAGGAGATTTATGTCTTTGCACAGAGGACACTTTTTACTTAAGTGAAAGTACGGAAGTACATGTTTTTAAAAGTACTTAGTATCAAAAGTAAATGCATTGTTTTATTGTTGTCACGGTGCACACACGAGGGAGGAACAAGGACACGCAGACGAGGACGTAAACTCAAATAATAGTCTTTAATGTAGACATCAAGGCAGGACAAGGCAGGACAAGGCAGGACAAGGCAGGACAAGGCAGGACAAGGCAGGACTGACATGGACAGAAACACCGGGGAATAACGAGTAGACCAGACAAAATCAAACTCAAAAGACAGGACTAATATACAAGGGATAATTAACACATAACGAGACAAACACAGCTGGAACATACTTAACTCATAATGACATGAAACAAAGACAGGAAACAAACCAAATATGGACACAAGAGGCGGGAACACATGACACACAACAGAACCCTGACAATTGTGGCATTGTTATATACTTACAATAACTTATGCCACTAATGCAACCTACTGAATACACTGATTAGCTTGTATTATCTTTGGAATTAAGAGCTTTTATGTTACAAAACCTATTGAAATGGAACAACTGAATGAAGATAGTCATCTTTATTTAATTTTATTTAACACTCCATCTACATTGAACTCATTTTAATACTTGTTTAAAAGTTACAGAGTTCTTTTTCAAAGAGATATTGAAGTCTATGATATGGTTCATTTTAGGCAAACAAAGCAAACATTGAAAATAAAACAAATCTTTAGTCTTTTCAGAAAACTGGAGCATACTCTCTCTCAGTGCCAAAGAACCGTCTTTTTTAATTTAGCCATTAACTGATCAGTGTTAATAAAATGCTCAGAAATCAGTGAACTTCACAACATTGTTTGAATTTTATCCATTCTGATTATGATTCTGCTTATTGATTTCAGTTCTTATTGATTCCCAGTTTAGATTCTAAAGTTGTAAACAAAAAATGTATGTAAACAATAAAATAATGTTCAGATTTATATACTTCCCTGACCAGTTTTTAGCAGCAATTAGTAAGTACTGTATATATATATGGTTAAGTGTAGCAGCCATTTTTGACGGATATATCAGCCTACCATTTTGTATTGCCATAGTTTAACTACAAAAATTAAACTATAGTTACTATAATGAAACTATGGTAATTTTGTGGTTACTGAAGTTGTACTACAAATAGCATAATTATGGTTACTATAGTGAGATAAAAGTACATTTGTGGATACTGTGATTTTACTGCAATGGTTACTATAGTAAAAACATGGTTAATTTCCCAAAGGGCTTTAATGAGTTAACATGCCTTTTTAGAGAGCAGCTCTGCATGGTTACTAGGTTGCCAGATTTGTGTAAGCCAAACATTCAAATCTAGGCGGAAACCCTAGAAACACTGTAAGACTTGGCAACACAGGAAGGTCCTGGAAAATCGCAGGCTGGATTTTCACAGAAAAAAAGGGTTCAGTGAATCTGAAAATGAGCACACAGGAAAAAATGCTAAATATAACGAGTTTCTACTTTGAAGACCTTGATATAAATGTAGCAGAGTAAAGAGTAAGATATTTGTCTTTCAAATGTAGTGAAGTTAAAGTCGCAAGTTTCCAGAAAAATGTATTATCAAGTAAAGTACAGATACTCAAAAAGTGTACTTAAGTACAATACTCAAGTACATTTACTTTGTTACTGTCCACCTCTGTTTACAGATAATAATGAGATATATATCTCTTGGTGTGTATTAAGTATTTAATACATTTCAAATTTGCAATCTTTCCATGAACTGCATCAACTGTAATCATTAAGTCAAATTTATTAAGATTTTTTTTTTAAACAAAACATTATTCTGTG
The DNA here is from genome assembly GCA_027422415.1 of Schizothorax lantsangensis. Classification (NCBI taxonomy): domain Eukaryota; kingdom Metazoa; phylum Chordata; class Actinopteri; order Cypriniformes; family Cyprinidae; genus Schizothorax; species Schizothorax lantsangensis. Next base: position 37,729,362 of record CM049844.1, read on the forward strand.
AGTTGAGAGAATCATCCAGCAATCCCTTTGCCACCCCTCTCATATATCCACTCTTATACTAAATGTTTAGGGAATCAAAAGTGTAAATGCATCCGTTTGCATATTTTGTGAATCCCATTTCATATATTTTAGTTTTCCCAGAACCAAAGTGATTCGATCCCAAATGGGTTTCCCCTAAAGTGAACATAGGGTCAGGGTTTGCTCCCAGCCTTACTAGGCCTACTACTAATAATTCATGTTATAGACCTGATTAGTAGTGAAAATTTCAGGCCTACATATCTATAATTCAGTTTTAACTGTGTCCACTGACTTTTAATGATTTTACATTTTTCATATCTATGATTTTATATATAGCTATCTACAGTTGAGTTATTTTTAATGAGTAACAGGTCTAATCATGGAACTAGCTAAATTTAATTAAACTTAAAAGTATGTTAATCACGGTGGGAAAAGATGTAGTTAGGCTATGCTTTGTAAAATTCTAGAATTATGCTGGCAATTTATTTTAAGATCTCTACAAGTGAAATCGCGATTAGTCCTATAGCATTACATGTATAATCAAATTAGCCATTGCTTTCAAATGTACAGGTATTTTAGTGATCAGAGCTGAAGACACACAGCAACGACAGTCTGAATAGGATAGGCTACATAGACAGTCTTCTTCGTTAAAAGAAAAAAATAATCCTGCTGGAATGAGAGCATTGAGATCAATGTCTTGACTCACTTGAGATGCAGTCGCTTCCCAACTTTCACTAATGTGATTCGGAGTGAATGCGGTTTACCTTCTCCGCGGGAGATCCGGAGTCCGCGGTCCGCTGCTGCTCGCGCTCTGTCCCGCTGCTACTCATCCACGATCCGCGCTCAACACTTCTGCCGAGAGAGAAGCAGGCTGCTGAACCCTCAGCTCAGTGTGTGTCTCACTTTAAACTCAGAAAGCACCGATGGAAGACATGCATTTAAAATATATCAATGAAAACGTTGCGTGTGCGTCGTGTTCTGGGCGCATCACTGCACTGAATGTAATGCAGCTAATATAAAGACTAAAGTAAACTTACAGTCGCCTTTAAGTAAATGATCCAGTTTTCTTCAGACCACTCCTACCAGCTATTCTTATACTTTCTGCTGAAGCTACGACCAGTCTCTCTGTGATGAGAAATGGGCTAATTCAGTAAGATATTGATACATTTGTAGCCCAGATAGATAAGACTGGGATGTAAACCCCTAAAAAGCCCTTGGAAAGCAAAAGTCTTCCCAGTAAACAGTATCCTGAATTTAGGTGGGACAGATTCTGGGTCGCATCGTAGGCTATATGTTTTACCTTCAGACGACTGAACACATGCAGAACACTTGTGGCAGAGGTCTAGTGTCCTTGAGCAATTCAGCCCGAGGGTGGCGCTCTAATGATGATGGCTTTACATAACATAATACTCCGAAAGAAGAATGCACACCTTAAAGTAGAGCAGGCATCCTCAAATCTGGCCCACTCCTGCAGAGTTTAGCGCTAACCCTAATCAAACACACCTGAGCATGCTAATCAGAGTCTTCAAGATCAGTAGAAAATCACAGGTAGGTGAGTTTGATCAGGGTTGGAGCTAAACTCCGCAGCAGATTGGCCCTCCAGGGAAAGATTTGAGGAACCCTGATGTAGAGTGTGTGAGAGTGTGTGTGAGTGTGTGTGTGTGTGTGTGTGTGTGTGTGTGTGTGTGTGTGTGTGTGTGTCCGTGTGTGTGTCCGTGTCTGTGAGTGTGTGTGTGTGAGAGAGTGTGTGTGTCCGTCAAACACAATCCGTGTCTGATGAGTGAGTGCAGTGTGTGTGTGTGGCACGACTGGTCTTCTGAGCCCAAGTGAGTGAGAACCCATGTGTACACCGTGTGTGTGTCCGTGTCTGTGAGTGTGTGTGTGTGAGAGTGTGTGTGTCCGTGTCACGTGTACACTGTGCTACCAGTGAGTGCAGTCTCGCATCAAGTGTGTCAGTGAGACACTGATGTCTTGCATACAGAACGACCACAGGCTCAGCATGTACTTCCACTCACTATTACGAATCTACATCCCCTCCAGAGTGAGTGTGAGTCTGCTAGTGTGCGACGCCTGTGTGTGTACCATCACAGAGAGTGCTCAAAATCACTCTCCAGAACATTCTCATTCACCATTCCTGGATGCTGGAATAATCTTCCCACCCCTATCCGGAATGCTGGATCCCTGTCAATCTTCAAGCAACAACTGAAAACTCATCTCTCTCGGCACTACTTGACTTCATCCTAAACTTGTTCACAAAAAAAAAACTTTCCCTTTATCTTACTCTCCTTCCCTTGCTAGCTTGTACTTATTTGAACAATGACTGAGACTTGGTGTTACGAGCACTTGCTCTGTCTGATTGCCTCTTCAAGATGAATCGCTTTATGTACTCCACAATTGTAAGTCGCTTTGGATAAAAGCGTCTGCCAAATGACTAAATGTAAATGTGTGAGTGTGAGTGTCTGTGTGTGTGTTCGAATATTGATTTAGATGCGGAGCGCATAGGAAACTGGGTTAACAAACAAACTATTTACAGGCTATGTTTTAGGCTATTTGAATTTACTTACATACATTTCCATACAGAAAAATATTAGTTTAATGACTCATGTCATTTAGTCATTCTTATTCCATCCCAAATGTATGACTTTCTTTCTTTTGTAGAACATCAAAGAAGAAAAATACAAATCTCTGAAGATCCATACGATGAAAGTGAATGAAGACCCAGCTCAAAAATCAAAAGCAGCATAAAAGTAATCGCTACCTATGGCTTCTATAGGCTACTGAAAAAAGAAAGAAAAAAGAAACATTAATAAACTGTATCGTTTATTTAAAGTGCATTTTTAGCAAATAACACTTAAGCAAGTAACACTGCTCATGCATAAAGAAATAAAATAAATGTATTTTCAGTATGCTTGTCACACAGGCTGAACCCATACTTTTACTGACTGGAGAAATTATTGTGGGTTACTGTTTTGTTTTGTTTGTACATAACATAAAATAAGGGGCATATTTTTTTAAGAGATAAACATTACAATATGTCACAATAAACATTAAGATCTTCATAGTTTTCTTTATTTATAGTAAGTAAATATTGACTAACAAAATGTTTTGACAAAAGCACAATAAACTCATTTATTCTTTTCCAAGGCTCATATTTACAAAATATAGACTGCTGGGAATCCATGCGCTGGTCTCATTCATTTTGGATCTAGCAGCATCTGTAATGTTATGGTGCTGCTACAGTGAGAAGTGTCTGGTTCCCTCATGAAGTTCAGTGATAGTAAAGCTCTCATATATAGGGATGACGTGTGAGGTGTCATCAATTCACACCACTGTGTGAACCTGAAACAGAAGATGCTACCCTCTCCTCATTCCCCGCGTTGTTGAGTCGTTTTTCAACATGACAATGATTATTCTCCCAAAGTTTAAACGCTCTTGTGGACAAGTGTTTCACCCAAACTTAACACTCTTGAGCAGCTGTGGAGACACTTACATAGAGAGTGCACTTATCTTTCAGGAGATAAACAAGATAGATGATGAGACAGTTTGTCAAAAACTTGTAAAGAAAGGTGAGTTGTAAAATATCAAGTACATACTCAAATCTTCATTTCAACAAAATTGCAAATTTACTTATTTTACAGGTATTAATGACATATTTATCTTGTATTAAGTATATCTTTAATGTAAATATATCAATAATAACATATATATTTAATTTCAATTTTTCCATTGTATGATCATTAAAAAAAACAATATTTTGTATTTGCTCAGAGGGGAGTCTGTATCTCTTTTCTGGTATTAATGTTAGTTTTCAGGTTCTTACACAGACAGGTCATTTAGCTTTATAAGACCTCAGTATATTGTCAGGAGTATTTTAGTATCTGCTTTTTATTTATTTTTATTTTTTATGACTCTCAGTGTGACAGTGTCCATTGACTTGCATATTATGAATCATCAAGGACCATAAATAATCTAAGGAAAGTCACCTGTATTTTCAATGATTTTTTTATTTAGGTGAACATTTTCTTTAGCCCTGTTTTATAATGTTAGCCCATCCCTAACCCAGGACCCTTTATCATTTGTTCATTATTCGCCATAAAAATCATGGGAAACACAGGGCTTTGGGAACATCTGTGTCCCTGGAGCACAAAAGCAGTCATAAGCAGCACATGTATATTTTTAGCAATAGCATACATTGTATGGGTCAAAAATTATCAATTTTTCTTTTATGCCAAAAATCATTAGGATATTAAGATCATGTTCCATGAAGATATTTCGTAAATTTCCCACTGAATATATGTATCAAAACTTAATTTTTGATTAGTAATATGCATATCAAGGTGATGTAACGCTGCTTTGACACAATTTGCATTGTTAAAAGCGCTATACAAATAATAGTGACTTGACTGCTAAGAACTTAATTTGAACAACTTTAAAGGTGATTTTCTCAATATTTAGATTTTTTTGCACCCTCAGATTCCAGATTTACAAATAGTTGTATCTCAGCCAAATATTGCCCTATCCTAACATCAATGGAAAACTCATTTATTCAGCTTTCAGATGATGTATACATCTCAATTTAAAAAAATTGACCCTTATGACTGGTTTTGTGGTCCACGCAGGGCCGTAGCTAGAGGATTGGGGGCCCCCTGAAAAAATATTGATGTGGGCCCCCCCCCACATATCCTATACTGTACAACAGGGGTCTTCAACTCTGGACCTCGAGATCCATTTTCCTGCAGAGATTAGCTCCAACCTGGATTAAATACAGCTACCTGCAATTTTGTATTGATCCTGAAGACCTTGATTAGCTTGTTCAGGTGTGTTTGATTAGGGTTGGAGCTAAACTCTGCAGGAAAGTGGACCTCGAGGTCCAGAGTTAAGGAACCCTGCTGTACAATATACAAGCATGGAACCAAATTGCATGCTTTTTTGTGGTTTTCATAATATCTCAGTTATACAACTAATACAATATTAGAATTATTCACAGAACATGGGCCTATATAGTATAATTCCTGGATTTTGTGGGGCCCCCTAGAATTGTCACCACCTTTCACCCCACTAGCAACGGCCCTGGGTCCAGGGTCACATATATAGGGCATTTCAGGTCATTCAATCCTCATTTTGAATCGACAGGAAAGCAAGTTCCCTTATCACTTTTAATTTTATTTTAATATACTATAAGATGAATAATAATAATAAAAAAAAAACAGTGTCCTGATGGGGTCATATGTCTGGAATACTTGCCACAGCCCTGCAAGTTTGATCAATTATGATCTCTTTAAAAAACGGCATATTGTCTCTTTTTTTGTTAACTTTGGAGGCACTTCTCGTCAGGCTCTTGAAGGGATTTCCTGGTCCTCGTCTGATTGTTTATGCGCACATACACGGGATAACACGGCAGTCCTCACTAAACACTGCACACGTGTTTCAGCGTCCACACCCGAAGAAGTGCGTGCTGGAGCTCACGAACTTAAGCCGAACAGATTGAACACTTCAACTGTTACAATAGTTTACTGCCGTCTTGTTTTGAGCCGCAGAATAACGCGTTGTTCTTACCGTAATATCATTGATGAAGAGTCAGAGTCTCCGTGACGTACAAGTTTAAAAGTACTAGTTTGCTACTTCAGCGCGAGCAACAAACAGCGTAGAACCATGATTTTAGAGAGAATACCTCCAAGGATAGGCTCTTTATTCATGCTCAGGGTAAGTGTTGTAGTGTGGCGCACATATTGTACGGGTGTTAAGCACATATACACATTTAAACGGGATGATTATTAGACACAACTTGTCAAATGTAAAGCATTTATTTATTAACATACAGATGCAAACTTATGTCTTTGAGTTGAGGGGTCTTGCATTAAGATATGAGGAGGGAAGTGACTTTGAAGTGTGAGAAGCTGAGTTCCTCTCTTTGTCCGTCAGGCCGCGCTGAGGCAGGCCCACTCCTCGGTTCCGCCGCAGCCGGTGCCTCCGCTCCTCCAGACGCTGCAGCGCTACCTGACGGCCCTGGAGCCGCTCCTGCCGCCGGACGAGCTGCAGCACACCCGCAAGATCGTGCAGAAGTTCGGCTGCTCTGGAGGTCTGGGAGAAAAACTGCAAAGAGAGCTGATTAAGCGAGCAAAGCACTCACACAACTGGGTGAGAAGAGAACAGCACTAAATAACGATATAAAACGTCAATATCATGAGTTATTTGTTTGTTTAAATTAGAAATGCCATAGTAGGCCTAATGGGGGCCTTTCAGTTCTTAAAGAGGTCATGACATGAGAAATCAAATTTGCCTTGATCTTTTGGCATATAAGAGATCTTTGTACCATTTAAAACCTCCTGCAAGTTTCATAGCTTAAAACCTTCTCATTATAAACAAAGCATTTAGGGGTGTGAATCATCCCTGGTTTCACGATTCAATTCGATTACGACTATTATTTCAACGATTCAATTCGATGCATCACGATTATATCAAATATTTTTATTAAATTATGTAACCAGGCTGCTTTTAAAAATAATCACAAAGTAATAATAAATCAAAACAATTGTTAAGAATTTAACCAAATAAATATAGCTTCAAAACATACAAGCAAATATAAAGTAATAAAGGGGGAAAAGGCAATTACAAGTGATAAACAAAAAGCACTTTCAGTATCTGAGAGTGCTTTTAAGTGTCCGACTGTTTACAGACAAACATAGTTTTTCTTTTATCCTCATTATAAATGCTGTTTAATTATTACTGATGAGATCATAGACAGTGGCAGCTTTAATTGATAGTTTTCACGTGACATCACACACTCATAGGAACGGCCACCTGGCGAAAAAAAAGCTTTGCTCCACTGACCGCCAGTTATTTTTATGCAGATTGAATCAAGTAATGTAGTAAAACGCAGATATTAAAAGGTGAAATTCAGTAAACACCTTATTGATGGTGTATATTTTGTACAGGCAAGAAGATGAACCCAGAATATAAACTCAATGTTCAAAGTTTCACATTAAATGGCTTCCCATAGAAAACCATTAGAAAGAAAACACTGAACCATTAAAGGAAAACGCCACCCTTTTTCCATAATCCAATATGTTCTTCCCTCAATTTAGACGAGTTGATATGTACCTCTCCCGTCTCAGTCCGTGCACTTAATCGCTCTAGCGCGCGGCACCACTATGCTAGCGTTTAGCTTAGCACCATTCATTTCTTAGGATCCAAACTGGGATAAATTTAGAAGCCACCAAACACTTCCATGTTTTCCCTATTTAAAGACGTTTACATGAGTAGTTACACGAGTAAGTATGGCGACACAAAATAAAACGTGGCGATTTTCTAAGAGGATAAAAATGATAACTATAATGTGTGGCGGAAGAGCACTTCGGAGCACTTCGACCTCGGCGCAGTAATATCATCACTCCTGAACGCACTCCCGGATGTGTGCGCACTCTCACTTTGGTTGTATGTGACGGGAGAGGGAGAGTTTTCAGGAGTCATGATATTACTGCGCTGAGGTCGAAGTGCTCCGAAGTGCTCTTCTGCCACACATTGTAGTTACGATGGGGAATTGTTTTTTGATTCCTCTGAAAATCGCCACGTTTTTATTTTGTGTGCCATACCTGCCTTACTCGTGTAACTGCCAGACTCATGTAGAACGTCTTTCAAAATTGGGGAGAAACATCTTGGAAGTGTTTGGGGGCTTCCAAATTTTAATTTGTGAACTATCCCATAGTTTTCGTGACATCAACACTCATAGGAACGTCTGGCGAAAAAAAGAAAAAAGCTTGGTGCTCCACTGAGCAGTTATTTTTACGCAGAGCAAGTAATGGTGTAGTAAACGCTAGATATTCAAGGCGATTCGTGCACGCTGATGGTGATTGAGGCAAGAAGATGAACATATCAACTCGTCTAAATTGAGGGAAGAACATATTGGAAATGGGAAAAACGGTGGCGTTTTCCTTTAAGCGGACTGCATTAATATTCCCGGCCTCATCTGCTTGCCTGTGTAAACTATGCATCATTAATGTGGTGATTACTGAATTTTATCTTTTAATATTACCGTTTTAAATATATTACGGCACTTTAAGTGTTTTTACAACGTTTTGTCGCACTGTTTATGATTGAAATATTGCCGCGGGTGCTTAATATTGATTGCAAATGGCCAAAACTTGCATTTTGTTCAGAAATAACTTTGTTTTATTCTTTTGAGAGGTGATCTAAATATTTGCGGCTGGGAAACAGATGAAAAATTGAGACGCTTGTGCAGCAGTTCTATGAATGTTTTGCACTCCAAGTCTTCGAGCCGGTCACGTGACTGAAAGCTATCAATTGGCTGCTTTCACACTAATGCACAGATCTGTTTCCACATATCAGATGTTTTGTCCTGTTCTGAAAACATATAACTGACTGTGCTTACATCAGTTTCGTATCACAGAAGTATTCGTATTTTCGTGTATTTAACCGCAGCCGCGATCGAGCTTCAGGACAAACGAACACAAAGAGCACGTGAAAGTCTGTCAGTACATGAGTTTAGTGCATCTAATAGTACTGCATTTCAAACGGCAGAAATGAAAGCATATCTACAGTAAAACACTGAAATAACGGCGGGTGGAAGCACACACTGTCAAGCAATGCACGTGTCTCACAGCACATATTCTGTGCAATGAAGCTGCATTCTCTCTAGAGCACACACTAAGCTTGGTTTTTACATGTGCCCAGATCTCGGATTTAAAAATAGTGGCTGCATTTTTTAATTTTTGCAACAAGCGCGTATGCGAATGACGTCAGTAGGCTATTATTGATTATGGTCTATTACTGCATCGATGCAGAATCCTCCACATCTGCATCGATGCAATGGTTAATTTCAACACCCTATTATTTAATCAAGCTCCATAAACGGCTCGTTCTGGATCCGAGGGGCAAGGTGACGTCACGGGGGCACATACATTTGCATAAACACCTCCTCCAGAGCAAGACATCGACGCATAGGCCCGCCCACTGGCTTTCAGTCGCCTACGGCTGCTCTTTGGTCACAGAGAACTGGAGACAGTATACAGATGCGGTTCACTTTAGCCCCTTTCACACAGAGATTCCGGAAAATACACGGGTAATGTGTTGCGGCATTTGTTCCCGGATCGTCAGATTTGCTGCATTCACACTGCCAGTGATTTTCTGGAATATGTGCGTGCATTCACACACAACCCGTAAAGACACGTGACCTTTCATGTGACGTGTATAATGCGCCGCTCACCATTTCACTAAACTGGAGAATGATTTCAGCTTCAGCGCGGATAGTGAGGAGCTCCCTGTTCGCTGCTTCATTCTAGTTTACACATTTTTCATCGTGTGAACGTTGATCTGCCTTCTAAACACCCGGTAAAACAGTCGAACGATAAAGTGCGTCATCACTACGACACACCCTTTACGGCATTGATCCGGCTTTTGTTCACACAGCGCTCGTTCCGGGACTGAACCCGGCAATGTTACTAGGTCCCAACCCGGGATCAATCCCGGAATTAATCCCGGGACGTGTTTGCGTTCACACAGAAGGCACTCCGGCAATTTTCCGGGACCAACGTGCAGCGTGAATGGGGCTTTTCTGTCCTCAGGACAAATAATGCAGTGAAAGATCGTTCACTTTGACGCGTTTGGTTTAAACGGCTCATTCACGTATCAGAAGGATCCCAGCTTAAGGAACAAGTGCATAGTTTATTTTTAATGGCATCATGTCGGAGGATTGATCAGAGCATTTTGTCTTGTAAACGAGGCACAGTGTCATGGAGAGTTCACAAAAAAACATTTGTTGAAAGATGAGGCGATGCTAGATCTGATGCAGCTGCATCACAAACTGTAAGTAAATGATTTCGTAATGCTCAAAACACGAATGCAGTAGCAAGTAGGGGTGGCACGGTTCGTGGAAAAAAATCGAACCAAACGGTTCTCCCCACGGTTCAACTTAAATCTGACAACGCATCTGTAATATGGTTTGTTATAAATAACACGTAAAACAAACAGGGTTCGGCTAATGTATGTTTCTGTTGATGGATGCGCATTCTGGCTTCCCGGTACATTACAACAACAGCGATGGGGAAAAAAAAACGTGGACAAACCATTCACTCTTGTTCAATGCGAGTGCCGTATGCTGGATTATGAGCCGTCATTTATTCCGTCATCACCCGGGTGCTGATAGCGCGCGCGCACAGGTGAGACCTGAACAGCACACGTTGATATCGGTGTTTAAACTAAACTCATGTAAGCTTTGCCAGTTTAAACATTTAAGAGCCAGAGGACGCAAGCTCACGCACGCAGAGAAGATTTGTGCATGCGCTCATCAGATGTACGCAAACCCGCGCCTCAGAACGCGCGCAAATATGTAGCTCTCTCTGAAGTATTGTTTGAATTTACAAATTCACACAAATTATGTCAAAATGCCCGTCTTGGTAAGTATCCTATAGCAGACATAGCCGGCTGAACGTACAGTATCAGTGCATTCTCTTAAAGTGACAGCACTTTCTTAATATTAATCAAACAGCAACAACAAAGAAATCACTCACTGCTCTTGATTGAATCTCTTTTGTAACTTTAATAAAGATTAATCTTTAATTTATACAGTCAAATATGCAATGCGGTTTTACATTTGATTACTTTATTCAATTTCTGTACCTAAAAACTAATGCTATAGACCTACCTAAATCACTGATTATTTTTTGTATCTTCACTCTATTGTATTTTTTTTGTACTGTTGCTTGTAGTTAATTATTCTTATTTTCTTTATTGTTATTTGACAGTATAGTTTTTCCCTAAATATACCGAAACGTGACTCTAAAACCGCGATACAAACCGAACCGTGAAAAAGTTGAACCGTTCCACCCCTAGTAGCAAGGGGGCGTTGATACTGTTTCCTATGCAATGACGTTAACCAATCATAATTCTGATTCATGACAAGCCTTAAAGGACACGCCCCCTTAAAACAGCTGGTTTGAAAGTGGTTCAGAATGAGTGTTGAACATAATTTTTTTTTTTTTTTTTTTTTTTTTTTTTTGTGCGTAAAAGAACTTTATTGACATTATAAGTAAACCTCAAGGAACATATTAAAATAATGAAAAAAAATCCATGTTATGACCCCTTCAAACTGTGCATCCTCATCTTCTTTCCTTGGGTCTTACCTTCTCCAGTTTAGGAGGATGCAGGGATGATGAAATTATAAGAAGAGTATTTGTAAAAGAATGTGTCTCTCAAAACCTAATGAACCGCCTCATAGATGTGCATTAGTTTTCACTCTGATTGTGCATGTTTATTTTAGGTGCACTAGCAGGCTGGTGTGTTTAGTTTGATCTGGTGTATTTTATGAGTGTGTGTCTTGACTCTCTGCAGATTTCAGATTGGTGGGTGCAGTGGGCATATCTGGAGTGCAGGCAGCCCTTGGCAGTGCATTCGAACCCTGCCATCTCTTTGCCCAAACGGGACTTCACTGACTGGAAAGGCCAACTAGTGTATGTGACAGCCAGAATCTACACGCACTCTAACAAACACCCTTATAGAACTACTGATATGTGACCCTGGACCACAAAACCAGTCTTTCAAAAGATTTATACATCATCTGAAAGCTGAATAAATAAGCTTTCCATTGATGTATGGTTTGTTATGATAGGACAATATTTGGCTGAGATACAACTATTTGAAAATCTGGAATCTGAGGGTGCAAAAAAATCTAAATATTGAGAAAATCGCCTTTAAAGTTGTTCAAATGAAGTTCTTAGCAATGCATATTACTTACCATAAATATCTCAACTTCATTTTTGATAAGAACTTTACAAAATATCTTCATGGAACATGATCTTTACTTAATATCCTAATCCTTTTTGGCATAAAGAAAAATGGATAATTTTGACCCATACAATGTATTGTTGGCTATTGCTACAAACATACCCCAGTGACTTAAGACTGGTTTTGTGCTCAAGAGTCACATATAAATGTCCTCTAGTGATCTTAACTTTCCTTTCGGATGGTTCAGATAATTGATTGCACAGTAATATCAAAGCATTAAACAATCTGCGTATTTAATCTACATGTGCGTAATGTCTACATTGTTTCTTGTGCAGGTTTGCATCGAAGCTAATTGCAGGAGTGTTGGACTTCAAAGCTCAGGTGGACAGGTCTGGATGATATTAATATACAGTGGCAGATTTACCCATTTATGTCCGAGCACCTGTGCTAATTTAACCACTAACCTTTAAATGCATGTTTCAGTCAAGCAGTGCCAAACACTGGAACTCAATATCATAATATTATTTCTAAATATATCATACTGTTGCTGTCTATAGCTCAGTGTGACTCTTTTTTCCCCTTGTTTTCTGTCCACATGTCCTCTCTTGCTCATCCAGTGGGAGGCTGGCGGTAGAGTACATGCGCGGACAGCCATTATGTATGGAGTTGTTTCCTCTGTTGTTCTCCTCCTGTCGAATCCCAGGACCCAAACATGACCATGTGATTCACTATGGACGTCCACGCCGTGGCCCAGCTCACATTACAGTGGTCAGGAACTACCAGGTAACCTAGATTACCTAGTAAGATGATATGATCAAAATAGATAAAATCATGATTCTACAACTTTCCATATGTTCTTGTCATCGGATGCCCATTTTGCACAAGTTGATATGATTCTTTAGGCTCTTAATTAAAAGTCTATAACATACTTTGGTTAAAATTTCTCAATGGTAGTGTAAAAAACACCCTGTGAAAATCAGCTCTGTTTTTAGCAAGCCATTTTAGTCCATGTTGCTTTAAATGCTAATGAGCTCTGCTGACCCCGCCCCTCTCTTTCGTGGGGTGACGAGCAGTACTGTTTACTTTAGCCGCGAAAATGGCTAACTAGCACATTATTAGGAAAGGCGATTTGCAAAGATTCATAAAAACCCCTGATACTCACTACTTCTGTAGATGAAGCTGGATCACGAATGATTCATGCGAACATAGATGCATTTATGTAGACCGGGGATCGACACATTCACTTCAAAACGAAAGTAACGTTAATCCTCTGCGTCTTCAGCGGCTCAGATGTCGTGTTCAACCTATTCTAGCAGTCAACATCAAGTACCATATATCATTATAACCAGGAGAAGTTTCAGTCTTGCTAATTTAAGTCCCAATCTTAATTTTTTTTCTCTCTAAGAATGGATTTGCCAGAATTATAAGAAAAATATGCAAGCAACAGTTTGAACTCACACAGAAACTCCTACATTTTTCTTTAGATAGATATACTGGGATGTTTTACGCATACAAATTAAATTTAGTCTACATCTTACATTGTCTATGCAAGTTATAGGCATGTATTATTAATTTAGACCTTTTTAAAATGAAATACAGGTCATTTATTTTCTGACAATATAAATGTAAACACAAAAGTTCATGGATAAAATTAAATAAAAAGATTGCCTTATGTTAAACTACTTTTTTCTATACTCCATACACCATAATGGCAACGCAAACAATAGATTTGTGACAAATTTGCAAATTTATTGAAAAGGAAAAACTGAAATATGTACATTGCGTAAGTATTCATACCCCTAACTCAATACTTGGTTAAGCAACTTTACAGCCTCGTGTTTTCAGGTAGGATGCGACAAGCTTTGCACATCTGCATTTGGCAATTATCTGTCATTCTTCTCTTCACCTCTCAAGCTTTATCAGGTTGGATGAGGGCCGACAGACATTTTCAAGTCACCTATAAGCCACTCTTGCATTGCTGTAAAAAAAAAACCCGGTAAAATGGTGCTACCGTTGTCATTATGTCTCACGGTGGGAACCAAGCTGGTGCACTATTTGCGAACACCTGCATTGTAGCGTTTAAAACCAGAAGAAAACAAATACAAAACAAAAAACCGAGCTGCTTCCTCATTTCAGTCATTTCGGCAAACTACAGCATATTAGGGCCCTTTCAGACAGGACACGTGTTTTTAATATTAATGTAGTTGTCTATGGTTATGGTTATTATATGGTGACAAATATGTTATTCTGCCTAATCTCTTCTAAATTCATTGATTTGTTTATTATAATTAATTATGAAAAAAATAACGTGATTAAGATATTTTAATGCAGTTAATGCACTGGCCCCTCCCCCAGACCTGTACGTCATCTTGTTGACTGTTGATAAATATGATGCAGGGCAACAACTCCATAAATGCAGTTGCCCTAAAATTAAACGTATTAGTGCAAAAAATGCCCCCTGTATGTGTTTTTGTCTCATATCGCAGCAAAGCAATATCAGAGAAGGGCTGATTTTTTCCCGAATATCATGAGTTTAAATGTGATTTTATACAACAGTTCAGTAAATAAAAAGTTGATATTGTTATAATTTAAACACAATATTATGTGTTTTTGCACAATTTTGCAGAGAACATATTACCTTTAAAGCCATAGCAGAATTGTTGCATGTCTCTGAGCAACACAGTGGTGTTTACTTTCTGAATTAATCAGCGTTTTGAACAAATCGTGTGAATCAATGATTCAAAGACCCATTAAAAAGAGTCGTTTACTGAATTCCTGAATGAATCAGCCGTTTGAATGAATCAATGACTCATAAAGACATTTACCGCCAGATTTAGTTTCTTATTTAGAGTATCATTTCATAAAAAAAAAAAAAAAGTTTTATTAATAATAACAATAATAATTAAAAAAATAATAATAATAATAAATAAAAAAAAAATGAGTAAATGACAATTTTTATTTTTGGGTGATTTATATATTTATCACCCAAAAATAAAAATTCTGTCATTTACTCACCCTCATGTCATTTCAAATCTTTCTTTTGTGGAACAGTAAAGGTATTTTGAAGACTGTTGGTAACACAGCTGTTTTGGTTACCAATGACTTTCATTGCATGAACAAAAAATACTGAGATGTTTCTCAAATTATCTTCTTTTATGTTCCATAGTATATGTTAGGCCCTTGTAGCCTAAATGTTTGTGTAATAAATTGTTGAATCAAATCAAATATTACTTTCTAAAGCTACAATTTGTAATGTCAACTTGATACTTTCTCATTTAACACAATAATAGCTTTAAATAATCTTTTGTGGGTATTTTCAGTCAAATTTATTTTGCGATTAATGAATCGAAACCATGTAGTTAATTAGATTAAAAATTTTAATCGACTTAGTGAAAATGTATGTGCATTGGGGCTAGGGCACTAATTTCCGAAGCACACTCCGTATTTGATTCTGGAAATGAGCCTGGATAAAACTGTTTATTTTTATTTTCAGTAGCTCATATTTAGGCAGTCGCATGGATTTTTATGTGGAAGTAGGCTAGGCTTAAAGTCGTAAAAATGAGCGGGATATTTGTTAATTTCCTCCGGGGAGGTTGGGCAAAACAAACAGAAAAGCCTGTGGTTCTTGTAATAAACAGGGATGTGATTTTTTACAGATTTCCGTATTTTCCGACCTCTGAGGGACGACCCATGTGATTCGCGTAGATCCGATCTTTTTTTTTCCTGTTGGGGGGGGTCGGGGGGTTGGTTGGTTACTGCATGATGTTTGAAATCGCGCAAATGGCCTTGAGCTATTACCTAAATAAACTGCGAAAATATTTTCTCAAACATCATGGACGGATTGATCCTGAGAGCGCTGCACGAGCTCGCGGCGCCATCTGCAGGACAGTTAAAAGCGTTCAAATGATTCAAAGCGCCAAACGAGAGTAGATTCAGCGCTGAAACTCGACCCGGTGATTTTTTTTTATGAATGGCGGTGAGAATTGCTAGTGCTATCATAAAACTCCCAACGGTTGTGTTGTAATTATATAACCGGCTGTAGTCTGCTGTTACAGTACTGTTTTAGTTTCGATTCACTGTTAGTGCTCGCTGCGCTGCGATTGGTTAACTTTGAGCCGCTATAATTTGCATTTGGAAACGCAACATTCGTCATTAGAAACGTTTATAAATATGTTGTTTACAAAGAGAAGTTTCTGTGTCATAATCCTCCAGAAATCATTCTAATATGCTGATTTGCTGCTCAAGAAACATTTCTCATCAATGTTAAAAACAGTTTTGCTGCTGAATATTTTTGTGGAAACAATGATACGACTCAAACATTTGTATAAGATTTTAAAAAGAGAGAGAAATTAATCATTTTATTCATGCATGAAAGTGATAAAGTGAGTGAAGACATTTAAAATGATTTCTATTTAATAAATGCATTAACAAATTTAATTAATATATTTGATAAATGCAAATAAATGCTGTTCATTAAACTTTATATTTATCAAAAAATCCTGAAAAATAAAGTTTATCACCATTTCAGCAAAGCAGCAAAATTTTCAACATTGATAATAATCAGAAATGTTTCTCGAGTCAAATAAATTATGATTTCTGAAAGATCATGCGACACTGAAAACTGGAGTAATGATGAAGAAAATTCTGCTTTGCATCACAGGAATAACATTACATTTTATAATGTATTAAAATTGAAAACTTTTTTTTAATTTAATTATATTTCACAATATTGCTATTTTATTTTATTTAATCAAATAAATTCAGCCTTGATGAGCAGAAGATATTTATTTCAGAATCATTAATTGTAATGTTTCCAAACTTTTGGCAGGTACTTTAATAATAATAACAATTCTATATACTTTACTATAATATATTATAGTACTTTATTATAATATATTATTGTTATTATGATTATTAGTGCTTTTTATTTTTTACAGGACAATAGTATGTATTCTTACAGTATAAGATATATCTTTTAATGTGCTAAAATATATATTTTTAATAAGTGCTGGGGGTGTGGCTTGTGGGCGAGGCTTGTGGGCGTGGTCTGATCTTCCTTCTTTTTTTAGTGCTGGGGGTGTGGCTTGTGGGCGTGGTCTGATCTTCCTTCTTTTTTTAGTGCTGGGGGTGTGGCTTGTGGGCGTGGTCTGATCTTCCTTCTTTTTTAGTGCTGGGGGTGTGGCTTGTGGGCGTGGTCTGAGTGCTGGGGGTGTGGCTTGTCTTCCTTCTTTTTTAGTGCTGGGGGTGTGGCTTGTGGGCGTGGTCTGATCTTCCTTCTTTTTTTTAGTGCTGGGGGTGTGGCTTGGGGGCGTGGCTTGTGGGCGTGGTCTGATCTTCCTTCTTTTTTTGTCTCTAGCTGATCACATGCCTGAATAAATCAGGTTACATACACATTATAATTAAACGAGTATACAGTTTCTTTAAAACAAGCAAACACCTATATCTTAGTGATTATTGAGTGGTTGTGTGTAGTTTTTCCAGCTGGATGTTTACAACAGTGATGGAACACCATTGACAGAAAGTCAGATCCATGCTCAGCTGTTGCGGATCCGCTCTCAGTCGTGGAAAACCGATAAGGAACCGATGGGGATTTTGACCAGCGAGCATCGTCACACCTGGGGTCAGGCTTACACACGCTTGCTCAGAGGTAAACCTGACCTGCACACTCAACTACTGTTAAACACAACACCAGAGAAGATCCATCAGCAAGATAGGGTTGTTATATACAAGGCTAGGCTCTGGCTTCACTCATTGTGGGTTTTGAGACCAGTTACATTTCACTCTTTACCATCTAGATGCATAGTCCCACTGTCTTGAATTTTATGCTTGATTTATGCTTTATTTTTTTCCCTCTTCAGATAAAATCAATAAAGAATCTGTGAGGCTGATAGAGAAATCGATCTTTACGTTGTGTTTGGACTCTCCAGTTATGAGGATTTCTGATGAGAAGTAAGAATTGTTTATACATTGTGATTGATTGATTGTGGATGATACTTACTCACAAGTTATTAGTAGGGCTGTTCCGATGCCGATACTAGTATCGGAAATTCCACCGATACCACGAAAAATTCTGGCATCGGTATCGGCGAGTACTTGAACCCATGTACCGATCCGATACCATTTTCTTAAACAAGACCTATAGTTATGCCCACTAGCTTTGCTTAACGCTGCAAATCGGTAATCAACTCTTCTTCGCTGCTCAGAATGCAAACACAGGAAGTTGTGCTATGTTGCCACACAAGCAACCACTATTTAGAGCAGCGAAGAAGAAATCCAAACGTGCTGCACATTGCCAGTAAATCACTCGCATATGCCACTAAATCTTCACCCTGGGCTACTAAATGATGTCTAATATTAGCCACTGGCTAATAAATGCTCCGATTTTACTCGCCGGTGTGTGAGTTGGAGGCTATGTATAAGTTTAGCACAGATATATTCACTCGCCGAACGCTTCAGAGCTTCACTCTCCGTCAAGTGATCTGTGCTATTTTTCAGCTCATCTGAATGGATGCACAGCGCACCTGTATTTGACGTACCGTAAACTCTAGTATGAAGGCGCACGACTCGCCGTCACTTTGCATTTATTTATATATATATATATGTTTGAGCACACCATAAAATAATTGTATCAATTCATACAGGGCTAGTAGTACATACAGCTGTATAACCAGATACACACCCAGGTATCGGATCAGTACTCGGTATCGGCCGATACCCTGAGCCTAGGTATCGGTATCGGGAAGGGAAAAAGGGTATCGGAACATCTCTAGTTTATTTCCATCTAACTGAAGACAGAAGTGTTTACATCTTTACCGGTGATGGTTTGATGCAGTGCTAAGGATGTTGGTTGTTTGGCAGGTATTCTAGTCGAATGGCAGCACAGATTTTGCATGGCGGTGGGACTTTCTCAAACAGCGGCAATCGCTGGTTTGACAAGACGCTACAGGTGAGCTGCATGGCCGAGGCCTGGTCTTAAAGGGACAGTACACCCAAAAATGAAAATTCTGTCATTTACTCACCCTCAAGTAGTTCCAAACCTGTATGAATGTCTTTGTTCTGCTGAACACAAAGGGAGCTATTTTGAAGTAAGTTTGTAACCAGGCTGTTTTGGGGCACCATTGACTTCCATAGTAGGAAAAAAAATACTATGGAAGTCAATGGTGCCCCAGAACTGCTCTGTTTCCCACATTCTTCAGAATATCTTCCTTTGTGTTCAGCAGAACAAAGACATTCATACAGGTTTGGATCTACTTGAGGATCCCTTTAATGCTCTGGCATTTAAACAAGGACCGGCTCTCGTTAATAAGTAAGGATGGTGAATGACCCTTTTTTCAGGTTATTTATTTATAAAGCAAACCCTGATGGCACAATTAACAAAGTAATTTGTGTGGAGAATATAATAATCATCATTACTCAGCATGTGTAAAACTGTCATTCATAGAGTTAATGTTAAAGACCAGTGGAGGACTGCATCTTTATATATGGGTCAAAGACGAAAAAGGGTTTAAGCATAAAAACAATAAGTGTAATGCTCTAATTGTTGTTGTTTTTCACCCCAAAAATGAAATTTTTCTGTTTAATTCGATTACAATTTTTTTTGTTTTTCTGAGCACAAAATAAATATCATAAATTGTTCCCTGATTTACAGAAGACACCCACTAAAATGTCATTGTGTAACAGTGTTGTCAGGCATATTTACAACAAAAATCAATTTATGACACATTAAAAGACTAATTACTTTTACCCCAGATACTAATTAGTTGTAATTTTACATTTTTAAAATTTGCCACTATCCTAGGTTTTGCCTATTTGTCAGTAAGAATTTTTTACTCCTTTAAAACACAATAAAATGTAATATGCTGCCTTATTCTTTTATATATTTTAATATGTACAAGTCAAAATAAGCATGTTATTTGATTTTTTTTACATAAATATTGTTACACTGAATGACAATGTAACATTATTTCAACCAAATTTTGTCATTTTATTCTCCAAAAACATTTAAAACCTTAAACTAGACACTTTACTTGCATTTAATGTGCTTTCTATGGACATAAAATCATTTTTGTAAATTTCTTTTGAAGTGGACATCTTTACGTAAGATGGACCGAATAATGTGAACACCTGCAAAATAGGCAATATTTGATTAAGGTGTTTTACCACCATTTGCCTTTAACACAGCTTCCAGCCTTCTTGAAATAGATGCATCTGCCTGTTGGTTAAGAGATGTTGATGGTGGGAGAACAAAACTGCTCACAGTGTTCGATCATACTAAAGTCAGGTGATTTGTCTGACCAGGGCAGATGTTGAAGTTCATCTAGGTGAAGGATTCAGGATTGAAGATAATAACAGCATGTTGTATTGGTGTCTGTGATGTAAAGTTTTAGTAAATTGCAGCATCTTAAACTACATATACAAACTAAAGTATATACAGGTGTATCTCAAAGAATTAGAATATTGTGAAAAAGATAATTTTTTGGTAACTTATTTAAAAAAAGTGAAATTTTCGTTTGTTCTAGATTCATTACATCTCAAAATATTAGCATATTTCCGAAGATCAATCAAAAAAGGATTTGCAAAACAGAAAAGTTCAAGTTCTTTAAAGTATGTTCATTTATGCACTCAATACTTGGTCAGAGCTCCTTTAACACAAACTCCAGCGTCAGTGAGGTGTGGCATGCCAGCGATCAGCCTGTGGCACTGCTGAGGCACTATTGAGCCTTCAGCTCTTTTTCTCATCTTTCTCTTGAAAATATCCCATAGATTCCATATGGGGTTCAGGTCAGGCATGTTGGCTGGCCAATCAAGCACAGTAATATCATGGTCAGCAAAGCACTTGGAAGTGGTTTTGGCAGTGTGGGCACGTGCTAAAGTCCTGCTGGAAAAGGAAATCAGCATCTCCATAAAGCTTGTCAGCAGATGGAAGCATGAAGTGCTCTAAAATCTCCTGGTAGATGGATGCATTGACTTTGGACTTGATAAAAAACAATGGACCAACACCAGCAGACGTCACCGCACCCAAAATCATCACTGACTGTGGAAACTTCACACTGGACTTCAAGCAACATGGGTTCTGTGCCTCTCCACTCTTCCTCCAGACTCTGGGACCTTGATTTCCAAATGAAAAGCAAAATTTACTTTCATCTGAAAAGAGGACTTTGGACCACTGAGTTCTTTTTCTCCACAGCCCAGGTAAGATGCTTCTGACGTTGTCTCTGGTTCAGAAGTGGCTTGGTAGCCCTTTTTCTGAAGACGTCTGAGCGTGGTGACTCTTGATGCACTGACTCCAGCTTCAGTCCACTCCTTGTGAAGCTCTCACAAGTGTTTGAATCAGCTTTGCTTGACTGTATTCTCAAGCTTGCGGTCATCCCTGTTGCTTGTGCACCTTTTCCTACCCAAATTCTTCCTTCCAGTCAACTTTGTATTTAATATGCTTTGATACAGCACTCTGTAAACAGCCACACCTTTCAGTAATGACCTTCTGTGACTTACCCTCTTTGTGGAGGGTGTCAATGTTCGTCTTCTGGATCATTGCCAAGTCAGCAGTCTTCCCCATTATTGTGGTTTCAAAGAACAAGAGATACCCAGAATTTATACTGTATGGATGGTCATTATTGAAACTCAAATGTAAATATTCTAATATCTTGAGATACTGGATTTCTGACTTTCATGAGCTGTAAGCTCTAATCATCAAAATTAAAACAAAAAAACTTTTGAAATGTTTTACTTTACATGTAATGAATCTAGAATATATGAAAGTTTCACTTTTTGAAATGTTACAAACAACAAATTAACTTTTTCACGATATTCAATTTTTTTTTAGATGCACCTGTACAGTAGACATTGAAAAATAAATAAATAATAGATATTATGTGAACCCCTATAATAATCGGTGTTCACATTATTTTTACCAGCCCCTGTATAAAGTTATTGAATAATAATAATAAATAATAGTTGTTGTTGTTGTTGTTGTTATTATTTTGTTTCCGTTTCCACAATTTTGTATCAAGTAAAGATTGCTGTTGCAGTAATTTATGCTCTTTGAGTGTCATCCACACAAATTGCCGAACCTAATAGAGCTGATCAAATGTAAAACTGTAACTTGAATGCACTGTAAGTCGCTTTGGATAAAAGCGTCTGCTAAATGCATAAATGTAAATGTAATATTTAGACATGAGCTTATTTTTTTAGTTTGCTTGGAACTGAATTCAGTAATGAGTAAACCATGATTAATCTCGTTTAAGTACTTTAATCAGTTTCAGCTTTTCTTCATTTTCATTGTTAACCTATTTTTATTTTTTCACTGTATCTGTTTATTTGTTTATGTATTTATTTTGCCCTCTGTTCTGTTCAGTTTGTTGTTGGTGAGGATGGGTCTTGGGGTCTCTTGTATGAACATGCGACAGCTGAAGGTCCACCGATATCCACATTGCTGGATCATGTACTAGAATACTGGTATTTACAAACATAATAATCATGCCTTAAGGCAAACTCTTCTCTGCATTGCTTTATTAGGCAGCATCTCACTAGCCAAATTGTTTTGTTTAATGGTGTCACTCCTGCAACGTTTTTGATGAATCCTCATCTGTTGGGGGTTTGTGAGGAGGGGAGCACATGCACAGACTCTCGGCTAGCGAGATGCTGGCCTAAAAAGAGATTAGTGTGGTAACAGTAATTGACTATGTATTTCTCTGTTAGTAAGAAACCGGACCGAATGCGAGCTCCTTTGATTCCTCTGCCTATGCCCAAGAAACTCTACTTCTACATCAATTCTGAGATCAAATGGGATCTAGAGATGGCCAAGCAGAACCTGGATATGTGAGTTCAAATGCTTGTTACTGTTTTGGGCTCTTTTGGTTGGTTTTAAGATCAGACACACCACAGCAATCTGGTTTAGCTGCAAAGGCTTTGCTGTGCTAGCTGGGAGGTTGGCTACATGTAGCATTGCAGTAGTCTTGAGCTTGGACCAGTCTAAATTACTAAAGTTATAATAGGATTATCACAAAACTGTACTTAATGTCTCCTAGTAGTATTGTGGTACCACTCATATTGTTATCGCAGGGCTATTCTGTTGCATTTACAGTTTACAGCAGTGTTGCCAACTTTATCTAGTTTGCGAGGCTTGCCAGTACGGCCCCATGAGCACAAGGTCTTCCTTTCCAGTCACATTTTCTGCATCTTCTCTGTTTTCAATATGTGCTAGTTGGTATATATTGTTTTGCTCCATGTACATCTGTTAGATGGACGTTTCTGGACATCATGGCACTATTTCATGTTAGAAAAACACACAGCACTGTGTTAGGTTCTTCCAACATGTCAGATAAACCACAAATGTAGGATCCAGTCTCTTTACCAGATCCTGTCAGAAGACATCTGCTTTTTCTGGTATCCCAATGCAGTTAACATAGTTTTGTCAAATCACATTTATTTATATAGCGCTTTATACAATACAGATTATGCCAAAGCAGCTTTACAGTGTCAAACAGGAAAATAGTTTGTCAATAATGCAAGAGGACAATAACCTCCTATAATAATAAACTAAAACATTATTCCATCGGTTCAATCCGAGCAGAATCGATATTTTAATGTGTCTGTTCCTCATGTATTATTACCGTTTCGAATCCGGTTTGAGTAGAAAAAAATAACGGTTAATAATGTTACTTTTTAAAATTGTCTTTGCCTATAATAATAATAATAATAATAAAGTAGTGTTTTCTTTACACAAAAAAACAGGAAGAGATGGATCTTAACCCGCTGCGTTTAGTCACAGCCAATACAGCATCATCTTTTCTAGATTTGCCTAAATGTAGGCTACTAAACAAAAGAAAAAAAACTATTAATGCTTTAAAGACAATAAAGTGTTTTTTTAAGATATTTAAAAATATTTGCTGCATTGTTAAAAAAAACGCTACTTGTATAAAATTGCGTTTTGAGGGGAAAAAAAAGCATAGGCTAAGTCACGTCACATTTTATTAGGCTATTACATTCAGAAATGATGTAGGATAAAATGCCAGTAAATCAAGTAGGATAATAAAAAAAAAATTTTTTTTTATAATCCGATCTCAAAAATGGATGTGTGCTTAATGGGTACGTTTACCCTATTTAATGAATAATCTTAGTTGTGTCTGTTTCAATGTTGGACTTCGTCTGACAGGCACAAATTCAACATGTTATACAAAAGATAATTCAATGGTAATTACCTTTGCATGTTTCTTAACATTTAAAACCTTAATGTAAACCTTTAGTGTGAAGACAGCACAGCACAGATGAAACAGAAACAGAAAAAATGATTGAAATTGAGTATACAGTATATTATGTAATGCAATATGAAATCATCTATGTAGTAATAGATTTTCATATCATGTAATATGAAATAGAGTAATATGAAAACATATTAAATAGATGTAGCCTATGTTTGGTCTGTTTTATGGCGCGCACACATTAGGTTGCTGTTAAGAATTCTACATCCGTCAGCTATGTTTGAATAATAAAAGCCAAAGCCAAGTCAAACATAAGTCTGTGTGTGTAAATATTTGCAGTTTAAAGAATGTTGGCATCAGCAGTATTTTGAGGCATGGATGCGTTTGAGGCTATAATGTGTGAAAACCTTCAAGACCGGCAGTTTTTGAGGTAGTGAGCATTGAATTTTAACTGTTCTGGTTGGTGCAGTACAACTACAACCCAGCTTTACCATAATGTGTTGTTTTCTAGGCAAATTTGAGAATGACGTCATCTCTTACATTTATTAAGAAGTGGAGGAAATCAAGAACCGAATGCTGATAATACTATGCTAATTTGTATTTTTAAAACTAAATTCTCCCCTTAGTCTCATCAACGATTTGGACATCAAATGTTTTAACTTCCAGCGCTTTGGAAAAGAGTTTGTCAAACAACTTCAGCTGAGTCCAAACTCCTTCATCCAGGTGGCGATTCAGCTGGCCTACTACCGGTGAGGCTTTTAGCAGAAGTTCTGGCGTCATCCAGTAACGACACATGATAAAAGTGAATAAATGAAGTGTGCGTTTGGCTCCTGTTCTCTGCTAGAGTCCACAGTGAAGTGTGTGCCGCCTGCGACATCGCCTCTCTGAGGATGTTCCGGGGAGGAAGAACAGACTACATCCGCTCTCCGACCAATCAGATGCTGAGCTTCATACAGGCCTTTGACGATGATGCCGTTTCTGTGAGTAATGGATCAGTTTGGAGGAGACGTCACAGTTACGAAAAACACTGATAACTAGTTGTATTGTTGTGCCTTTGGATGTTTGGATTTTTATAGAATACTGTCGTCAAAGACTCTATTTGAAACTAAACAGCACCTGACCAACTAATACTAACACTTACCTATTCTATTTTAAAAAAATAAATAAAAATGCTAGCTACGTGTACTGTGCTAGACTAACTGAGACTTGTCATGGCACTTGTATACTGTTGCTTTCTCGATGGTCTGATTGCTTCTATTGTTCTCCTCATTTGTACGTCGCTTTGGATAAAAGCGCCTGCTAAATATAAATGTAAACGCAGATGTTTAAACGGACAAACTACGAATGAAACCTGCTATGATTACTCTACTTTTAAAGCATACATTTGATTTAAACAATAGGTCTATATGCAGTTCATTGGGGACATATTTTATTTACAGTTACAGCATGAAATACTATTTAAACCTATAACATTTTACATAACATTTACCTATTTATCTCACAATTCTGAGTTTGTCAATTCTGAGGAAAAAAGCCAGAAGTGTTGGAGATGAACTCATGATTCTGAGCCGAGGGGAAAAGAGAGATTGACCAGTTGTTTTTTCTTATCAGAATTGTGAGAGATAATCTCGGAAAAGTCAGAATTTTTAAATATAAACTCAATGATCTTTTTTTATTATATTATTCCATAGACTGCTACATTAAAACTGTAATTTTCTGCCACCAGATAAGCTCCAAACCGAAATTGATCTATTAGCATGGTGGAGAGGAGACGACGTGAGATGTAACGCTGATCATTAAATGTGTGTGTGTGTGTGTGTGTGTGTGTGTTTGTATGTGTTTTAGAGGGAAGCGAAGGTGCAGCTGCTGAGAGAGGCTGTTGATGCGTACAGCATCCTCACCGAGCAGGTGAATAATATGGAAACTTCTGACTCTCTTCCCACATCCTAATTTATGTTGACTGCATAATGAGTGTCATTTTTGATCAGTCGCTGATGGGGCAGGGTATAGACCGCCACTTGCTGGGTCTTAAACTTCAAGCCATCGAGGAGGGACTGAGCGTGCCCCGAATCTTCATGGACACGGCCTATGGACTTGCCACTCACTGGAAACTCCGAACAGGACAGGTAACTTTTAGTTATATTCAAACAAAGCTGCTGTCATGAACCGAGGAACCAAAATTTCCTTGATCTTTTGACATATGAAGTCATTGTACTATAAAAACATCCTGTACGTTTCAGAACTCAAAACTATCTCGTTAGTCTAAAAACAGCTTATATTGAAGGCAGTCTGCCAAAATAACACCTTGTGGGATATTCTACTCTATGACGTAATAGTGTGGATAAGCACTGCCTCCGCGGAAGATCAACGCCTGCTTCTACACAAGCGGCAACCTCCCGCTCCCTCTCTTGAAACCAACACGGAAGTGACTAAAACTGCAATTCGACTGGCCGCTGGAGGCTGGCTCCAAAAGGGAGTCAATCCCATAGACCTCCATGTTAAAATGCCCAACTTTACAGCAGAAAAAAATATGTTTACAGCCTGGTACAAAAAGTGGTTTTGGTCTATATAGCTAATTTTGCCCTTCGTGACAACTGTGAGGGGGGTGAATTTTTTTATAACTCATCCGTTTAAATTATATTAAGCCTTAAAGTTCTGCATAATTAAGGGTGTGGCCACTTGAGTGACAGGTGGATTGCCGCTCTGCTCCAGAGTGAAACTCCAGCCTGAACGCCAGCAGAGATAATGCTCTGAATGATTGTGAATTAAACATCTCCGATGTCGTTCATTGCAATGGATTTGATCGACTTACAAGAAAAGGAAGGAAACGTATTTAATTGCGAACAGTTATTGATTTTGTGTGATACGCTGTCATGGCATTTGAGTCCTCACGTACTGAAGTGTGCAGCCCCAGACTGACAGCTGGCACCGAGTGAATAATCTGCATTGTAACAAAAAAAAAACACTTTAAAGATTATTTACGAATAATTAGTGTTGCCAAGTTATCTAGTCGTTATTGCTTACAGTGCTTTGTTATATGGAGCAGTTTGTTATATCGCGATCTATCTAATTTGTTTGACTAATGATGTGCCGACAGATGTATAAAAGTACACAAGTCACACTGTAATTTAAACGCGGTAGACTTTAATGGACAGTTACCGTATAACTCCAGGCTGGCTGGCGTTATGTCTTTGCACGGCAGCACTGCTGTCACTATAGATGGGCGTGGTTTCAGCTCAGCTTCACCCACGTCCCGCCTTTTTGCCCATTTTCGATTATCCGGGAGTGACGCGCGGTGACGCGCTGCCAAGATGGCGGCGGTCGGCTCCGCCCACTTTAGGCTTCAAAAACGCTCTTCAGAAACCTACGAGTGACGTCACGGACACTACGTCCATGTTTTTTACAGTCTATGCTTCAACATCACTGCCTGTTTAGCCCCTCCCACCGATTCTACATCGCTGCCTGTTTAGCCCCGCCCACCGATTCTACATCGCTGCCTGTTTAGCCCCGCCCACCGATTCTACATCGCTGCCTGTTTAGCCCCGCCCACCGATTCTACATCGCTGCCGATTTGCACATGTAGTGTTTATGAGAGACAAACACGCAGGTCTACGCAGAAACCAATCGATAACCATTTCGGCATGAATGTTAGCACAAAAATGATATAATAAAAGCGCAAACTTTTCATTCTTCTGATTTGAAAGCCAAAACTGAAGGAACGTCACAGAATAGAAGATGCTTGGGAGCTGTTGTAGGGTTCATATCTCTTCATCCCAATATTGAGCGCATTGCAGGTCTGTTGTGTTGTGGCTTGTTACCCTCTTCTCACCATAGACTGTAAAAATTACAAATGAAGCCAAAATATCCCAGATATGGCAGCTGTCATCTGGTGTGGATGATGTTGTTTGGAGCCAGAGTCTGTAAAGTAGTAAACTTGAAGTGGAGCCGTGGTATCAAGCTCTTATTAGAAAAATGAACACTTGAACGTACATCAGTGTGATGAGAACCACCTAAAATGACAGAAACCATTTTTGGGAAAAATTTCTTCATATTCAAAAAAAATATTATTTATTTATTTTAAGTTTTGCTCGGGTCCCATTCGTTTACATGGAGGGGGTGGGGTTTTTGACCTATACTGCAGCCAGTATTGTTTTGGCTTCACTTTTAAGCATATGTGCCCCACACTTGCTTCCCACCGTCGGCCTATCCAAAGTGTTCCATGCCCATTTAAATTGTTCAGTTTTAGGGATGCACGATATTATCGGACTGATGTCGGAATCATCGGATAATGGCTTTAAATGTAAATATCGGTATCGGACCGATATGAAAAATGATGCCGATATGTCTTGCCGATAAGAGGAATACATTCTCACATGTGCTCAGGGTGTGATTAGATCACGTCAGCAGTGTGTGTCTCATTCTTGAAGCAAAGTTTTGTCTGAATGATGATTAGATTCACTGTTTTGGATCGCTGCATTTAATCTGTGAAGCACTACAGAATGTGTTCGGTGTGTGATAGAGTAAACAGTAATAGCCTCCTCCGGGTCCTAACGCCCGCTCAGTAAGGAGTTTCTGTAGGGGGCGCTGTTGGCCTACGTCTAATTAAGTTAAAAGTAAAATAGCCTACACGAATAACATTTAGACTGTTTCTGGTTAAATAAAGCAGTAATTGATGTCATAAAATGAGTATGTTTTGATTTAATGGTAAGAAGCTATAGCTTTCATGGAAAAAAAAATCACAAACATGACACTTAAATTAAATAATTGTGTATATATACTGATTTATTCATTAATGTGTAATATATTATATTTTTTAAACAAATCATAAGCTCTAAAAGATTTTCAGAATTTTTACAACTCTTTTGCTTTAGATCATCTACAAATGTTAAATCTGAAAATAAAATGTTAGGGTTAACAGCATCTTTCTGGGGGGGGAATGCAGCGATTGATGTATAGTTTATTTATAGTTATTTTCAAAGCTTCAATGTACTGTCAAAAAAACCTTCATTATTTTTTATTTAATTCTAACAAATACGTTCTTGTTAAAAACTAACCAGAATATAAAATAATATGGTGCTTATAATTTATGCACAGGAGAGAATTGGTGTTTTTTCCAAACAAAAGGAAATATATCGGTATCGGCCAAAAAGAGTTGAAAAATATCGGCATATCGGATATCGGCAAAAATCCAATATCGTGCATCCCTAATCAATTTACACAGTTTACAAAGATCATAGTTAAAAGCACTTGCATGTTGCATCTTCTTCACAGGTGCCCTCCAACACAGACAGTGTGATGTGTTTTGGACCGCTGGTTCCAGATGGCTATGCAGTCTGTTACAATCCACAGCACGATCACGTCCACTTCTCCGTAACTGCCTTCAACTGCTGTGAGGAAACCAACGCAGAGAAGCTGGCTCTCACATTGGAGCGATCGCTGCGTGATCTCCAGGAGTTATATCAGCCCACCGTCTAGACATTCAGAGATGGTTTTAACACTCTAGTCCAGCGTTGTGGCAGCTTCAGGAACACAGTCTTTAATATGCGGTGAACAGAATGCACTCCTGAAGGTGCCAGGCTTTGTTAAACGAGTGGTTTTCATGGAAGCTTGCATGAAGTACAACGCATTTGAGCACCTGAGATGCAGGTGTACATGTATGATGGACCATTTCCTAATAAGAAATACATCGCTATTTTTGGTATTTTAAGAACAGCCATGAAAGCTTAAACCAGCAATCTAATGTAATGCCAAACTTAAAGGCGTTTAAAATATGCAATTATCTCATTTTGTGCATTTGGGTCCCTCTACAGCATGGAGTTTCAAATAAGTCTGATTTTGTGTGACGTTACATACCAGCAGTTCAGTTTGATGTACACTTCTTCCTCATTAAGTATGTGCTTTGTCAGGAAGCGGCCAAATATTTAACTCACACATTTATAAATCACTGATTGTTACAAAATCTGTTATGTTTACTATTTAAACATATGGGAGATGTCTGTTGCTCATTATGTCCTAAAAAAAAAAAAAAAAAAGTTGGTCTGGTAATAAATTGGTAAAGTGGTAACAAATGAGTTTTTCTTTGCCAAAGTTCTCCAAATTTCATATGGAAGCAATTACCGTTTTCTCATGAGCTACAGTGCCTTGCGAAAGTATTCACACCCCTTCATTTTTTTTCACATTTTATATTGCTGCTTTAAATTACTTTTTTTTCCACATCAATCTACACTCCATACACTATAATGGTAAAGCAAAAAAAAAAGTTTAACATCTTTGCAAATGTGTTAAAAATAAAAAAACTTAAATGATTCCATTGCATAAGTACTCATACCCTTATCTGGGACAGTTGGAATTTAGCTCAGGAGCATTCATATTGCTTGTAGGTGTTACTAGATTTTGAGTGAAGGTAACCTGTGGCAAATTCAATTGAATGGGTATGATTTGGAAAGGCACATGTCTTAATAAAAGGTCCAACAGCTGATAATGCATATCAGAGCAAACACCAAGCCCTGGGGTCGAAAGAAATGTCTGTAGAGATCAGAAACAGGTTTGTGTCAAGCCACACATCTGGGGAAGAGTTCAGAAAACAATTCTGCTTCATTGAAGGGTCACAGAAGCATGTAGTCTCTGTTACCCTTAATGGAAGACATTTGGAACAACCGGGACTCTTCCTAGAGCTGGCCAAACTGAGCAATTGATGGAGAAGGGCTTTGGTTGGAGTGGTGACCAAGAACCTGATGGTCATTCTAGTTGAACTCCATGATCATATGTGGACAAACATCACTGCAACACTCCACCGATCTGGGCTTTATGGCGGTGTGACCAAACTCATTCCTCTCTTCAGTGAAGACACATGAAAACACACTTAGAATTTGCAAAAAAGCACCTAAAGGACCCTCGAGATTCTCTGGTCTGGTGAACCTCAATTCCAAGCATCATGTTTGAAGGAAAGCAGGCACTGCTCATCACATGCAGAGTCCCATCCCAAAAGTAAAGCGTGCTGGTAGCAGCTCATGCTGTGGAGCTGTTTTTCAGCAGCAGGGACTGAGGGACTCATCAGAGTAGAAGAAAAGCTCAATGCACCAAAATATTGAGATAGCCTTAAAGAAAACCCAGTCCAGAGCATTCAGAACCTCAGACTGGGCAGAAGGTTCACCTTCCAACAGGACAGTGACCCTAATCACACAGCAAGAGTGGCTTATAGACAACTCTGTGAATGTCTTTGAGTGGCCCAGCCACAGCCTGAGCTTGAACCCAATCAAATATTTCTGGAGAAACCTGAAAATGTGCATCTGCCCCCATCCAACCTGACAGAGCTTGAGACGTGAAGAGGTGAGGAGAAGAATGGCAGATAATTGCCAAATGTTGATGAGCAAAGCTTGTTGCATCAAACAAAAAAGACTTGAGGCTGTAAAGGTGCTTCAGCTAAATATTTAGTTAAGGGTATGAATACTTATGCAATGTACTTATTTCAGTTTTTTATTTTTAATAAATTTACAAAGTTTTTTGCTTTGTCAATATGGTGTATGGAGTGTAGATTGATGTGGGGGGGGAAAGTAATTTAAAGCAGTTTAACATAAGGCTGCAACATAACAAAACGTGAAAAAAAATGAAGGGGTATGAATACTTTCGCAAGGCACTGTATATCTTCTATCCATAACCATAAGCTCTAACCATTATTAAACCCTTTTGATTACAAATGATGTGCTGACTAGTTTTGGTTCAGTATTAACATTGAAGTGCTACCTATTGCAATACAGTATATTCACACCAGCGATGCTTTTCCACATAATTTGCTTTTTTTAACTCTCGCTCGCTCACTGATGGCTGCATGTGCAGATACACATTTCTCACAGTGAACGTTCTGCACCAGTTTCTGTGCAAAATCAGGGAGGATAAAGGATTAAATGCTGCTAGTTGCACCGAAATGGTTTCCGGACCTGTTACAGTATGGATAATCTTGATATAAAAATATAAGGTGTAAGAAAATATATTCCATTGGTTTTAATTAACAATATTCAGTGCATTAAACATTACATTATGTGAAGGTTTGTAAAAGTACTGCAAGGGGTTCGTGAGTTTAATGAAAAGCTAATAATTAATTAAATTATAAAAATGTAAAATTAAAATTATTTTAAAATAATAAATCAAAATGAAAAAAAAAAAGAGTATTTTATTTGTTTACCTGCTTGTCATGTGACCATTAACCAACATCAGAACCATGAACATACATGCAAATGTGATAATTATTAAAATATGTATTTTGAAGATTTCAGGGGAATTCAAGTAGGTGAAAGCTTTTCACATTACAAAAAAATTTGGAAATGCCTGCGTTACATGTAACATTAATTTGTGGATTTTAAAGTGTTTGAAAGACTAAAGACATAGTAATAGATTGTTAAATGAGTGATAATTCAAATAAACATTAATGTGTTCATCAGTAGTTGATGCAACACTTCTTAAACCTGAAATGATTTTTGTAAATCCATTGCTCAAATGCTGTGCAAATCCTGAATAATGACTATTGTGTGAGTGACTGGAGGACTTTTAACGTGTATTTAAGCTATTTTAGAAAGGAACATTTAAAAGAGGAATTAGGGAGAATCAATCAATTCTGAATAATTTATTGCTATTGTGTGAATAGTATATAGCCATGTAATCAATAAAAAAAAATCTAGTTTGATTATGAGTATTTTAAAATGTAATTTTATCTAATTACAAGTACTTAACTTTTGGAGTCTGATTACTCGTTAGAATGGCTTTCTCTCTGTTGAGTACAACTCCAATTCCAGAGAAGTTGGGATGTTTTGTAAAATGCAGTTAAATCAAGAATCTGTGATTTGTTAATTCTCTTTCCCCTGGTTTCACAGACTAGGATTAAGCCTAGTCCTAGACTAAAATGTAAATCTGAGCTGTTTCAACTGAAATAAACTTGCACTGACTGATCTTAAAATATATCAGTGCTTTGTTTTGTCTTGAGATGCACAGCAGTGATGTTTTTCTAAGCACGTTTATAAAAATTACTTAAATGTCCTAATTAAACTATGATCTAATCCTGGTTTAGGCTAAACCCTGTCTGTGAAACCGGGCCATTCACTTTTATTTAATCAACTAAAGTACAAAGAAAAGATTTCTAATGTTTTCAGTGAACACCTTAATTTTATTTTGTAAATATAAACAAATTTTGATGAGTGTGTGTGTGTGTGTGTGTGTGTGTGAGTGAGTGAGTGAGTGAGTGAGTGAGTGAGTGAGTGTGTGTGTGTGTGTGAGTGAGTGTGTGAGTGTGTGTGTGTGAGAGTGTGCGTGTTTTGCTATACTTGTGAGGACCAGATGTCTCCACAAGGATAGTAAAGCCTGAGATTTTTGACTTTGTGAGGACATTTGGCCGGTCCTCACAAGGGAAATAAATTATTAAAAATACTAAATGAAGTTTATCTTAAAATGTAAAAATGCAAAAAGTCTCCTGTGAGGGCTAAGTTCAGGTGTAGGGTTGGTGTAGGGCAATAGAATATACGGTCTGTACAGTACAAAAACCATTATGCCTATGGAAGTCCCCACAAGTATAGCAAAACAAACATGTGTGTGTGTGTGAGTGTGTGTGTGTGTGTGTGTGTGTGTGTGTGTGTGTGTCATTCACATTTTTAAAAGGCAGAGCTGGGTAGATTACTTACAAATTGTACTCATGTTATTGATTACAGATTACATGATGAAAACTCTAGTTAGTAACATAATCTGGGTTACTCATATTAATGTAACTTTTTAGCTTTGCATAATTATGTCGTTTCATACATGGTCTAGAGGTGTTTTCCTCACCTCAAATTCAGAAGCATGGTTTGCAAATGTTTTTACATGACATTTGTGAATATAGTCAAAGCTAAAATTATGACAGTGAGATTTTTAGAAAGGAAAATCAAAAGAGGAATAATCAATAAATTTGGAATAATTTCCATTTTCCCCACAAAAATTATGAAGCAAGCTTCTTATTTTCCATAGAAGCTAGCTAGACTATGATGGGCAGAAAGCTTCATCATGTCTGGGAGGGCAACTGGGCACGGATATGACGTAAGGAACGCTTGTGTTGATGTACTAACCGGAAGCAACACAAACAGATACATATATAGACCTAAATATGATAGACGGAGCTCACATACAGCAGCGCCCTGTGGATTACTCATAACGTTATTGTTGTGGTTTTATTGTAACTGTTTATCTATATAAGAGGTGTTCTGATCGTTATTGTTATTGTAATGATGTGGCCGCTGGTCGCGGTGTGTGTGTTGTGTGTGTGTGTCGCGTATAAACCGGTGATCATCATTCATGGGCTCTTCGACAGTCCTGCGGATTTCATCAACCTTCACCGATTCATCAACCTGGTAAACCATTCATCTGATAATATTATCATGTGTTTCCTCTGTTTCATCAAGAGTATCACATCTGGACATTTGCACAGGGTCAATATACAGACAATAACTGCACAATAGAGACTATATTAACCCGTTTAATCCCACATTTTCCCCAGACATGAACATATCCAAATGATGTGTCATTAGTAACCCTTTGAAATATTTTTTTTTTTTTTTTTGTGGAAAAGTGTGTGAAAAATTGTGTTTTATGGTCGGTCACATGTGTATACTTAATTAGCATATTTCTGCAGTCATAAAAATAGTTATACATCTTAGCCCAGCTATTTTAAACTCTTTGATCACATTATATGGTTAATATTATGCATAAAAAAAACTTCGATAGGAACACTGAGTTAAAAAAACACAAAAATATAACCATCAACGTATTTCAAAATTGTTACTTTTTTATAAAATATAACATCAAATTTTTAATTTAGTGCAATATTTTGTCATTGCAACATTTTAGTGTAATTAACTAACAACTGCAACTGTATTTATATTGTATTCCTAAATACACTGTTATATCACCGGTCACTATTGTGACCGTCAACATGTTTACTCACTCTATGACCACACTCAACAAAACTGAATATGTCAATTCATATATTAATACTAGACACCTTAAAGATCATGTGTACCAAAAATCTTTGTCATATCTTTATGTTAACATACTTTTCTAGCCTTTTGTTTTGCAGCTTTGATGCAGTTATCATCTTCTCATGATTCTGCTCTGGTCATGTGACAATCTGCACATTTTTAATCAAGACCCTTTATGTTTTTGTCCATATTTGCAGGAATTGCACTAAAACATCAGTCAGTAAGTTTTTTAGAGCTTTATAAATGAAAACCTTTTTTACGGTCACTATTGTGGGATTAAATGGGTTAAGGACAAAAAAGGTACATACACTGAGGGTATAAAATGGTATAACAATCGTTTTTATATTGTGCATTTATTTAAGGTTGTTATTTATTAATTCTTGTATTGTTCTTTTTGTGTTTTAGTTTTGCTGTAGCGCTTTGGGTTTAAGAAAAGCGCATTACAAATAAAATGCTTTATTATTATTATTAGGTTTGCTTGAGAGAGCCAACCTACTGATCTTCTACTTAAGCTTATTATTATTATTATTCTTAGCCAAATTTCTGAACGCTCCTCCTCCTAGAGCTTTCAAGCTAGAAGCACCAAACTCAGCCCAGATCTTCAGACTGATCTCACTTAGTGTGCTTTCTCTTTTCTAACTGATCCAACTTATAGTTTTCATAAAACTGAAGATTAAACATCATAAACATCCCATAGACTTACATTGACTGAATGTTCAGATGAGCCAAGACTATTCAAACTCCAACTGTCAAAATTCAAACTCCAACTGTCAAAATTCAAACTCCAACTGTCAAAATTCAAACTCCAACTGTCAAAATTCAAACTTAAACTCACAGAATCCTTTGAGGCTCAATCAAGCTTCCCTTCTATGTACTATTTCTAACCCATTCAAACTCATCTATCTAATATTTCTAATTAATCTATCTATCTATCTATCCTAACGACATGCTAATCATGCTAGAAACATACTAACAACATGCTAGTAACTTGCTAATCATGCTAGCATCATGCTAGAAACATGCTAGTCACTCGCTAATCATGCTAGCAGCATGCTAGTCACATGCTAATCATGCTAGAAACATGCTAGTTACTTGCTAATCATGCTAGCAGCATGCTAATCATGCTAGAAACATGCTAGTGACATGCTAGTTACTTGCTAATCATGCTAATAACATGCTAATCATGCTAGAAACATGCTAGTGACATGCTATTCACTTGTTAGTCATGCTAGCAACATGCTAGTCACTTGCTAATCATGCTAGCAACATGCTAGTCACTTGAAAATCATGCTAGAAACATGCTAGTCACTTGAAAATCATGCTAGAAACATGCTAGTAACTTGCTAATCATGCTAGCATCATGCTAATCATGCTAGAAACATGCTAGTGACATGCTAGTTACTTGCTAATCATGCTAATAACATGCTAATCATGCTAGAAACATGCTATTCACTTGTTAGTAATGCTAGCAACATGCTAGTCACTTGCTAATCATGCTAGCAACATGCTAGTCACTTGAAAATCATGCTAGAAACATGCTAGTAACTTGCTAATCATGCTAGCATCATGTTAGAAACATGCTAGTCACTCGCTAATCATGCTAGCAGCATGCTAGTCACATGCTAATCATGCTAATAACATGCTAGAAACATGCTAGTTACTTGCTAATCATGCTAGCAACATGCTAATCATGCTAGAAACATGCTAGTGACATGCTAGTTACTTGCTAATCATGCTACCAACATGCTAGTCACATGCTAATCATGCTAATAACATGCTAATCATGCTAGAAACATGCTAGTGACATGCTAGTTACTTGCTAATCATGCTAAGAACATGCTAATCATGCTAGAAACATGCTAGCGACATGCTATTCACTTGTTAGTCATGCTAGCAACATGCTAGTCACTTGCTAATCATGCTAGCAACATGCTAGTCACTTGAAAATCATGTTAGAAACATGCTAGCGACATGCTAGTCACTTGCTAATCATGCTAAAAACATGCTAGTAACAGGCTAATCATGCTAAAAACATGTTAATCATGCTAGAAACATGCTAGTAACATCTAATCTAATCTAAATGTTCAAACTTCAGGCTTTTACAACTGCTTTAAACTTTCAGGCCAGGCTTTCTCAGGCCAACCTAAAGTTTGTCTTGATGAACTTTTTTATCTAGTTATTATTATTATTATTATTAAAAGAGTAATTCGCATATTAAACGTACAATACATGAAACTCCAAGATATGCCAAAGCATATGTGGTTTATCAATTATCAAAAATAAATAAATTAATAAATAAAAATACTGTAGGCCTATTTATTATCTTTAATTATTAAAAAAAAGATTATGTACTGAAATAAAATACTATAATATGGGTCATTCTTCATTTGTGGTGGCAAGTGGTGTCCCTCTACTTTACAACAGTTGAAATAAACTGTAAATACCAATAAATCATAAAATGTATGTATTATGTAGGGTAAACACAATTTGTGCACTGTTAATAGCTAAAAAAATATTGTTTTAAAGGTGCAGTGTGTAGTTTTTAGCGGCATCTAGCGGTTGAGTTTGCGAATTGCATCCAACGGCTCAGTCCCCCGCTCACCCCTCCCTTTAGAGAAGCTACGGTGGCCCATACAGGGCTAAGATGCCGTCGTCTGAGACCGCAGAGAGCAATGAGGTTTCTTTACAAAGGTAAATTAAGGAATTATATTTACTTAATTATTCAATAAACGATGTCATTGCGAATATTACTGTTACTTGTTCATCATTGTGTCAGTGTTTTTTCGCGAGATAGTGACGATACGCGCTCTGTAGAGCAGTTTGTCCGTTAAGGGCTACTGTAGAAACATGATGGTGACTTCCATGTGAGGGAACCCGCGGTGTATGTAGTTATAAATCACTCATTCTAAGGTAATAAAAACATAACAGTTCATTAAGTAAGGTCTTTATACTCCTCTGAAAACGTAGTTATGTATATTATATTGCATTTCTGTCTATAGATCATCCTAAATATTACACAGTGCACCTTTAAAGTACATTGAGTTTTAGAGATTGCATTTGTAACAAAATATGGATTTTCCCACCATACCTTAGAGAATGTAATTGCAACAATATATATTTTAATATTAATTTAATATTTTAACAAAATATTTTTAACACAAATAAATTGGTTATATTGTGAATATAGATTTTATTTAGCATGTACAATTTTATTAAACTTTTAAAAAAAAAATACATATTTTGTTATATTTAAGAAAAAAGTTGTGTCCCCCAAATTGATGTCTGTGGTGTTACAACAATGGATGTGGCCCCTTTAAGAAAAGAAATAATTCTATTTGAACTACTTCCTGTGTGTAAAGGTCACCGCAGGTGCTGTTGATATGAGAGTACATGCTTTCTTATTCATTTTCTTAAATTTAGCTACATTTCTTTTAATCTTTAATCTTTTTTAATCAAAATTTTGATAAATACATACTTATTAATATTTCCACAATGTCCCCTGATCTTGAAATCATGATGATGGCAGCCTCTATTTTAGGCTGATTTGTCTTTTCTGGTATCACCACAGAGCCTATAGTCACTAGCAATATTACGTCTGTGGTGTTACTTCAGAATGACAGACATAAGTGACTGTGTCACCAGTGTTTGATTGAGATTATTAAAAAAAATCAAAATGTTCTTAAGCTTTCATTTGAATGGATATAGCATATTAAACTAATTTTAAATGCATAGCAATATATTTTATTAGAAAAAAGCAAACAAGCATTTTTACAAATTCTGCCTCTCATTTGCCACCACATATATAATGTATTGCTGTTTTGTTGTTGTAGCTCCTCATGACTCAGGATGGAAATAACATGTGACATGATTCAAACAAATCCACCACACGCTGCATGTGTTTGCTGTCTGTTCATATGTAACTGATTTGTGTGTTTTATCTGGTGACAGTCTCACCCGGGCACTAATGTGACTGTCCTGGACCTGTTTGACCACAGCGCCAGCTTGCAGCCGCTCTGGAAGCAGGTGGAGGGCTTTACAGAAGCCATATATCCCATCATGCAGAACGCAGCCGATGGCATCCACCTCATCTGCTACTCGCAGGGTTTGTAGCCCACACACTAGTGTTAAACTGTGCTGTATTGTGAATATACACATGACTAGAGGCTGCTGTTGTTAGCACGGCTCTATGATTTCCGTCATAAATACAGAATTTATAGTTTAATGTCACGGAGTTTGTCAAAGTTTGGATGAATTAATCAAAAGTAGGTCACTTAAATCAAATGGTGATATGGACTAGTATCTGATGTAAATCTGAATCCTGCATGTGTCTCTGTGTGAATGGAGCAGGGTTTTGTTTACTACATACACAGAGCGCGTGATTTCAGCGTCTGACGTCTCAATGAAGACATAAATACATCAACAATATCTCCAAAACTGATCAAAACCAGCATTTTACCATTTCATTTGAGTAAAACTAGTCATATCTCTATAGATATCTATAGTTGTATGACTCATACAACTCTATGAACCGCTCCATTGTGAACATACGGAGCTGTAACCACTGCAAGCTGTAAAGTAAACGGGAAGAGTTTGTCCGAACTCAACTGGTTTTGCAAAGTTTCTCGAGGGAACGCAAAACATTTGAAAAATATTTTTTCCTCCCACCCCGAATTTTTCCCACCACCATGTCCCTTAAAGTGCTCCGTAGTTTAATAAGTTCTGCTTTTGACTTATTTTTGCCACCGTCCTCGTTTTGCTCTTACTCTTGTTTTTTATGTGTGACCTGGGCTTATATAAACGTTAAAGCGAGGGCTGAATCTGTTTCAGGTGGCCTGGTGTGTCGAGGAATCCTGTCCACTCTTCCAGACCATAACGTGCACTCTTTCATATCTCTGTCTTCTCCGCAGGCGGGGCAGTATGGAGGTAACACACTTTCTTCAGTCTTGCTGTCCTGGTTAAACACTGAACTGAAATGCCTCGACTCATTGAGGGTTTCTGGTTTTGCTCACGTTTGCTCTTCTTTTGTAGACACAGACTATCTGAAGTACCTCTTCCCTCAGTTTGTCAAATCCAACCTGTATCATGTGTGCTATACTGCAGTGGGGCAGAAAATATCCATCTGTAACTACTGGAACGGTGAGTGGATGAATGGACTAGAAAACAGACCGGTACCTAAACCATTAACAGGGCTTGGGGCAAAATCACACCAAAAAATGTCCCTGCACAATTAAACTAAATTGATTGGCATTGATTAATCAAGATTAATACTGATGAAAAGCGTCGATTATAGCATTACATTTAAATCTGCTCATGTTGTATCAGATTTTTTGATAGTGTTGAGCATTATAACACACAACATATGTTTGTGGGTGTGTGAACGCAGTGAACAATCAGAGGCATTTAGATTAGTTACCCTGCACTCTTGCTAATTTTATCTTCATAAATAACAAATTGCAGATAAACTGTTAACCCTCTGGTGCTCTTCGGTCACTTTTGACCGAAAAATTGTCTGTTTAGAGTTTTTTAAAAATCACAAAAAAATTGAGGGCTTGATTCGAGCAGGCTAAGTGGTCGTAAAAATATAGTCACATTTGTGGTCTTCGGTCAAAAATGACCGACTATAGGAAATTAATGGGAAATTGACAAAAATTCTGCGATTGTGTTACAATCTACAAATCTGCCACAATGCAGAAAAAAGTACACAGCAATGACGGGGTGAAACTCTAAAACATCAGGAGTGCAAAACCAACACATCCAGTCACACACACACTTATATACACACACACACCTATGAACTGGTGTGACTGTAACACAGCAAATATATCAAATAAAAGCAATGATTCAACTACAATGCAGTAAAAAAGTGGACAGCAAGGAAGGGGTTACACTCTGAAACATCAAGAGTGCAAAACAGACACATTCACTCACACACACACTCACACACACACTCACAGACACACACACACGCACACACACACACACACTCACAGACACACACACACGCACACACACACACACACACACAGATACACACACACAGACACACACACACACACACACTCACACTCACACATACACACACTCACAGACACACACACACACACACACACACACACACACACACACACACACACACACACTCACAGACACATCCACTCACACTCACACATACACACACACACTCACACATACACAGACACATTCACAGACACATACACACACACACTCACAGACACATACACACACACACTCACAGACACACACTCACAGACACACACACTCAGACGCATCCACTCACACACACACACTCACAGACACATACACACACACTCACAGACACAGACACACACACTCACAGACACATACACACTCACAGACACACACACACACACACACACACACACACACTCACATACACACACACAAACACATACACACACACACACTCACAGACACACACACACTCACAGACACACACACACACACACACACAGACACATACACACACACACACACACACACACACACACACACACACACACACACACACACACACACACAGACACATACACACACACACACACACACACACAAACACAATTATACACATTCAAATGAATTGGGTATGGTTATAACCATATAGTCATAACAACTCAGAAAACTGAAATATGAGGTTGAAATCAGATCAGACCCAGAAGAATCAAGCTCTGATAAAACATTCCTGTTCATTTTTGTTACTTTTTATAGAATTTTAATATTTTGTGTAACAAAATGCTTTCTCTGTGTTCAGGTTTGATCGTAGTAATAATAATTCAAAAACTGACGCTTTAAATCAACATTTCAAACCAAAAAAAAATCTAAACCTTTACAAAAAGTTGTCTTTGAAAATGTCTAAATATATATCCAAACCCACAACTTAATAAAAATAATATTTATGTCTAAAAGCAATTAGAGAATTTATAGGCCTTTTATATAGAGCTATATATGAATCTATAGACTAAACCATGAAATTGCAGATGTTTTTCTTATTTTACTCCCAGCAGATGGCACTAATCTGGCTCCAAAAATTGGATTTTAAAGGCATTGGTTCTATTTTAACATGAAATACTGCCATAATTGAAAAGTAATAGAAAATATATATATATATATAAAAAAAAAGTATTATTTTCAATGGAAAAATTTGATCATAATTATTGCATAAATATTAATTGGTACCATGAAATTCTCTCAAAATACAAAAGAAAAAATATTATTAAACAAAAATGTTACATTGATTTTACTGGAGGGAAAAAAAGTAAAACTTTAGGTGTCAAGTCACTTTTGACCGTGAAGATCACAAGTGTGACTCCCAGTCAGGAGCACCAGTAAGAGATGTATTTTGCAGTGTAGACGCTTCAGTGATTGGGAATGGTCTTTGGTCGCTTTTCTGTATTACATATCATTAGGGGTGTAACCAGTGCCGATCCTAGACTTCTGGGGGCCCTACGCAAAACTGTGTCGGGGGTGGGGTGTGTGTGTGTGTGTGTGTGTGTGTGTGTGTGGATGAGAAAGGATGAGACGCATTTGTCCGTGTTTCACTCAGTCTCGAATCGCGCTCGCGGAAAGCGCTCGAGGAGCAGTATCTCTTCCGCGGCTGGTATAAGCTCTGTTTTTTTTTTTAAGTAAGAGCAAGAGAC
Source organism: Schizothorax lantsangensis (assembly GCA_027422415.1). Taxonomy (NCBI): domain Eukaryota; kingdom Metazoa; phylum Chordata; class Actinopteri; order Cypriniformes; family Cyprinidae; genus Schizothorax; species Schizothorax lantsangensis. Next base: position 37,771,992 of record CM049844.1, read on the forward strand.
TGGACGACGTTCACGTTACATGATTTGGCTGATTTGTACATAGAGAGCGTGACAGCGCACCACTTTAAGAGAAACGATCATTCATGTTTTCAGAACCGCTGGCCAAAATTAAAAACGAAACTAAAATTAAAACATCTTTGAGAGCAAGGGGGCCCCCTGGTGTTTCGGGGGACCTATGCAGCGTGCGTATTCTGCGTATAGGGAGGATTGTAGCGGTTCACAAAATTCACGGTTCGGTTCGATATGACACAGTGGTGTCACGGTTCGGTATGTTTTCGATACAGGGGGCGGGGCAATTGGTGTGGCAATGTTGGAAATATTTCTGTTATTTCAGAACCATGAAGGCGAGCCAATGGATATCAAACAAGCACGCGTTTGCACCAGGGTTTACACACGTGCAAACTTTGTAAGTAAAAACGGAATGACGGAGCTTTCGGCATCTGACGCCGCATATTCTCTCAGAGACAAAGAGAGACGAATCTACTTCAACATGCTGATAACGGTATAGCAAAGCGCTTCTCAAAGTCCGGACTCCTGACCGGGAGGGAATTAAATCCTGACCCGCCTTGACTTCGTATTTCAAGCGCACTCGTATCACTCCGTGCGTGGCACACACACACAACGCGCACACACACACACACGCACGCGGGCGCATGAACCAGTGTTGCAGTGTTTACCGACTCTTTTGTAAGACAAAGCGCATAGCAACTAGCAACATTTTGGATAAACCTTAAGCTTTCATTCAATAGAAAAATGTCACCGGTTTCGCCCCGCGAGCGCGAGGTTTCTCCTTCTCGACGCAGTCTTTCTCCACCGGCAGAGTTAGCAGCGCATTCAAAGAACCGACCCGCAGCAGACTTGTGAATGAACACGTACAAAACAGCCTTTCCAAAAACCTATCTGTTGACTGTCTGGGCATATGAACATGAGTGTAGTTCGTCTGTATAGTTTGTTACACAGACGGACGTTTGTGCTCCATATAAAATAATATAATTCACTGCTGTATAACAGCGTATTGCAGTTATAATTAAATATTTTAGCAATTCAGTCAAAGTGAAGATTCTCCCCAGCAAGGGGAGGTTATCACAGGGCAGACAGCACGTTGTTGAGCGCAGTGATATTTCACACACTTTAAGCTCTTTTATTTTCCAAACGTAATAGGATTAGTTCAACGAATCGTTCGGTTTGTAATGCGCACCGAACCGAAAGCCTCGTACCGAACGGTTCAATACGAATACGCGTATCGTTACACCCCTACATATCATGTATTTAGTTTTTTTAAGTCTTGATTTTCTAATGCATAAAAACAAATGATTTCATAAATGGTTTTCAACTTTTTTTGTTTGCGAAGCCTACAAGAATGACTCAAGCCCTATTCGGACAGCAATTGTTTGCCATGGGGACGTCTGTAAAAAATAAATCTCCACAGCTCCTCAGTGATTAAACACATGCTTTCGGATGAAGATAAATTTGCAGTGGACGTCTGCGTGTCTGACGAAATGTATTCTGTTAACCATCCTTAATAATCATTATTACAAAATCAAGGGTAATAACTGACAATAATGATTGAGAAGTGGAATCAGGTGTAGCCAAGCTTTAGGAATAGTCTTCAGAAAAGTGGAAAGCATTGTAGAGACTTTTTCAGAAGGCAAGGCAAGTTTATTTATATACACATTTCATACACGATGGTAATTCTAAGTGCTTTACATCAGGGCCGTAACCACCATAGACAAGTCCCCCCCAATATTTGAAATTCTTGCACTGATCTGCTGTCCTCCATTACGTAGCACTCTTGTTAGGATGACAAAAAAGCTTTAAAAGTAACATTTTCAGTCTGCTCTGCCTCAGCGGGCTAACAGCGCTCGTCAATGTCAAAATAATTGAACCGGCCAATCAAATCAAAGTAGGCGGGGTTTAGCGTTCACAGATGCTGAGCGCGCCGCGAAGATTGAAAACATTGAAAGAGAGCGAGGTAAGATGGAAGCTGCAAATCTTTTAGTGTTTAGTCAACTGTTTTACGATAGAAATGTTAAATGACCGACAGTTATATTCAGTGAAGCAAACTACTCGACTTTTTTTTTTTCAAATATGCCCAATTCGAGCGAGAGAGAGAGAGAGAGAGATTAAATGTGTGTGTGTTAATTATCTGCATCTGTTTGTCTGTCCCTACAAACAATGAAACTGTGAATTTAGTCCTACTTCAAAAACACGTCGTTGCTGAGAAATATAGTGTAGCGATTCAGTATGGAAACTATTTTAATACAATAAAAGTCATGGGGTAGTGTTGACAAGTTTCTGTGTGCGTGCGTCAATTAAAGCATATACAGGTGCATCTCAATAAATTAGAATGTCGTGGAAAAGTTTATTTATTTCAGTAATTCAACTCAAATTGTGAAACTCGTGTATTAAATAAATTCAATGCACACAGACTGAAGTAGTTTAAGTCTTTGTTTTTTTTAATTGTGATGATTTAGGCTCACATTTAACAAAAACCCACCAATTCACTATCTCAACAAATTAGAATACTTCATAAGACCAATAAAAAAAAATTTTTTTAGTGAAAGTATGTTCACTTTTAGTGAAAGCCTTCTGGAAAGTATGTTAATTTACTGTATATGTACTCAATACTTGGTAGGGGCTCCTTTTGCTTTAATTACTGCCTCAATTTGGCGTGACATGGAGGTGATCAGTTTGTGGCACTGCTGAGGTGGTATGGAAGCCCAGGTTTCTTTGACAGTGGCCTTCAGCTCATCTGCATTTTTTGGTCTCTTGTTTCTCATCTTCCTCTTGACAATACCCCATAGATTCTCTATGGGGTTCAGGTCTGGTGAGTTTGCTGGCCAGTCAAGCACACCAACACCATGGTCATTTAACCAACTTTTGGCAGTGTGGGCAGGTGCCAAATCCTGCTGGAAAATGAAATCAGCATCTTTAAAAAGCTGGTCAGCAGAAGGAAGCATGAAGTGCTCCAAAATTTCTTGGTAAACGGGTGCAGTGACGTTGGTTTTCAAAAAACACAATGGACCAACACCAGCAGATGACATTGCACCCCAAATCATCACAGACTGTGGAAACTTAACACTGGACTTCATGCAACTTGGGCTATGAGCTTCTCCACCCTTCCTCCAGACTCTAGGACCTTGGTTTCCAAATGAAATACAAAACTTGCTCTCATCTGAAAAGAGGACTTTGGACCACTGGGCAACAGTCCAGTTCTTCTTCTCCTTAGCCCAGGTAAGACGCCTCTGACGTTGTCTGTGGTTCAGGAGTGGCTTAACAAGAGGAATACGACAACTGTAGCCAAATTCCTTGACACGTCTGTGTGTGGTGGCTCTTGATGTCTTGACCCCAGCCTCAGTCCATTCCTTGTGAAGTTCACCCAAATTCTTGAATCGATTTTGCTTGACAATCCTCATAAGGCTGCGGTTCTCTCGGTTGGTTGTGCATCTTTTTCTTCCACACTTTTTCCTTCCACTCAACTTTCTGTTAACATGCTTGGATACAGCACTCTCTGAACAGCCAGCTTCTTTGGCAATGAATGTTTGTGGCTTACCCTCCTTGTGAAGGGTGTCAATGATTGTCTTCTGGACAACTGTCAGATCAGTCTTCCCCATGATTGTGTAGCCTAGTGAACCAAACTGAGAGACCATTTTGAAGGCTCAGGAAACCTTTGCAGGTGTTTTGAGTTGATTAGCTGATTGGCATGTCACCATATTCTAATCTGTTGAGTGGGTTGGTGGGTTTTTGTTAAATGTGAGCCTAAATCATCACAATTAAAAGAACCAAAGACTTAAACTACTTCAATATGTGTGCATTGAATTTATTTAATACACAAGTTTCACAATTTGAGTTGAATTACTGAAATAAATGAACTTTTCCATGACATTCTAATTTATTGAGATGCACCTGTATATACACAATACATACACATATATATATATATATATATATATATATATATATATTAGTGCTGTCAAAGTTAACGCGTTAATAACGCGTTAACGCAAACTCATTTTAACGGCACTAATTTTTTTAACGCGCGATTAACGCAGCGCGTATTTTCTGTTTGACCCGTGGCCCAACCCCTTGTTGGAGAAATGGAGATGCACAGTGTTGCCAACTTAGGAACATTGCAGACCCCTTTAGCGACTTTTTTCCCTTCAAAAAAGCGCCCTATAGTTTCTGAGAATCACCGATACTGCTGCGCCAGCGCGAGGTCTTGCTCTCCCAGCGCGCGCACACACCTCTCTCTCTCTCTCTCTCTCTCTCTCTCTCTGCGTCTGCTCAGCGCGCGGCAGAGAGAGGAGCAGCGCTTTAATTCAGTTAAACACAGATATTATGTTGCTTCTCTAATTTTGCATGCAAGTATAGCCGAAATCACAGCACAGCTATTGTCTTTATCTTATGTGTATTTGATTTCATCAGACGACGGTGCGATTATCAGGATTTTTTTGTGCAGATTAACATCTTGGAAGGGAGAGCTGGTTATGTAGTCTTAATAGGTCGCGTTTCAGTCACTATTTCATATTCATTCCGTTGTCTGACAACAGAAACAGTAAATATACCAATGAAAACAGTTTTATTGAGAATATAGCTTCATCAAAATACAGTATGTGGGCACAGAGAGGGAAACAAATGTAATAATAAATAATAAATGTACATTTTGCATTTTCAGAAGAAGAGCTGCCCTGTGTGCAAAAATGTAAACAGGTTTGTGTCAGTAAACTGCTCAGTGCAAAGAAAGAAGTAATGGGAACCTGGAATTTCTTTTTTCATGTGTCTAATAGACATGAACAAGTTCGTTGAAAAACATCTATGACCTTTGAAACATTTCTACTCGTCATGCTTTATGTTGACTATGGTTTCAATAATAATAAACATACACTATATTGCCAAAAGTATTGGGTCGCCCCCTTCTAATGAACAGGTTTGACTACTTTAGTAAATGATATTCTAGGAAATTGTGTGCTTCTAATATTATAGCAACAGTTTGGACTCTTTTCTATTCTAACATGACAATGTCTCTGTGTATAAGACAAGGTTCAAAAAGAAAATGATTGATTCAGTCAGTGTGGAAGAACTTGACTGGTCTGCATAAAACCAAGTCCTAATCCCAGTTTAACACCTCTGGTGTGACTGTAAATGCAGACCTTGAGCCAAAAACTCATCACCAAACACCAATGACTTGTACATACACTATATAGACAAAAGTATTGGGACACCCCCTTCTTTAGAACAGAAAAATGCACTTCCAAATCTGTGGCAACAACGATGGGAACATAATTCATGTATTTAAAAATTGTATTTCCATCTCTGTTGGAACAGTTTTGGAAGTGTCTAAAATGACTGAACCCATATGTACAAGTCATTGGTGTTTGGTGATGAGTTTTTGGCTCAAGGTCTGCATTTAAAGTCACACCAGAGGTGTTAAACTGGGATTAGGACTTGGTTTTATGCAGACCAGTCAAGTTCTTCCACACTGACTGAATCAATAATTTTCTTTTTGAACCTTGTCTTATACACAGAGGCATTGTCATGTTAGAATAGAAAAGGGTCCTGTCCAAACTGTTGATATAATATTAGAAGCACACAATTTCCTAGAATATCATTATATGCTTTAACATTAAGATTTGTACTCATAGAAATTACTAAAGTAGTCAAACCTGTTCATTAGAAGGGGGCGACCCAATACTTTTGGCAATATAGTGTACATTTGCATAAAGCATCCATATTTGTCCATGCCCATGTTGATTAGAGTATGAAAAATTTGAAAAGTATTGATTTAAGGTACATTTAGAACAAATAAAAATGTGCGATTAATCGCGAGTTAACTCATGACGATCATGTGATTAATCGCGATTACATTTTTTTAATCGATTGACAGCCCTAATATATATATACATATGTGACGAGTGGGGCGGGGCCGAGAGCCGTGGGAACGGAGCGAGGCCGGTGGAGTTTAGGAATGGGCTGTAACAGTTCCCATTCACGTTAGCAAGGAGACCTGTGCGGCGACTCCTGTCTTTGCATGGAGTAATGAATCACCCTTGCATGAAGGAAGACGATGTGCGGTACGCTGGAGTACATTCCTCCAGAGATACTGGAGATGAAATCGTATGATGAGAAGGTTGATCTGTGCAGTTTAGGAATGGGCTGTAACAGTTCCCATTCACTTTAGCAAGGAGACCGGTGAGTGGTGCAGGTGTCGCTCATCATCATTAACTCCACCGGCCTCGCTCCGTTCCCACGGCTCTCGGCCCCGCCCCACTCGTCACAACATATAATTGGTCCCCCCCAATGTTCAAGACATGGTTACGGCCTTGCTTTACATAAAAGGAAGTAAAATTATCATTAAAAAAATTATCACAACAATAAAACCAGAAATTTTAAAATGTTTAAAATGATTTAAAAATTTATTTAAAATTAATTTAAAACAGTTAAGAATAGAAAATGATTATACATAAAATATAGTGCAGTCAGTTCGGACGTAGCACAGTGTTCATTCAGTAAATGCACAGCTAAACACATGAGTTTTGAGTCTGGATTTAAATGTGGCTAATGTTTTAGCACATCTGATCTCTTCTGGAAGCTGGTTCCAACTGCGGGCGGCGTAATAGCTAAAAGCGGACTCCCCTTGTTTTGTGTGAACCCTTGGTATTTCTAACTGACTCGATCCTAATGATCTGAGTGGTCTGTTAGGTTTATATTCAGTGAGCATATCTGCAATGTATTTAGGTCCTATGCCATTGAGTGATTTATAAACGAGTAAAAGTACTTTAAAATCAATCCTAAATGTAACTGGAAGCCAGTGTAAGGACCTGAGGACTGGTGTGATATGCTCAGATTTTCTGGTTCTAGTCAGAATCCTGGCAGCAGCGTTCTGGATGAGCTGCAGCTGTCTAATGCTCTTCTTGGGAAGGCCGGTGAAGAGACCATTACAATAATCCACCCTGCTGGTGATAAAGGCATGAACAAGTTTCTCCAAGTCTTGACTGGAAACAAAACGTCTAATTCTTGCAATGTTTTTGAGATGATAGTATGCTGATTTAGTTACTGCTTTGACATGACTACTAAAACTAAGGTCTGTCTCCAGAATCACCCCAAGATTTTTGACTTGACTTTTAGTTGTTTGACCCCTAGAGTCAAGGTATGCATTCACCTTGAGAACTTCATCTTTGTTTCCAAATGCAATTCCGTTTTCTCCTTGTTTAACTGAAGAAAGTTCTGGCCCATCCAACTGTTAATTTTATCAATGTATTGGCAGAGGGAGTCAATGGGGCTATAGTCATTTGGAGATAAGGCTAGGTAAATCTGGGTATCATCAGCATAGCTGTGATAGGCAGTTTGGTTCTTTCACATTATTTGACTTAGTGGGAGCAGGCTAAACAGGAGCGGTGCAAGAATTGAGCCTTGTGGGACGCCGCATGTCATGGACGTCCACTTAGACTCATGCTCTCCTATACTCACATAATAACCTCTCCCTTCTAAGCATGACCTGAACCATTTGAGTGCCATCCCAGAAAGCCCGACCCAGTTTTCCAGTCTCTCTAGAAGTATGTTATGATTGACAGTGTCAAAAGCAGCACAAAGATCTAGTAGTACCAGCACTGATATTTTGCCAGAATCAGGGTTTAAGCGAATATCATTTATTATCTTAATGAGCGCTGTCTCTGTGCTGTGATGTGCTCGGAAACCGGAAACAATATATGCAATTCTTCTGAATATGCAATTCAGAAGAATTGCATATATTGTTCTTACAGTGTTAGGAGGTTCACTTAAAACAAAACATTGTTTGCTGTTACAAAAAAAGCACTGAAAAGTTTTGTAGATGGTTGATTATTTGTATGACTAAAAAGTATTTTAAAAGTATAGTAGCAATTTGAAGTTTAAGTTGAAACCGCTTCAAATCTATGCAGATTGAAATTAGAATAGCTGTTCATAAACATTTTTTGTTGGTCTCGAGTGACGGTTAAAGGAATGATGTTGCCTGAAAAAGTGATTTTCTGAAAATTATTATTATTATTTTTTTTGGCTTTGATCCCTGAAGTACCATCATGCCAAACTAAAATGACTGTGAAACATATTTTATTGGATTGTACTGTTTTTAATGTAAATAGACAATGGTTCGTCTAACTGATTTATTAAAAAATGTATCACCTTTTGTCTAGTGTACATCTGAAATGTCTTTTATAACCTTTTGTTAATTGTATACCTTGTATAATTTATTCAGAGATCGCCATGAAAAGAGCCTTGATGCTGGCATGGTGTTAAAAAGTGAATAAATAAATAAAATAAATTGATCCCTGAAGTCAAACAGGTTTAAAATGACGTGAGAGTGCGTAAATAATGATAGAATTTGTTTCTGTGGGACTGAAAACAGAGCTCGTAATACAAATGCGCCATTCGTTGCTTTCGTAACACTAGTGTTTACATGCCGTATGAGATGTAAACAGTGACCACGTTATGGAGGATGATCAGATATTTGTTTACTTTGCTCAAGTGGAGTGAGAAACTAGCGGCCAGACAGCAAACGAGTGACCAATCCTGAGTGGCACGCATGCTTCAGCAGGGTTAACTACTGTACTGATGTGTAAAATCCAATAGTTTACCTTACTTGGATATAATTAGTTATCTTTACTTAGTTGTTATACTTACTAGGTTTTACAGCTACTTTCAAGGCAAATAAAACAATTTACTTACTGGTTTGAGTGACACTTACTTAAAACATTCAAGTATCCACAAAGGAACTAATGATATTAATAAACCAATGAGAGGCACTAATATGTTGCTAATGTGCAACATAACAACAGAAGAAGAAGAAACGAAAAAGAGACTTTTCACTCATTTCCTCCATGTCTGCAGTTATCTTTCACTAGTTGCATTCACTCGTTTCCCAAAGTCATCTTGAATGTTGCATTTTCAATACAACTGAAATATTAGAGAGAACATCTCATTAGCTAACTTCATAAATTGATGTTGATTTTCCTAAAATGTGTGTTTTTTTAAAATCACCATTATAGTGATTAGCTTTCCCTTTGGTTGGGAACTTGGAACTTCGTTTACATTATTATAATTTTCTTCCTATTAATGCAGCAATGCAACATGAAATCAGAGTTATTTGATATTGAATTTTTGTTTTTTTGCATTTATTAATCTTTTACAATTTCATTGTTGTTCATAAACACCTTGAAGCGTTTGATCGGGTTGATATAATCCTTTAATATTTGTGGTAATATGCTCGAGTCACACACAGACTTGCACGCGAATCACAACAATGGTAACAATTCAATTTCATTTATTTTTATTAATTGTAACAATTTTTTGTAACAAATATGCGCATTACAAATATGTAAAGCATTGTATTTGCTCTTTTTGTTGTGCTGACACAAGACAGCAAATAAAATTGGCAAATAAAAACTACAACGGGAAAACAAAACAATTGCATAATTTATTCTTGCCGCAATGAGTAGCTATACTAAGTCATGAGTAAACCTAAAGTAAAGGATCAAGTACCCCCTACAGTTCTTTTTTAGTTACTAGAACTCTCGTGTAAGTAAACTATACTAACTAAGCAACATACTATTCCTATTTCACTTTACTTAGTTTTTTTAAGGCAATTGGTTTGCATGCTTTTTTTTACGTAAGCCCAACTAATTAGATTTTACAGTGAACTGTAATAATTCCACACTGTAAAAAAAATTCTGCCGTTTTTACAAAATAATTTTGGCAGCTGTGGTTGCCAGAATAATTTTGTAAAGAATACAGAAAAACTGTAAACACATTTACAGAACAAAACTGTAAAATGTACAGTATATGGGCAGTCGTGGCCTAATGGATAGCGAGTCGGACTTGTAAGCGGAAGGTTGTGGGTTCGAATCACCATGGCTGCCCACTGCTCCGGGTGTGTGTTCACTTAGGATGGGTTACATGCAGAGAATACATTTCACTACTGGTTATATACTCTCTATGTAATTGTGTATGTGACAAATAAAAATAATCTAATCTATAAAACTGTAATTTACAAACAAGGAAATTTGAATTTGAACCAGTAAATTCAACAACACACACTGCTATTAAAATCTGTTTTGTACCTTTAACATACTGACAACCACCATAATAATGCAGGTGTTAAAAGATAAGAATCAAAGCTCATCACAAGTAGCTTCAACACAAGCAGAAGTATATACTGATATACAGAAGGTGAAGTATATACTGATATTCAGAAGGTGAAGTATATACTGATATTCAGAAGGTGAAGTATATACTGATATACAGAAGGTGAAGTATATACTGATATACAGAAGGTGAAGTATATACTGACATAGAGAAGGCGAAGTATATACTGACATAGAGAAGGCGAAGTATATACTGACATAGAGAAGGCGAAGTATATACTGACATAGAGAAGGCGAAGTATATACTGACATAGAGAAGGCGAAGTATATACTAATATACAGAAGGCGAAGTATATACTGATATACAGAAGGTGAAGTATATACTGATATTCAGAAGGTGAAGTATATACTGATATACAGAAGGCGAAGTATATACTGATATTCAGAAGGTGAAGTATATACTGATATACAGAAGGCGAAGTATATACTGACATAGAGAAGGCGAAGTATATACTGACATAGAGAAGGCGAAGTATATACTGACATAGAGAAGGCGAAGTATATACTGACATAGAGAAGGCGAAGTATATACTGACATAGAGAAGGCGAAGTATATACTAATATACAGAAGGCGAAGTATATACTGATATACAGAAGGCGAAGTATATACTGATATACAGAAGGTGAAGTATATACTGATATACAGAAGGTGAAGTATATACTGATATACAGAAGGTGAAGTATATACTGATATACAGAAGGTGAAGTATATACTGATATACAGAAGGTGAAGTATATACTGATATACAGAAGGTGAAGTATATACTGATATACAGAAGGTGAAGTATATACTGACATACAGAAGGTGAAGTATATATACAGAAGGTGAAGTATATACTGACATGAAGTATATACTGACATGCAGAAGGCGAAGTATATACTGACATGCAGAAGGCGAAGTATATACTGACATGCAGAAGGCGAAGTATATACTGACATGCAGAAGGCGAAGTATATACTGACATGCAGAAGGCGAAGTATATACTGACATGCAGAAGGCGAAGTATATACTGACATGCAGAAGGCGAAGTATATACTGACATGCAGAAGGCGAAGTATATACTGACATGCAGAAGGTGAAGTATATACTGACATGCAGAAGGCGAAGTATATACTGACATGCAGAAGGCGAAGTATATACTGATATACAGAAGGTGAAGTATATACTGACATACAGAAGGTGAAGTATATACTGACATGCAGAAGGCGAAGTATATACTGATATACAGAAGGCGAAGTATATACTGACATGCAGAAGGTGAAGTATATACTGATATACAGAAGGTGAAGTATATATTAATATACAGAAGGTGAAGTATATACTAATATACAGAAGGTGAAGTATATATTAATATATAGAAGCTGCACAGAGTCATTCACACAAACACTAAACACATCATAATAACACGTGATGCTTAAATAATGCAATAAACTTTCATTAAACAACAGAAGATGTAACATAAAGCCCAAATGCACATAACTGATAACAAAAACTATTAAAAAACATTATTTAAACAAAATACTTTCAAATGTGGACGCAGGGAATTCTGGGAATATCAGTTTACAGTTTTTGACTGTAAATTATACATTGATTTGTTATTTTTACTTCTAAAAACTGTACAATTAACAGCATTTTACTGTAAAATTACATGAAATGTCTGGTCAGATCTTTTACAGTTTTCCCTGTATATAGTACGGGAACTTACTGTAAACCTATTAACAGTAGCGTTTTTACTAAATTTAACAGTTAAAATTACACTTATTTTTTTACAGTGCAGGCCGAGAACGGTTTGCAATCATGCCGTGTTGAACTAAGCTCAAGTGGAAATATAACTGTAACCATTTCTTACTGTTCTTCGAACCGTTCGGCCCGGCTGCGGAAAAGCGAATAACAGCACGCTCAAACACTGTAGCCCTGAGTGCTTATATTTTTGTTACAATAATGTTATTATTAAGAAGTCTAGTGTTTCTATATGGTCTCATGAGACATGCGGTGATGTTTTTGTCTTCAGACCCTCATCACAGAGACATGTACATCAACAGCAGCGACTATCTGGCCTTACTGAACAACGAGAGAGTGAATCCCAACTCGACTGGTGAGGAAACCAACCACATCTCCTGCGTTTAGCTAATAAAGTATATTTTCTGTAAGAGGATGGTGATTGTGGTTTGGAGTGCCAGAGCTGGCTTCCTTTGTTTCCAGGAGAAAGTGTTTATTACTGGTATGTGATGTAGTATTGTCTTTGCACAGCTTGGAAACAAAACTTCCTGCGCATTAAGAAGCTGGTGCTGATTGGTGGAGCTGACGATGGAGTCATCACTCCGTGGCAGTCAAGGTTGGTTTAATCACTTGTCAGTTTTGTCATCTTCAGCTCAAGAAGCTTGAATTGTTCATTGTGAAGTGATTTTTATGATGCCTCATTTTCTTGCTTTTCAGTCAGTTTGGTTTCTACGATGAGAATGAAACAGTCGTTGAGATGAAAAACCAGAAAGTAAGCTCCATTTCATTTCTTTGTAATTCCAGCGTAATGTGTCCTCTGACTGACAACAAATACGATGTGTATGTGTATATATAATGCACTAATTTTGACAGCACATATATATATATACATATACATGAAAGTTTGGGATCAGTAAGATTTTTAATGTTTTTTAAAGAAGTTTCTTCTGCTCATCAAGGCTGTATCTATTTGATTAAAAATACAGGGGAAAAAAATGTTATTTTGTGAAATATTATTGCAATTTAAAATAACAGTTTTCTAATTTAATATACTTTTAAAATGTAATTTATTTCTCTGGTCAAAGCTGTATTTTCAGCATCATTACTCCAGTCTTCAGTGTCACATGATCTTCAGAAATCATAATAATATGCTGATTTATTATGAGTGTTGAAATTCTTGTGCTGCTTCATATTTTTTTTTGTACCTGTGCTATTTTTTTAGGATTCTCTGATTAATAAAAAGTAAAAAAGAACAGCATTTATTTAAAAAAAAACATTGTGTTACAATATTACAATGCTGTTCAAAAGTTTGAGGTCAGTACATTTTTTTTTCTTTCTTTTTTTAAGAAATTAATACTTTGATTCAGGAGGGATGTGTTAAATGAATAAAAAGTCATAATAAAGACTTATGTTGTTAGAAAAGATTTCTATTTTGAACAAATGCTGCTCTTTTTAACTTTGTATTCATCAAAGAATCAAAGAAAAAATATCACATGTTCCAAAAAACAATATGAAGCAGCACAACAGTTTCAACATTCATAATAAATCAGCATATTATTATGATTTCTGAAGATCATGTGACACTGAAGACTGGAGTAATGATGCTGAAAATTCAGCGCTGTGTTACAGAAATAAATGATATTTTAAGGTATATTAAAATAGGAAACCAATATTAGAAATTGCAATAAGATTTCACAATATTACTGGTTTTTCTGTATTTTTGATCAAATTAATACAGCCTTGATGAGCAGAAGAGACTTCCTTAAAAACATTGAAAATCTTACTGATCCCAAACTTTTGAGCGGCGCTATATATATATATTAGGGATGCACTGATGTATCGGGTGCTGATATTTATTGGCTGATTTTTTATTATTTTAAAGCCATCGGCATATCGGTAATAGCATGAAAAGGGCCGATACCGATGGTTTATTAATTAACTGCATGGAGACAATGAGTTGCATGTCTGTTGCATAATCCAACGTTTTTCTCTGGGCAAAATAATTAAATACTTGCCAAAACAAAATAAAATCTGCACAAAACATAGTTTGTCAAACAGCATAGTATGGCCTATGCAAATGTGAAATTTTTCATTTTAAAGCCCTGCTTTATGCGATTGACCAATATCGGTATCGGCCAATTGTTGTTTGTTAAAATCGGTATCGGTATCGGCCAAAACAAATCCTATCGGTGCATCCCTAATATATATATTGATGGTTAGGTTCTTCTTGTACCCGTAGCTTAGGTTCACAGCTCTTCCTCATGACTCTGACCTGTTTTCCAGGTGTTTTTGATGGACATCTTTGGGCTGAAGACGCTGTACGCTCGAGGAGATCTGGTTCTGTGTTCGATGGCAGGTGTCGCTCACATCTTCTGGCACTCCAATGAAACCGTTTATAAAACCTGCATTGAGAAATGGCTTACATAGATACTGACAAACTCCCACAACGACCCACACTTGACTACAGATCTTTCTCTATTTTCTACTCATTGATACAGTCTTGCACATTTGGTTACAGTACACTAATGCATCGCATCAGAACGTATATATCCGTTACCGTGTCCGCTGAATGCCTCTAGACAGAGACACACATTCAGTCAAATATAACACTAAATATAAGGAATAACCATCAGTGCCTGAGGGATACATTTCTCATTTTGCAGAAGGATCTTAACCACTATTTTTCAATGTGTCGATATTGTTCTAATTCCTCTTTTGATTTCTGTGGTGTGTTTGATGTGGACTGTGCTGCTGCAGTAACATCTTTTGCCTTAAATATGATGTGTTTGGACATGACTTTGTCTGAAATCCAAGTGCAATGAGAAAGGGATGGCGTGAAAGGAATAGGAAAGGAATTGCATTTGTTGTATATAACATTACCTCTCACTTCACATCCTTCAAGCCTCAGCCCAACATTGCATGTTCGGCCCTAAAGGGACTGAAATACTTGTTAAGGTATTTTTACTGTTATTTTATGCTTATAGAAACCTGGGCCCGTATTCTTAAAGGTTCTAAGAGTCCTCTCAGAGAGCTCCTAATTTAGCTTAAAAATGTCAAACTAGGAGTCTTGGCTTAAAAGTGATTCAATCTGAGAGCAACTCTTTTATCTTAAACCTTTATCTTAGTGAGGAGGCGGGGCTGTTGCTAGCTATGACACAATCTTTTGAAGACTGTGATTGGTTGGTTGTCCAAGAAGGAAATAAAAGAGCACTTTTAAGAGTAGAGTCTATTATAAGCCTTCACTTTGAAATTACATGCATAATATTTTCTGTTTTACCATACACTCTCTCTCTCTCACACACACACACACACACATTATACATGTATATATATTCTTTATTTACCATGCTGTCATACTTAATGCATTTTATAGGAAATGAACAGCGACACAATAAGGTTCTGAAAGTGCTGTAACAGACCCAAATCATCGCTGCTGCATAGTTGCATTTTTCCAGTTGCCAAATATGTTAATGTAGTGATTATGTCCATTTCTGGCGCTATGGCATTTCTGCACGGTGTCGGAGATGTTAGCGCATCTCTAATAAGATCGTTATCCCTGCAGCATCTAATGTGTAGCGTCTTATTAACTCACTGCCATGCATTGTGTGCAACCACTGATCTATAATAGAGAACTTTATATATAGATTGGTGTGTGCAACACATTTCTTCATGTTTCATCCACTGATAAAGACACTCTTAAGCCTCTTAAAAGTCTTTGTCCGTACTCCTAACAATTTCAGACATTAAGACCTCTTTTAAGGGTTAAGATGCTTTCTGAATTACTTTTCTTTACTAGGATCTTTTCTTTATTTCTAAGAGGAAACGCCCATATTTCTAAGAATTTTCTTATAATTTTGTTACTAGGAGTAACTAGCAACTTAGCACTATGATTTTTCATGAATACGGGCCCAGGTGTTTTATGCTTGAAGGTCATCTTGCTCTAACAAGGTGTTCAATTCACAGTGTTAACATTTTTACGATTCAGAAAAGGGATTAATAGAAGCACAATTTGAAAGAATGCATTTAAAATCTATTTCCCATCTCTGAGGTATGCTATACAGATGAGTACTGTACAAAACATATTTTGCCATATTTATTGTTATCATAGCAGTGTTATGCGTTTTGTTTGATGTTGTAGCTTGCTTTAACTATTTTTAATGAAATGCTTAACATTGGGGATAGTTTACCATAAAGTATAAGTATAGTGTCTGAAGTAGAAAATTCTTTAATACTGAAGTACACTTTTCAGCTAAATGCTGTTTTGTTCAATATTTCAGCACCGTGAAACATCTTCAGATGTAGATTCTGTAAAGGACTTGAACAGTGTGCTTTACTGTTTTTACTCAAGCCAGCTTTCAGAATAAAATTTCCATTTTATGTTGTTAACGCCGTTGTCTATTGTTAAATGTCACCCATGCAGACTTTGAAGAAGTAGAAAAAGTTAAGAAATGTTTTGGAAGTGTGCATAAGTGCAGCTGTCTAAACCTGGGTTCCTGGAGTCCTGCCCTGGAGGACCAATGATCTCTAACCCTGATCAAACTCACCCACCTGTGATTCTCGAATGATCCTGAAGACACTGATAGAATAGAATAGCTATTATTGTCATTGCAAGCAGAGCAAACAACGAAATTCTTAAAGGGATAGTTCACTTTGAAATTAAAATGTGGTATCTATCAGCTTACTCCAAGGGCATCCAAGATGTAGGTGTCTTTTTCTTCAGTAGATCCAATTTTAATGTTTTTAGGTCAAACCGTTCTAGTCTGTCAGTCATATAATGGCAGGTATAGGTCACTGTCTCTATAAGAGGGAAAAAGAACATGCACAGAGAAATCCAAATTAAACAATTCCCCATCGTAACTACACATTGATGGCCTAAGACACGAAACGAGCGGTTTGTGTGAGAAAACGAACAGTATTTATATCGTTTTTTACCTCTTGTACACAACCATGTCCAAGTGATCTGAGTGCGCACACATCCGGTGTGTGCGTGCCCTCAGGCAATGAGTGACGTATACGTGCGAGAGATCACTTCCGGCGCTTGTGCAGACTAACGCCCCATTCACACGGGGAATCAACGCCTCTCGTTGACTTTGAATGGAGTGACGTCAAGCGTTGCCGAACTGAATTGTGGGTCCGTCGCGTTGCTTCTCTGGCGCTGCTCGCGGCAGAAGTTGAAAACTTTTCAACTTTTCAAGCGCCAACGGAGGCGTCAGCCAATCAGATCGCCTCATGCAAATACCCAATCCCGTTCATGCAACACCAGAGAAGTATGTGACTGGTTGTTGTAACTATGACGGCGCGTCAGCACCACGCTTCAGACACGCCCTCCGTCAAGCGTTGACGCCGACGCCCCGTGTGAATGCAGCGTGAGCCAGAGCGCGCGCACACACACGTCACACACACCGGATGTGTGTGTGCACTCAGATCACTTGGACATGGTTGTGTACAAGAGGTAAAAAACGATATAAATACTGTTCGTTTTCTCACACAAACCGCTCGTTTCGTGTCTTAGGCCATGAATGTGTAGTTACGATGGGGAATTGTTTAATTTGGATTTCTCTGTGCATGTTCTTTTTCCCTCTTATAGAGACAGTGACCTATACCTGCCATTATATGACTGACAGACTAGAACGGTTTGACCTAAAAACATCAAAATTGGATCTACTGAAGAAAAAAAGACAGCTTTTCTGTTTCTGATATTGAGCAAAGTAGTACCATATTGTTTAATTTCTTTAATAAAATGTTCATATTTGGCTTAGCTTTAGCCCATTTCTTTACATGAATATGATATTTTCCAAGTAAAATAATTAGTAGAAAAGAAATTGTACTTTTATAATCAATGGTATCTTGTACAAAAACAGATATGACATCAAATATTCCTATTTGTATTAATGTTCCAAACATCCTAGAAATGAAGTTAGAGACATCTACCCAAAATAATCTTGATTGAAAGAAAAGATGAGTTATAGATTATTTAACAATACCACAAAAATCACAGCTTGAACCGTTCAAATAATTCTTTAACAGGGTAAATTCTGTGTCATATTTTAAAAGATGCCTCTTTTACTTTATTACTTATGAAAAACTTATTTGTTATTGACTCCACTCACTGTTTGCAAAAACAGAATTATTGTTGTACAGTGTGACGGATTTACGCTATATTGATGTGCGCATGCGCAGTAGCCGGGTGCGCTTCCGGTGAAAGGATGACGTCTGGGACACGCGCAGCCTGAACGGTCCTTTCCGGTTCGGAGCGACGAGGAGTGCGGCAGCTGAGACATGTGGGTGAGACATAACGCTTCGTTTTGACTGAAAATATTGCTATGATTTATCATTCCACGCGTAATATAGTTCTCTGGCAGTATTTGGCGCACATTAATCGAACACCGATATCTGTTCAGTGCTTCTACTGTAAGTTATGTGACCACGTGCGTTAGTTTGATCCACTGAGGCCATAACTTCTCTTCAGCGGTATAACAAGAGCCTTAAGTATCATTTTAGAGGTCTTAAATTTGGGGATTGAAAAACATGAATCGCAATACGGGCTAATATGATTATTAAACTCTAAATGTGAGCGTTTCAGAGCAGTTCGCAATCCATGAATACGTGCATTGTTATGCCAAGCAACTGATATTGATTTACCGTCGATGGATTTCGACGATCTGTATGGTTTTATTTTGTAATATGTTATAGGAGTGCATGTGGGTAAAGTTGGTTTTATATTCGGACTAATGCATTCAATTACTTTAACCACACTACATTGGACATTCGCAAGTAAATATGCCATCAAAGCAATACTTGGCCATTTTGAGCGATTGTGAAAAAAGCATGCTCGTTTCAAAATAAAGGTCATTGCACACTGAGTCCGAGACTTTAGTCCGTCAAAAAAAAGTTCGATTTTCTTTGTTTTCGCATCCGTTGCATGTATTTTGATACGAAAAAACGCACGCGCAAATCTCGGACACGGTGTCCAATGACCTTAAAGGGATAGTTCACCCAAAAATGAAAATCCTGTCATTTACTCACCCTCAAGTAGTTACAGTATAAATGTGTTTGTTCTGAACACTAAGGTAGATATTTTGAAGAAAGTTTGTAATCAGGCTGTTTTGGGGCACCATTGACTTCCATAGTAGGAGAAAAATACTGCTCTGTTTCCTTCATTCTTCAGAATATCTTCCTTTGTGTTCAGAACAAACACATTCATACAGGTTTGGATCTACTTGATGGTGAGTAAATGATGACAGAATTTTCATTTTTAGGTGAACTGTCTCTTTAAGAGTCCCTGTGCGTTTCTGGCTATATGCTCTTATTTTTGCAACAACAAAAGCTTACAAAAAAATAAGGTATTTTCCGTGAATGTGAAGCTCCTGATAGCTGCTACAGAGAACTATTTGCTCAACAAAAGTGTTTGTTTTCTATAATAGTTAAAAATAATGTGGTGAATTCCAGTTTACAATATTAAGTAACATAACGGAGTGTTTTGTACAAATGAAAAGCACTGATCTATAGTAGTCCTTATGTACACTGCCCTCCAAAAGTTTGGAAACGCTCTAGAAAAGTGGGGTTTTAGACAATATTGACATGAATCCTTTTTAATTTGTGATAATTTTGCACTGATAAGGGACAACACAAACTACGAAAACATATTTTATTACATAAACAGTTTATACATAGAACAAAAATTACATTTTAAATGTAATATTTGTAAACTATCTTGTGTTCTAATTGGTTCATTGTATTCTAAACTTAATTGGCAATCAATTGTTGAAGCTATTAAGGTGTTCTGACCCAAAAACCTGTTTAAACCAGTAACCAGGCATCACAGCATGTCTGACTTTGACATGTATATATTGACATTATTATGTCATCAAAATGAAAATTATTATTGCTGGTCTTCAATGATAATGTCAAGTTACTTTAATGTATTTGCACCAAAAAAAAAAATAAGGATTTATGCTGATATCGTCCAAAACCACACTTTGCCAGTGTTTCCAAACTTTTGGAGGGCAGTGTACATCAGTGGAAATAACTGATAGCTAATGAAACCGGAAGCATTCGTGTTACAAAATTGCCTGTTCTTACTAAATATAAGGTGAATAAGTTAGATTTTGTGTTTATATAATTAGTTTTTCTTTTTCCATCTGTTCTGAGTGGGTTTTACCTGCTGACATGTTAAGGAATCATGCCATTCTGAATTATTGAATGATTCGGCTGTTCTTGTTTTGACAGCGTGGCCCCAGAGATCAGGCTCCTCGGGAGATGTTGCTCCATCAGATGGATGATCTTTCTCTGCTTCAGGAGATGTTTGCCAGGTGCCCACTCACTGCTCCTCTTTAGTGCCTGTAATATCTCTGATCGGTTCAGAAGCGAGACTAGAGTCACATCTGGATGCTGCTCGTCGTCCTGGTGTGCTATAGTACTCGCAGAGTAACTCTCTGCTTATTCATTGGCTGCTGCTTTTCATTGCCCAGCCAATCACCAGCTCAGAAACATGCCAAATATCGTGGCCTACCCTTTCTCTTAACCAGGGCCATGTTCAAGTTCACACCGTTTTGCTACGGTTTCTGGGTTGAACGACATGTTTCCTGGAAACGGGGTTTGAGATGCGTTTTCTCTTGTTTGGTGGGTGTCAAAAATGTCAGCCTTATCAGCAGCAACGTGTATAAACCACGCGGTTTTATAGAGACAGCTCGCACAATGGGTCCAAGTGAAGTCATTTAATATGTGTCCACTGCAGCTCGGTATACACAACAATCGAAGATATTAGAAGACATGTTTGTCGTAAGAGTTTTATAGTACATGGCATATCAACATGATGATGAATTTGTAAGTAAATGTAATTAACATCAAAATAAATTCACAAGAGCAAGTATATTGTTTGCACATGTTTATTTACATTAAAGGCAAAATAACTGAAATAATAAGAGCACAAGTATAGATCTGGATCTAAATATCATGTAGTGATTGCAATGTCTTCTGGTCCATATCCTTTCCTTAGGTAGGTGTGCTAGACACTGATTAATGTAACATAAAAATACTATACATATGTATGTATTTTGCTATTGTATTGTGGAGTGACTTTCATAAACTTTTCTATGCTCCTCTGATTATATAATGGTAAATATTACAATATCATAGCACAACAACAGTGATCAGCAATAACGATAAGCCTAATACTCGCAATAAAAATAATAAGGTCATATAGATCACAACACAGTCTCGGAGGTAAGAAGTGGATTCACCTAAAATGTTTCTTTTCATCCTGAAATGCGAGGCAAATGTTGGATCACAATAATTAGGAACCACAGTTTCCACAAACCCCTTCACTTGATTGGGATGTTCTCTTTTACTCTGGACGGCAAGGACAGTGACTAACATCGAGAGTATTTTGCAGTATTAAACACGTATTTATACCCATTTCATCAGGCTTTGAAAATTCTTCTAAAAACACAAAGAATGACCTTCTCAGCTGCCATAGTTGCAACACTTGCGTCATCAGAACAGGGTGTTCAACGCATCACCGTTTCCGTTTAATAAATGTTTTGCGCCGTTTTGTCCGGGCTGAACGTGGCCCAGGTGCAATGCTACATGTTTGCAATGCCAGATCATTTGCTGCTTGTTTCAGTTGATTCAAGTCTTCAGATTATTCATTTGTACTGACTCTCATTTCTTCATTGGATCAAATAGTTTTCTTCTTCGACAGCGGTGTGATCCTGAATGAGACGTGTGCCAGCTGCTTTCTCCTGACAAACTCTGAAGCGTGACCCTGATAACAGCAGCTGATGACCGCTGGAGAGTTCACACGCTGAAGGTGCTGCTGCGGTTCATGTTTCAGATCTCAATTATTCCTGCTTTGATGAAAGTAACGTGTGAAGAGCGAGACTAGAGTCACATCTGGATGCTGCTCGTTGTCCTGGTGTGCTATAGTACTCGCAGAGTAACTCTCTGCTTATTCATTGGCTGCTGCTTTCTGTTGCCCAGCCAATCACCAGCTCAGAAACAGATCCCTCTTTATCAGACTGTTGTTGGTTCTGTTATATACTTGCTCAGCCGTGGTTGAAGTGTAATGTGTGGTTGTCTCTCAAAGCCCCTGCAGATGCTGGTGAATGCGGTCATTAATGGCGTATCGGTCAGGAGGAGCGTCGACCGCTCAACAGTGCTGTCAGGGTGAGTTTGCTTCTTACTGAAGAACTTCTGACCAAGACCATTATCCCCAAGTTGTCTAGACTAGGGCGGTCACGATTCCTCGATTCGAGTACTTGATTTTAAAAAGTCCTCAATTTAATTTTGCTCGTGTTGAGTAACCGGCAAAATACCGGAAGTGGCTCAATCCACGGATGAGAATCCATGAAACACATTATTAGACCGTTTTCCAAGGCTGCATGATATATTAAACCCATTTAAAAATAATCATGTAGCATTTGTGAATTCACAATAGCATTATGCTGTGTTTCAAATAAATATATGCGTTGCAGGTTTAACACCTATTTTAAGTAATTTTAAAGGTTATTGTTCACTTGGGTCTATTTTTATTACCACAAAAACATTTATCATAATTATCCGATTACTCGATTAATTGTCAGAATCGACTGATTACTCGATTAACAAAATAATCGTTAGTGACAGACCTAGTCTAGACTATAATGTTATAATGTAGTGTTAAGTGCTTGTCTGCAGCTGATTGTAATTAGTATGTTTTCGATAGGGGTGTGCGATTATATATCGTCTGCGATAATATCGTAATTGTTGTTTTAACGATGTGCAATTTGACATTATCGAGTATTTTGCAAAAACCAAATAAAACACCTACATAGTGCACGCATTCATTACGTGATGCAGTCTAGTTGGTTAAACAGCATGTGCGCCTTTAGTGTGTTCTTTCACTGCATGATTCAGTCTATTAAAATGCATTAAGAAAGATCACAAAATTCAAGATATGGGGGCAGAAAATGTATATATTTATATAATTTCATATAGTTTAAAATCACATGAAGCATGACGTTTTTTCTTCAAAAATAAGCGTGATTACAAATGTGATATTGATTTTATACAACAGTTCAATAAACAAGTTAATATTAAGAGACTTATGTTTTCGACACCATATTGCAAACAGATCCAAACAGCCACAGCACCGTTTTGTGTCTCTGAGCAACATGATGGTGATTCGTTCCTGAATGAATCAACCGTTTAAATGATTCGGTTCAGTCACGATGACTCACTTATTAACAGTGACTTGCTGCCACCTACTGGTGGTTTTAATTTCACATTTAAAGTATCTTTTCATTTAAATAATTTCAAATATCAGTATTCAATGTTTTATATTTAAAAACATTGTTTACATGCATAAAAACATTATGCTTTTGTAAATGCATTGAGGCAACTTCTGCAAAGATTCGTTGTGATGATACTGGTTTCATTTATTTCATAACAGCCTAAATGTTTTATTCTAATTGACTGATTAAATGTAACAATTTGACTCAAAAATGCCCATAAGTTAAAAATCGATTTAAACTAATATGAAAAGATTAATTTCTGTTCACTGATGTGAACTGACCACACAGAATATGAAGAATATCAAAAACTGCAGCTGTCCACGGTAGTCAGATATCAGCACAATAACACACTCGGCAAAATATCGAGATATCATTTTTTTTCAATATCGCACACCCCTAGTTTTCGATCATCTACTCGATGAAGTAAAGCGAGACTAGAGTCACATCTGGATGCTGCTCGTTGTCCTGGTGTGCTATAGTACTCGCAGAGTAACTCTCTGCTTATTCATTGGCTGCTGCTTTCTGTTGCCCAGCCAATCACCAGCTCAGAAACAGATCCCTCTTTATCAGACTGTTGTTGGTTCTGTTATATACTTGCTCAGCCGTGGTTGAAGTGTAATGTGTGGTTGTCTCTCAAAGCCCCTGCAGATGCTGGTGAATGCGGTCATTAATGGCGTATCGGTCAGGAGGAGCGTCGACCGCTCAACAGTGCTGTCAGGGTGAGTTTGCTTCTTACTGAAGAACTTCTGACCAAGACCATTATCTCTGAATTGTCTAGACTAGGGCTGTCTCGATTCAAGTACTTGATTATAAAAAGTCCTCGATTTAATTTTGCTCGTGTTGAGTAACCGGCAAAATACCGGAAGTGGCTCAATCCACGGCCGAGAATCCATGAAACACATTATTAGACCGTTTTCCAAGGCTGTATGATATATTAAACCTATTTAAAAATCATAAAGCGTAATGCTATTGTGAATTAATGAACGCTATACGATTCAATTAAATATCTGCGATGCAGGTTTAATATGTGCTTTAATTATTGACGTGTGTAGGTTATGTGTGTGCGTGTCAGAGCGAATCAGTAAATGCTGCTCCGCACAAACTGAGTTTGGGTTTATTATAACGATCATCTGGGAACGCAACGTGCGCATTTCATCAGATTTGTAAGATAAATCATTTATAAACCTACGCAAACACAGGACAATACATTAGTATGTTTCTCAATATGCTAACTGTTCATCGTGATTTCTAAATAAAAGTTTATACACTCGCTCTGAGTTTACATGTGTTGATGTCCACATTCAAGTAATTACAGCGACTGTATCATTTCTGTCGTAAAGAAATAGCCAAATATTAAAGATTAAGTGGACATTAGATTTAAATGATGCTAGTTCAATATTAAACAAGGATTAGATCGTGCAGTAAAGTGTAAAAACAATCGTCAGGCTGTTAGCGCCCTCTGCAGGCATTTGATATAATGCGTAATGCACATTATTGTTTTTAATACATTATGTATTTTAACAGATTTGTTCAATAAAACCATATGATTATTTGCTTTTGATATTTTATTTGAGAATTGTTATTGCCTCATTGCTATTATATATGTATTTTAAGTCATTTTAAAGGTTATTGTTCACTTGGGTTTTGTTTTTATTACCACAAAATCATTTATCATAATAATCGTTAGTGACAGCCCTAGTCTAGACTATAATGTAGTGTTAATTGCTTGTCTGCAGCTGATTGTAATTAGTATGTTTTCGATCATCTACTCGATGAAGTAAAGCGAGACTAGAGTCACATCTGGATGCTGCTCGTCGTCCTGGTGTGCTATAGTACTCGCAGAGTAACTCTCTGCTTATTCATTGGCTGCTGCTTTTTATTGCCCAGCCAATCACCAGCTCAGAAACATGCCAAATATTGTGGCCAACCCTTTTTCTTAACCAGGTGTGACGCTACAAGTTTGCAATGCCAGATCACTTTCTGCTAGGGTTGGGAATTGAAAATCGATTACAATTCCAGAGTCTGGAATCGGTCGACCGATATATCGGCCAATTTTTGGCATTTTTTCAAATATCGGCATCGGCCATTAACCCTCTAAGCGCCAAAGTCGCAAAATTGCGACAAGACGTCATACTTAATCAAATAGACCGTAGTTCCTTATATGGTGTAATATCTCATTTGTATTCCCTACCACTAGATGGCAGACATGTAGTACTTCGATTCTAGACCAAAATTACGTCCTGTTCCTATTCAAAGTGTTCAAGGAAATAGCAGAGAAAGTGAGCGATCGTGTCATTGATGCGGAAGCAGTTCAGTTCACAGCGTCACGAGTGAATTGTGAGATTTGTGAGAAAATCGCCAAATGGCTAATAGAAAGTTGTACCGTGAGGATGTTGCAAATGTTATTCGCCGATTCTGACTCTGAAGGGGAATATTTGCCTTTTGGAAATGACGATCGGCCGTCTAATGATCGCGCTTCTCCCGGTACATCTTTGCAGTGCAATGGTGCCGCCGTGCAAGGCGAGAGAGTTCACGAAGCACAAACAAGTGATCATTTGACCCTTTGCCCAACGGGGATGGGGGTGGCAGGGGTGGACGTGGTCGTAGTGTCCATAGGAGAGCTGCTGATCTCGGAGCTCACGGAGCGCCGCTGGCTCCGCGTCGCGGTGCTGATGATCGGCCAGATTGCGTCTTTTTTTCTGATCGCGCGCGCTCTACGGGCCGCCAGTACAGGTGCAGTCAGTGTGGGGTTGGTCTACCATACTCTCAAGAACTATAAACTGTGTCACTTAGATACCTGAATGGGCAGATAGCTGGTCAACTGATCACAAAATAGACACATGTATTTTACTATGGCAGAGTAATATAGTAATAATTTAGTACTTTCTCCTGTTTTATTGTTGATTTCCTCTTTTCCTGATCATTTGGAATGAGGATAAAAAGACAAAAAAACAAACAAACATGCAAATAAGTTCAAACATCAATTTAATATCTACTATTTCCTGAATATTGTGAAATTCAAGAGGGCCGCCCCCCTGTTGACGTCATAATATGCAAATTAGATGAGTATATTTACACCCCACATAAACTTTCGGTCATGCCCAACATTTTTCTAATTTACAGTAGATCTCTATCTTTAAGCGCTTTCAAGCCACAAGCTTTTGAAATCTTGATGTCAAAATCCAGCATTTTTAAAAAAAAAAAACCTGGCGCCTAAAGGGTTAAAGGGATCCCTGGGTATTAAGACTTGTATGGCTTAATATAACATAAATGATGTTTCTTACTGAAATATGTAGTAGAAAACCCATTAAAGACTTGTTATTTAAAAAAATTACATCGTTTTATACATATTTTGAACTATGGGGGGCGCCATTATTCTGATGACGTAAAATGGTTGCACTCAGTGAGCTACTAGCGCTACCTGTTGCTATTTTTACCTCAACACAACTCAGAATACACAACTCGGAAAATAAAATACTGATATGACCACAGCTACTGAAAGAGCTTACAGGTGGCGATGGATATAAGTATAGGTTTAAACCAAATGCTGTACCATCGATTTTTCTCCACAAGGAGTCTAAATGCCCCAGATAACGAGGGAAATCCGCGCTGAGAAACTCCTCTAGCGGCCGGACGTCGGCAGCTTTCCCGCGAGTGGGCGTGGTTTCAGCGATGCCAGTGGACACGCCCCCAGCGTTTGAGAGCAGAGAATACTGCTTATTTTTTCAAGATTTTGATAGCTTATTTTATTTACTTGGCGTTTTTTTTAGCATTCAAATTTGGCTGGGTGGTTAATAACACATTTTTCTGTGGTGTGACAAACTCAGAACACACATTTAATATTGATTTTACACGGACATTAAGTTTTTCCTGTTTGGCCGATGCGTTAAGAGGCGGGACTTTTACTTTGACGGGCGTCGGCGTTAACGGTTCAGTCTAATACGGATTGTGTCTAACAATCAGAACGGTTAAACAAAGGAATTAAAATGTATACAAAAAGTATTATAACGATTGCTTTTATATTATCAGTAATAGAAAGGCAAACATTATAATACTTTCGTTTACCGTCAGCATTCAGCAAATGTGCATTTATATCATTTAAACAAATCTTTGAATGACTAATGAACATTTAATTTCACAAACTTGGTTGAATCCAGCTGTGAGATCTTGTGAAGTATGCGTTTGTGTCCTGTATGATCGCGTGTTTTCTGCGTGACGGTCGATCCGTGTGAATCGAACTCTGACCGGAGGAGAGTTCAGCTTCAGACGCGCGATCCACAAACATTAAACTCGTGATTTCAAATTATGCTGCGCTTTATGCATTTGCTGACTCTCATATTCATGTCATTTTCACTGTGTGCTGTATGTAAAATGAGTGTCACCTTGGCTTTATTTGAAAAAATATGATTTCCAAATTCACACAAACTTCCCAGAATACCGAGTGCCCTGTTGATTACTTCAATTTTAATAAAAATATAATTAAAAAGGATTTATTTGTGAAAAATACTTTGTCATCTAAAGTATAAGTATGTTCATTTTACACTTATTTTTAATTCATTTTCAAATTTGTTAAATATTAATTAAAATAAATAATTTATATCGGCTGTCAAAAAAACATCGGTCGACCACTAATTGCCATCAGTTTTTTTTTTCAATCTCACAATATCGTTATTTCTGTTACAAACATTCAGATAATCACAGAAGTACTGGGATATAAGTTTATAGTTCGGATATAAACAAATGCCTGAAACTGTGAATTGATGATAATCTGAATTGTTTGAATTCAAACGATACCCAACCCTTCTTGCTGCTTGTTGCGGTTTCAGTTGATTCAAGTCTTCAGATTATTAGTTTGTACTGACTCTCATTTCTTCATTGGATCAAATAGTTTTCTTCTTCGACAGCGGTGTGATCCTGAATGAGACGTGTGCCAGCTGCTTTCTCCTGACAAACTCTGAAGTGTGACCCTGATAACAGCAGCTGATGACCGCTGGAGAGTTCACACGCTGAAGGTGCTGCTGCGGTTCATGTTTCAGATCTCAATTATTCCTGCTTTGATGAAAGTAACGTGTGAAGAGCGAGACTAGAGTCACATCTGGATGCTGCTCGTTGTCCTGGTGTGCTATAGTACTCGCAGAGTAACTCTCTGCTTATTCATTGGCTGCTGCTTTCTGTTGCCCAGCCAATCACCAGCTCAGAAACAGATCCCTCTTTATCAGACTGTTGTTGGTTCTGTTATATACTTGCTCAGCCGTGGTTGAAGTGTAATGTGTGGTTGTCTCTCAAAGCCCCTGCAGATGCTGGTGAATGCGGTCATTAATGGCGTATCGGTCAGGAGGAGCGTCGACCGCTCAACAGTGCTGTCAGGGTGAGTTTGCTTCTTACTGAAGAACTTCTGACCAAGACCATTATCCCTAAGTTGTCTAGACTAGGGCTGTCACGATTCCTCGATTCGAGTACTTGATTTTAAAAAGTCCTCAATTTAAATTTGCTCGTGTTGAGTAACCGGCAAAATACCGGAAGTGGCTCAATCCACGGATGAGAATCCACGAAACACATTATTAGACCGTTTTCCAAGGCTGCATGATATATTAAACCCATTTAAAAATAATCATGTAGCATTTGTGAATTCACAATAGCATTATGCTGTTTCAATTAAATATATGCGTTGCAGGTTTAACACCTATTTTAAGTAATTTTAAAGGTTATTGTTCACTTGGGTCTATTTTTATTACCACAAAAACATTTATCATAATTATCCGATTACTCGATTAATTGTCAGAATCGACTGATTACTCGATTAACAAAATAATCGTTAGTGGCAGCCCTAGTCTAGACTGTTATAATGTAGTGTTAAGTGCTTGTCTGCAGCTGATTGTAATTAGTATGTTTTCGATAGGGGTGTGCGATTATATATCGTCTGCGATAATATCGTAATTGTTGTTTTAACGATGTGCAATTTGACATTATCGAGTATTTTGCAAAAACCAAATAAAACACCTACATAGTGCACGCATTCATTACGTGATGCAGTCTAGTTGGTTAAACAGCATGTGCGCCTTTAGTGTGTTCTTTCACTGCATGATTCAGTCTATTAAAATACATTAAGAAAGATCACAAAATTCAAGATATGGGGGCAGAAAATGTATATATTTATATAATTTCATATAGTTTAAAATTACATGAAGCATGACGTTTTTTCTTCAAAAATAAGCGTGATTACAAATGTGATATTGATTTTATACAACAGTTCAATAAACAAGTTAATATTAAGAGACTTATGTTTTCGACACCATATTGCAAACAGATCCAAACAGCCACAGCACCGTTTTGTGTCTCTGAGCAACATGATGGTGATTCGTTCCTGAATGAATCAACCGTTTAAATGATTCGGTTCAGTCACGATGACTCACTTATTAACAGTGACTTGCTGCCACCTACTGGTGGTTTTAATTTCACATTTAAAGTATCTTTTCATTTAAATAATTTCAAATATCAGTATTCAATGTTTTATATTTAAAAACATTGTTTACATGCATAAAAACATTATGCTTTTGTAAATGCATTGAGGCAACTTCTGCAAAGATTCGTTGTGATGATACTGGTTTCATTTATTTCATAACAGCCTAAATGTTTTATTCTAATTGACTGATTAAATGTAACAATTTGACTCAAAAATGCCCATAAGTTAAAAATCGATTTAAACTAATATGAAAAGATTAATTTCTGTTCACTGATGTGAACTGACCACACAGAATATGAAGAATATCAAAAACTGCAGCTGTCCACGGTAGTCAGATATCAGCACAATAACACACTCGGCAAAATATCGAGATATTTTTTTTCAATATCGCACACCCCTAGTTTTCGATCATCTACTCGATGAAGTAAAGCGAGACTAGAGTCACATCTGGATGCTGCTCGTTGTCCTGGTGTGCTATAGTACTCGCAGAGTAACTCTCTGCTTATTCATTGGCTGCTGCTTTCTGTTGCCCAGCCAATCACCAGCTCAGAAACAGATCCCTCTTTATCAGACTGTTGTTGGTTCTGTTATATACTTGCTCAGCCGTGGTTGAAGTGTAATGTGTGGTTGTCTCTCAAAGCCCCTGCAGATGCTGGTGAATGCGGTCATTAATGGCGTATCGGTCAGGAGGAGCGTCGACCGCTCAACAGTGCTGTCAGGGTGAGTTTGCTTCTTACTGAAGAACTTCTGACCAAGACCATTATCTCTGAATTGTCTAGACTAGGGCTGTCTCGATTCAAGTACTTGATTATAAAAAGTCCTCGATTTAATTTTGCTCGTGTTGAGTAACCGGCAAAATACCGGAAGTGGCTCAATCCACGGCCGAGAATCCATGAAACACATTATTAGACCGTTTTCCAAGGCTGTATGATATATTAAACCTATTTAAAAATCATAAAGCGTAATGCTATTGTGAATTAATGAACGCTATACGATTCAATTAAATATCTGCGATGCAGGTTTAATATGTGCTTTAATTATTGACGTGTGTAGGTTATGTGTGTGCGTGTCAGAGCGAATCAGTAAATGCTGCTCCGCACAAACTGAGTTTGGGTTTATTATAACGATCATCTGGGAACGCAACGTGCGCATTTCATCAGATTTAAATCATTTATAAACCTACGCAAACACAGGAGAATACATTAGTATGTTTCTCAATATGCTAACTGTTCATCGTGATTTCTAAATAAAAGTTTATACTCGCTCTGAGTTTACATGTGTTGATGTCCACATTCAAGTAATTACAGCGACTGTATCATTTCTGTCGTAAAGAAATAGCCAAATATTAAAGATTAAGTGGACATTAGATTTAAATGATGCTAGTTCAATATTAAACAAGGATTAGATCGTGCAGTAAAGTGTAAAAACAATCGTCAGGCTGTTAGCGCCCTCTGCAGGCATTTGATATAATGCGTAATGCACATTATTGTTTTTAATACATTATGTATTTTAACAGTTTTGTTCAATAAAACCATATGATTATTTGCTTTTGATATTTTATTTGAGAATTGTTATTGCCTCATTGCTATTATATATGTATTTTAAGTCATTTTAAAGGTTATTGTTCACTTGGGTTTTGTTTTTATTACCACAAAAACATTTATCATAATTATCCGATTACTCGATTACCAAAATAATCGTTAGTGACAGCCCTAGTCTAGACTGTAATGTTATAATGTAGTGTTAATCGCTTGTCTGCAGCTGATTGTAATTAGTATGTTTTCGATCATCTACTCGATGAAGTAAAGCGAGACTAGAGTCACATCTGGATGCTGCTCGTCGTCCTGGTGTGCTATAGTACTCGCAGAGTAACTCTCTGCTTATTCATTGGCTGCTGCTTTTCATTGCCCAGCCAATCACCAGCTCAGAAACATGCCAAATATTGTGGCCAACCCTTTTTCTTAACCAGGTGTGACGCTACAAGTTTGCAATGCCAAAACACTTTCTGCTAGGGTTGGGAATTGAAAATTGATTACAATTCCAGAGTCTGGAATCGACTGATATATCGGTCGACCGATATATCGGCCAATATTTGGCATTTTTCAAATATCGGCATCGGCCATTAAAGGGATCCCTGGGTATTAAGACTTGTATGGCTTAATATAACATAAATGATGTTTCTTACTGAAATATGTAGTAGAAAACCCATTAAAGACTTGTCATTTAAAAAAATTACATCGTTTTATACATATTTTGAACTATGGGGGGCGCCATTATTCTGATGACGTAAAATGGTTGCACTCAGTGAGCTACTAGCGCTACCTGTTGCTATTTTTACCTCAACACAACTCAGAATACACAACTCGGAAAATAAAATACTGATATGACCACAGCTACTGAAAGAGCTTACAGGTGGCGATGGATATAAGTATAGGTTTAAACCAAATGCTGTACCATCGATTTTTCTCCACAAGGAGTCTAAATGCCCCAGATAACGAGGGAAATCCGCGCTGAGAAACTCCTCTAGCGGCCGGACGTCGGCAGCTTTCCCGCGAGTGGGCGTGGTTTCAGCGATGCCAGTGGACACGCCCCCAGCGTTTGAGAGCAGAGAATACTGCTTATTTTTTCAAGATTTTGATAGCTTATTTTATTTACTTGGCAGTTTTTTTAGCATTCAAATTTGGCTGGGTGGTTAATAACACATTTTTCTGTGGTGTGACAAACTCAGAACACACATTTAATATTGATTTTACACGGACTTTAAGTTTTTCCTGTTTGGCCGATGCGTTAAGAGGCGGGACTTTTATTTTGACGGCCGTCGGCGTTAACGGTTCAGTCTAATACGGATAGTGTCTAACAATCAGAACGGTTAAACAAAGGAATTAAAATGTATACAAAAAGTATTATAACGATGCTTTTATATTATCAGTAATAGAAAGGCAAACATAATACTTTCGTTTACCGTCAGCATTCAGCAAATGTGCATTTATATCATTTAAACAAATCTTTGAATGACTAATGAACATTTAATTTCACAAACTTGGTTGAATCCAGCTGTGAGATCTTGTGAAGTATGCGTTTGTGTCCTGTATGATCGCGTGTTTTCTGCGTGACGGTCGATCCGTGTGAATCGAACTCTGACCGGAGGAGAGTTCAGCTTCAGACGCGCGATCCACAAACATTAAACTCGTGATTTCAAATTATGCTGCGCTTTATGCATTTGCTCACTGCCATATTCATGTCATTTTCACTGTGTGCTGTATGTAAAATGAGTGTCACCTTGGCTTTATTTGAAAAAATATGATTTCCAAATTCACACAAACTTCCCAGAATACCGAGTGCCCTGTTGATTACTTCAATTTTAATAAAAATATAATTAAAAAGGATTTATTTGTGAAAAATACTTTGTCATCTAAAGTATAAGTATGTTCATTTTACACATTTATTTTTAATTCATTTTCAAATTTGTTAAATATTAATTAAAATAAATAATTTATATCGGCCACCCTGCTTTCCAAGATATCGGCATCGGCTGTCAAAAAAACAATATCGGTCGACCACTAATTGCCATCAGTTTTTTTTTCAATCTCACAATATCGTTATTTCTGTTACAAACATTCAGATAATCACAGAAGTACTGGGATATAAGTTTATAGTTCGGATATAAACAAATGCCTGAAACTGTGAATTGATGATAATCTGAATCAATAAGCAGAATCTGAATTGTTTGAATTCAAACGATACCCAACCCTTCTTGCTGCTTGTTGCGGTTTCAGTTGATTCAAGTCTTCAGATTATTAGTTTGTATTGACTCATTTCTTCATTGGATCAAATAGTTATTTCTTCTTCGACAGCGGTGTGATCCTGAATGAGACGTGTGCCAGCTGCTTTCTCCTGACAAACTCTGAAGCGTGACCCTGATAACAGCAGCTGATGACCGCTGGAGAGTTCACACGCTGAAGGTGCTGCTGCGGTTCATGTTTCAGATCTCAATTATTCCTGCTTTGATGAAAGTAACGTGTGAAGAGCGAGACTAGAGTCACATCTGGATGCTGCTCGTTGTCCTGGTGTGCTATAGTACTCGCAGAGTAACTCTCTGCTTATTCATTGGCTGCTGCTTTCTGTTGCCCAGCCAATCACCAGCTCAGAAACAGATCCCTCTTTATCAGACTGTTGTTGGTTCTGTTATATACTTGCTCAGCCGTGGTTGAAGTATAATGTGTGGTTGTCTCTCAAAGCCCCTGCAGATGCTGGTGAATGCGGTCATTAATGGCGTATCGGTCAGGAGGAGCGTCGACCGCTCAACAGTGCTGTCAGGGTGAGTTTGCTTCTTACTGAAGAACTTCTGACCAAGACCATTATCCCTAAGTTGTCTAGACTAGGGCGGTCACGATTCCTCGATTCGAGTACTTGATTTTAAAAAGTCCTTGATTGTCAAAATACCGGAAGTGGCTCAATCCACGGACGAGAATCCATGAAACACATTATTAGACCGTTTTCAAAGGCTGCATGATATATTAAACCCATTTAAAAATCATAAAGCATAATGCTATTGTGAATTAATGAACGCTATACGATTCAATTAAATATCTGCGATGCAGGTTTAACATACGCTTTCATTATTTTACAGTTTTGTTCAATAAAACCATATGATTATTTGCTTTTGATATTTTATTTGAGATAATTGTTATTGCCTCATTGCTATTATATATGCATTTTAAGTAATTTTAAAGTCTATTGTTCACTTGGGTCTATTTTTATTACCACAAAAACATTTATCATAATTATCCGATTACTCGATTACCAAAATAATCGTTAGTGACAGCCCTAGTCTAGACTGTAATGTTATAATGTAGTGTTAATCGCTTGTCTGCAGCTGATTGTAATTAGTATGTTTTCGATCATCTACTCGATGAAGTAAAGCGAGACTAGAGTCACATCTGGATGCTGCTCGTCGTCCTGGTGTGCTATAGTACTCGCAGAGTAACTCTCTGCTTATTCATTGGCTGCTGCTTTTCATTGCCCAGCCAATCACCAGCTCAGAAACATGCGTCATCATCTGCTGCTGTATCTCAGACAAACACAAGCTGATGTCTAACAGCTGTTCTTTATTGTCTTAGGGATCATCACACCACCGAAGAGGAGCTGGAGAGTGTGAAGCCCAACTGTTAAACATCTGTTGCTTTATAAACTTATGAATAAATGATGATATTTTGTAATGGAATATATACAAACGGCTCTTGTTTGCAGTGCAGTTGTGGTCTGTTAAGAAGCGCTATTCACTTTTGTAATATACTGCTGTCAACAGAATAACAGGCCAATCATCGTGTGATAGGACATTTTTATATGTGTATATATATATATATATATAATTCAATGCAACAACAAGAGGTATTGCATCCATTTTAGCAATGTTTAAAAACATCATAAATGTAAGTGCTGTCATAGCATTGCATGTTTACAGGGTACTTTTGTTTTTAATGCCACATTTACAAAATAAGGAAATGTGTAGAAAAGCCCATTTATGTATCTAGTATTTTCCTAATAAAATTGTATATGTATATGCGACTCATTCCAGGATTGCGGCTACATTTCAAGCCGAGTAAGAAAAAAAAACAGTACAAAAAAATCCTATTTTTATTTTCTTTCATAGAGCACACTTAACGCTAAATTTAATATTTTCTATATTTGCTGATCTTAAACTTGTAAGATTTTAAATATTTATTCTGAAAATCAATGTACTAACAGAAAAATGTCAACTCTGTTGTAGACAAATTGGGTCAAACATATAGTTAACGAATGTAACCCAATTTAAAACCCTGTCCTCTCTAGAAGAACATCTCTCTTAATACATTAATTCAACTTATAGATTTTTGTTTTCGAGTCAAAATATCAACACGTTTAACTGAAAAGTTGCCAACATGGTGTGCATTTTCTCTAAACATAGCTTTAAAAATTAATTAAATTCTTTAAAATTTCATGTGGTAGTAGTACTATTTAGGATAATTAGCTTCTGATCAATTTAACAATAAAACGCATAATTATAATTTTTAAAGCAAAAATTTAAACCGTTGACCACCTGTAGTTAAAAGACCAAAAAGCAACATTTTCTGCCAGATTCTGAAACTGAAACCATTTTAAATGTAACTATTTAATTTGATCAAATACATGTGAATTACAGATCTTTCATGTAATTGAAAATTAACTTCATATGTCTCATGCATTACAGATCTGGATAATAAAAGCACATGCAAATCAGTTATTGCCAATTTCTGCTCATATGTCTTTATTTTAATTTAAATGTGCACTATGCAAGTTGTTATAGATATAAAAGACAGAGCTCTTGATTCAAGGAATAGCAGTTTGCAAGAATTTTAGATTTACTTTGAAGCCATATGTTTACATTAGTATTTATAACCTTTAGAGCAAAACAAGCTTGTATTTTGAGTTGTGCTTTTTTCCTTTTGTGCATCTATCTCTGTGTATTCTGTCTTCCCTACAGGGTGCTGAGTTTAATTTACCTATAATTTAATTTCTTTAGCCTGTAATGATCTAAAACAAATGTATCCAGAATCCAAAATAAACGTAATGCAAGATACTTAAATGTGATTGGGAACATTTGACTCTGTTACTCAGTCAACTCTGTTAGTGGTTCAAAAAGTTTAATGATAACAGGGGTGACATTTCCACCATTTTGTGCTTTAGCTCAAGATGCTAACCTCAAAGCAGATACCACATGGCATGTCTAAAACAGAATTGTATTATTGTTTTTAAAAAGTGAATGAGAGATTTACTGCAAAATCACAGTAACAGATTTGACCTAATTAATCTACTATTGGTGTATCCTAAACATTTTGTACAAATTAATGAGAATAAAGAAGACATCAATGCCTTCCAAAGATTCCTAGCAGAGGAAGTGACATCACTTGGTGCAAGTCACATGTTTTTTCTATGAATGAGGTAAAAAAATATTTTTTTTATGAAATTACAAATATTACAAAAATTTGATATTTTATGCAATTATGTAACTTAATAGAGTAAACAAAAATATGAAAATTAGACTTAATTATTTCATGATAATTCAAGCTGAATGTATGAATCAGGAGGCAAAGACAGTCAATAATAGGTGTAGTGGCAGTCTCAGTTATTATTTTCAAGACAAAATGTCCCTTAATATACATATAAGCATTGTGTTGGTGATAGCTTGATATGATTTGTGTTATTATTCAAATAATAGTTTTTGTTTTGAAAAATAACAGGTTTACCTGGGAGACGCAAAATGTACCCACAATTCTAGAATTACCTATATATATATATATATATCCCCCCAAAATGTCATAAAAAAATCCTAAATACAGCTCACACTAAAATAAATATTTAATGGCAATGATTTGCTGACAGGCTGTCAAAAGCATTTTTAGCAAACTGAAGCCTCTCCTTCAACATCTGTCCCACTGCATTACCTTTTTTTTTTTTTTTTAAAACCTTGGAGCTCTTTTATTCTTGTTTTATTAGAACAAAGTAGTATATACATAGACATTTTGTGTAGCCTATACATTTGTATGAGTTAACATATCCACTCGTTAATCAGAAACTGAAGTTAGTTCATATTATCATAATTATCCATGCATTTTCCAAAATGCTTATCCTTTGTAGCAGGGGTCACCAGACTCGGTCCTGGAGGGCCGGTGTCCTGCAGAGTTTAGCTCCAACTTGCCTCAACACACCTGCATGGGGTGTATTCCAGAAAGCAGGTTATGAGATATACCCGGGTATGTTTGAGGATAAGTGAGCAGATAACCTCAGCTTTCGGTTCCAAAATCAGAGGTAACTTTCAGGGTAAGTAACCATAGCGACTAACTTTCAGGGTATGTAAGTAACCATAGCGACTAACTTTCAGGGTATGTAAGTAACCATAGCGACTAACTTTCAGGGTATGTTAGTAACCATAGCGACTAACTTTCAGGGTATGTTAGTAACCATAGCGACTAACTTTCAGGGTATGTTAGTAACCATAGCGACTAACTTTCAGGGTATGTTAGTAACCATAGCGACTAACTTTCAGGGTATGTAAGTAACCATAGCGACTAACTTTCAGGGTATGTAAGTAACCATAGCGACTAACTTTCAGGGTATGTTAGTAACCATAGCAACCTCAGGGTATGTTAGTAACCATAGCAACTAACTTTCAGGGTATGTTAGTAACCATAGCAACCTCAGGGTATGTTAGTAACCATAGCAACTAACTTTCAGGGTATGTAAGTAACCATAGCAACCTCAGGGTATGTAAGTAACCATAGTAACTGTCTCTCTGTAGATAACCTGCTCCGGAGCAGCTTCTGTTTCAGGGTTAGTTCACTTCAGAGCATCAGCGCATGTGCGATCTACTGACGAGCGTGACAGAGTGCGCACAATATTATACAGTTATGTAATATAGCCTACTATATATATATATATATATATATAGTTGTATGATATGTTAATTATAAAGCGCTAATATAAGTA
This sequence comes from Schizothorax lantsangensis, assembly GCA_027422415.1. Classification (NCBI taxonomy): domain Eukaryota; kingdom Metazoa; phylum Chordata; class Actinopteri; order Cypriniformes; family Cyprinidae; genus Schizothorax; species Schizothorax lantsangensis. The sequence continues at coordinate 37,810,128 of CM049844.1, forward strand.
ATAAATAAGGTAATATTATTCTAATATGGTTATTTATTTTATTGGCAGTTATTTGTATAAATTATAAAACATTATTATGACAAGGTAATGTTTTATTTATTATATTATATATATATGTATTACATTTTATATTATCATCTCAAACATGAATCTGCATTTTCTATAATGTATTTCTACAAAAATACATATCTGATATGACTTAATATATAATTATCATCAAACAAACAATATAATTCATATTCTCAAGGATTAAAGATTAAACGGAAAAAAAGAAAAATGATTGCACAACCATCACTAAGCATGTAAACGAGCATTGAACAAAAGAAGAAGAAAGAAACAGCATGGCGCGCTTTTTCTTAGTCACTTGTAGTACACTTGAACCCATCTTTCATACACTAGTACACTCAAGTGGTAACAAAATGCATTTTTTTAATACAAAGATAGTATGTTAAAAGTGCATTTTAGTTCATATTCATGGTGTCTCAAAAATAGCACAGTTGAGTACACTTAGATGAGCTCAAGTTTATCTCAAGAAGTACTAAAGGATCATTTTTAGTATATAAAGTACACAAATCGAGTACATTATGGAAGTGCACTTGTTTTTCACCTGGTAAGACATTGATTAGGGTTGGAGCTAAACCCTGCAGGACGCCGTCCCTCGAGGGGTGTTTCTCAAACAGAAGGCTGCATATCTCGGCTGCCACGTCATCAAACGTCGCTGAAGGCCTTCTCAATCGAAGACAGCCTTCGTTCCGCGTCCTTCATTCAGCTGAATTTGAAGGATGCATGGGATGTATCCTTCACGACCTTCAATCACCCACAATGCTTTGTACCCATTACATGAAAATAAACTGACAAAAAACAAGTCAGTGCTGAATTTATGATGAAATCTAAGACAAAAACAATGTTTACGGACATGAAAGGATAGATGTCATCTTTTGTTTTGGTGTAAATTACTTACTAAACTGCCAATAATTTAAGCTACAGGGAGATTATAGACAGCTGTGATTCATTGTATTGCATTAATAGAAAGCCAAATAATATAAAGATTTGTAATACAAAGGTTTTTTCCAAACTAAGTTTTATTAGTGTTTGTGTGCTGTGACGGTGAGGGCGGGAACATGTGACATAGCCACGTGCATCTACTAGAGCGTCTCATTCTAGCGTTTAATGCAGAGAAGGAGTCTAGCCTACAAGACTCTGAAGGACTGAACTAGGAAGGACACAGCCTTCTGTTTGAGAAACACAGGACTGAGTCTGGTGACCCCTGTTTGTAGGGTCACAGGTGAGGAAACACCCTGGACAGACAGATGGCCCGTCCATCACAGGCCTCACACACGCTCACACCTGTGGGCTATTTATTGTTTCCAACTCACTTATAATGCATGTCTTTTGGGGAAAGCAGAAGCTTGCTGTGAGTCGACTCCCTGTCTGAATGATAATTCTGATCATACCGAATTATTCATGAAAAATGCACGGCTTCTTTGCTTTTTTTTTTATTATTAATGTTGTCCAAACAGGTGCTGTAGACCTGTCTCCTGGAGGAAATTAATTAAATTTGTCATGGACCCCGACCCTTCTTGCGTATGTTATACAAGACAAGTTATACAAGAAATTTGAAATTATTATAACTTTTATTGGACTAATACATATCAAAAATATCTTACAACTGAGCCTTTTTGGAGATGAAGGCATTCATGTTTTCTTTTGTTGTAAATGAATCATGTAACGCTAAACTGCTCATGATATAAACCACTGGGAGAGCAAACATAGTATCAATACAACTGAGGGGGAAAAAACTACTAAAAATACTTTTTGCTTCACATTCCCACAAGTTCATGTATGTTTTGGCCTCTACATGCTTGGTTAGGGTTAGATAAGCACAGTAAAAATCAACCCCTTCCCGGACACCTCAATGAACAAGAAACTGCTTCTGTGCTTGATTCTGTGTTTTGTCCACTAACACACATCTTAATTGGGCAGAAAAGCAATTAAACCATTGTACATGACTACCTTTAATAGCAGAATATACCTACAGGAGCCATGAAACTACACGTCTTATAAGACGTCTGAGCCGGGGTTCTCAGCTCTGGACCTCGAGATGCACAATCCTCATCAAACGCACATGAAGCTAGCGTAACGCAAGCTGATCTCGGTGTTCAGGACTGATAAAAAGGCCGGTGTGTTTGGTCAAGGTTGCAGCTTGAGGTCCAGAATAACAACATGTATTTTTGGGGTGAACCATCACTTTAACCTCTTTAGTCTCACTGTGAGAAAACAGTTCATCTGTTGTTTATTTCAAGGACATTTATTATAATACTCTCATAATGTGTGTGCATTCTACAAATCTAAACAAACCTGCATATAAGAGAGCTAAGAAATTCAAGCATAAGAGAAACATGGACAGTTGCAGCCCCTAAAACCTCTGAAGTGCACGCATAAGAAGATGTAAAGAAAGTAAATATGATTATGCAGTGATTGTACTGGAGCGTCTCAATAGTTGGGTTTCTTGTTGATAAGCAGGCAAAGGGAGGACAGCGCCGCCCCGAGTTTGGAGGCTTCGCTGCAGGCGGTGGGCAGAAGGGTGTAGTCTGTCAAACGCTGGAAAGCCTGAAACAGAGAAGAAGAAAATATAACAAACACAGCTCCTGCCAAACTATCATACAATCAGCTGTGAGGAAAGCAGGTTTCTTTTACTTCTAGAAACACAACTGTCAGCTGAAGCAGGCCCAAGGGAGGGCAGTGCCTACACTGAGTTTCGTTTTATTTTTGTGACCGCGCAAGTTCAAGGAAACCGAGAGAACTGAAAGCTCACTCTATTTGTTTTCTTTATTTTACAAAAGCACAATGTTTTGTTTTTATCGTGAGTGTAGGCCTACACAAATAAAAGTGAACCCAAGCGATCGCGCCGGAGCCTCTCGTGGGAAACATTTGTTTTCGTGCCGAATTCAGTTTCTCTTTTAAAGGAACACTCCACTATTTTTGGAAATAGGCTCATTTTATATCTCCCCAAGAGTTAAACAGTTGAGTTTGACCGTTTTTGAATCCATTCAGCCGATGTCTGGCGGTAGCACTTTTAGCTTAGCTTAGCATAGATCATTGAATCTGATTAGACCGTTAGCATCTCGTTTAAAAATGACCAAATAGTTTTGATAATTTTCCTATTTAAAGCTCGACTCTTCTGTAGTTACATCGTGTACTAAGACCGACGGAAAATGAAAAGTTGTGATTTTCTAGGCTGATATGGCTAGGAACTATACTCTCATTCCAGCGTAATAATCAAGGAGCTTTGCTGCCGTACCATGAGTGCAGCAGGTGTAGTGATATGACGCAGCGCCTGAAAGTAGTCCCCAGATTATTACGCTGGAATGAGAGTATAGTTCCTAGCCATATTGGTCTAGAAAATCACAACTTTTCATTTTCCGTCGGTCTTACTACACGATGTAACCACAGAAGAGTCGAGCTTTAAATAGGAAAATTATTGAAACTCTTTGGTCATGTTTGAGCGAGATGCTAACGGTCTAATCAGATTCAATGATCTATGCTAAGCTAAGCTAAAAGTGCTACCGCCAGACATCGGCTGAATGGATTCAAACACGGTAAAACTCAACTGTTTAACTCTTGGGGAGATATAAAATGAGTCTATTTCCAAAAATAGTGGAGTGTTCCTTTAAATACATTCGTTTTGGCTAGACTTATATAATGAATTAGAGCCCTGCACAGGCCTAAAATTTAGGCCCCGGCCCGTGTCCGACTGCTTATCAGAATTACCGACCCGAGTCCGTCTTTTTTTTCCCACTTCTCCCAAAACAGCTTATACTACTGTTTCAGCTATTAAAATACTTTACCTGCAAAGTGATTGTATTTCGTTTCGTTATTTTATTAAGTTAATTTAGAAAAACGTTTGGAGCATTTTTTTATTCGTTAAATGTAAGTTTTTGTTTTTTAAAGTAACGACCAAGCGGCCAGCGGCAGACAGTGAGCTGACCATAGCCTATGTTTGATCAATTTAGCCTTCTCAAATCATCACGACTTGTCTAAAATTAAATCTAGAGTTATAAAACAGCTCCACAATGTTAGTTTAAATGCTTAACCTAGATAAATGTGCACTGACGCATATCCAGTCGAGTGGAAGCTGAAGCGTGCTTTACAGGACATGGACGCACCAGAGCGATCACTTGCATTAGAAACATTTCAAAATACGCGTCATCTTTGCTCATAAAGGTAAGAGTAATAACCTACATTGTTCGGAACTGTAAAGGGTCTACTTTTATTTGAGTGCACTCAAAATATCAACAAAACATGCTTATAAAAAATAAAGCGATTTTGAGCAGGAGCGCTTCTGAAAAACTCTAAAGCGCATCCAATGAGACGACGGCGAGTCAGGATCATCATCAAATGCAGCTTTTCCCGAAGCATTGGGAACTTTTAGTAACCACGCTCCAAATTCTCCCTGATGCTCTGCATGGTCAACGGTCACCTGTATGCTAATGCGTGTGAATATGCGTTGCGTATTGCACAGGCCAGGGGTTTTCAAACTTTTTTGTCAGCTGAACCCCTTTGACATAAGTTGTTTACTTAAAGTACCCCATGATATTTTAAGTAAATATTTCAATTTAATGCATGTTTAACTTTAAAAACATTTATTTTTATCAGTTTTAAACTTCAGTAATATTTATATAGCTATTCTTATTACACAAAAAAATATTTAAAAAATCATATTACTATCATATTATTTTTTCGAAAATAATTTTTTAATACAGGGTTTTCCAAAAAGAATTATTTTTATACATTTAAGATTTAACATTTGTATAAACCTGTAACATTAATTTGCAAAAAACATTTTAAATAAAAAACTTTTATTATTATTAATTCGCTAATGATATACACTCATGTACCAACTCACAAACCCCCTGCAATTCCCTCACGAACCACCAGGGGTTCACGAATCCCACTTTGGGAAACCCTGCCATAGGCGATGTGTAATATTATAATATAATCAGTATTTCATACAGTAGCCATGTGTGCTCTGCGCGTATATGGGCACAATAAAAGGAGAGAAGCTAAATGAGCCGGAGTCCGACCCGAATGGACTCAGCGTGTCGGGCCCCGTCGGGACCCAACGGGCTTGCAGACCTCTATAATGAATGCCATTAGGCTATAATTGGTTTTATTTTATGATTTGTATATAGGCTATAAATTTGTACTATACTTTTATAGCTGCTTAGGCTCTATTTTTATGTTCCTTTGTTCTGAATACAATAAAATTTAAAGGATTTGCTGACAACTTCTGTTTTTTCTCTCAACGCAATTTTTTCTGATATGAGTCTAGGCCAGGGGTCACCAAGTTCGGTCCTGGAGGGCCGGTGTCCCTGCAGAGTTTAGCTCCAACCCTAATCAAACACACCTGAAGCAGCTAATCAAGGTCTTAGGTATACTTGAAACTTCCAGGCAGGTGTGTTGAGGCAAGTTGGAGCTAAACTCTGCAGGACACCGGCCCTCCAGGATCAAGTTTGATGACCCCTGGTCTAGGCTATAGCAGATTTTTTTTAAATCCATGCAGCAAATGTTTTAAAAATAGCTCGAAAAACTGCAAATTACTTTATTGCATTACAGATGCATTTCAGAACTTCATTCATTCAGAACTTGGGTAGCTTAAATGTATAAAACATTGTCATAAATTCGTTGTATTCCTATTTTAAAATACAAATTCATTGTTATAAGCCTACAGATCGCAGAAAATAGTTTTAGCGTAGCATGATTTATAGATAAATCATATCAGAGTGTCTTAAGTTTATAACAGCCTAAAATCCTTAAATACCTTAAAAAATGCTCCCTTTGCTCAGCTGTGCATACGATCTTAAATCAAATTTTGCCGGTGACGTGCAACAAGTTTATCATGTAGGATACGTGTTTTAATAAAGCTCAGGAGATATCACTCAAAGACCCGCCGCCGCCGCCGCCTTCAACTATTTTAATAGTGAGGCTACATGTGCTAATATGCTTTATATTACCTTTTTTTATTATTGCTATAGCCTATGTATTGTTTTATAATTATTGTGTTGTTGGAAATTGAAAAGCTTTAATTGCGAGTCATGTCCTTAATGCATAGACTATTTTTGACACATTTTTTGTCAGATCCATTGCTATGGTTATTACTTATTGCAATTTTGAGAGTAAATCTTTCATTTGTGGATGTCACTCCGAATACTTTGTAGAGTGTACGTGGCATTTGGTTCTCTTCGCAGCATGAAAAACAAAACTTATTCAAATTCTGAATGGATTATATATGGCAGGATTTCCCAAAGTGGGGTTCGTGAACCCCTGGTGGTTCGTGAGGGAATTGCAGGGGGTTCGTGAGTTGGTACATGTAGTGTATACCATTAGCGAATTAACCAAAAATAACAAATTAAATAAATTAAAAAGGTTTTGCAAATTAATGTTACAGGTTTATACAATTGTCATGTAAATGTAAAATCTTAAATGTATAAAATAATTATCTTTTTGGAAAAAAAAATTAATTTTTCAATAAAAAATGAATTTTTATAATTTTCTGAGTGTAATAACAATCGCTATATAAATATTACTGAAACTTTAAAACTGATAAAAATAGTTTTTAAAGTTAAACATGCAAATGCGCCATTAAATTATTGAAATATTTAAAATATCGGGGTACTTTAAGTAAATAATTTATGTCAAAGGGGTTCGGCTGACAAAAAAGTTTGGCATAGAAAGCTCCTTTTATAATAATTAAACAGCTGTCACCCATCTAGTTCATCGCTTTCTCACAAAGTTAAGTTATAATCAACGAATCTCTCTGTACACTGCACCTCATTTATATTATATTATATAATATATTATATTATTATATAGTATTGCTTCCATTGTCCTCGTTTGTAAGTCGCTTTGGATAAAAGCATCTGCTAAATAACTAAATGTAAAAAGTCATAACATAACACAAAATTCGACAGACTAAATCTGTTTTAATATAGAACTTGATCAATTTAAGTTATAATAATACAGGTTGTTAGTGTTTTGGTGAATGTCTGTTTCTGAGATCATAAAAAATTGTGCCTTATGAAAACGAAATGCCCCCCCATTGAAGATTTTCTGGCGACGGCCTTGAGTTGAAACCAATGTGACAATGAACAAGAAGATTTGCATGTACTCAAATATTTATTAGCATCTAGCAACTAGTTTGACAGGAAAGACAAGTCAGTAGACATCCAACTAACTAAGTAGCTTTTCAACTACACTTCAGTTAACTCTCATGAGCATCAGCAGACTGGTAGGTTTGGGTTAGGCTTAGCAGAATACGTTTGTGTACTCGCAAAGTTACTTCAGTCAGTTGAATGTCCATCATAATACGGTATTAGCAGACAGTGCATGCATAATTATTAGGCAAGTTGATATTCTGATCATATTTTTTCCAAGCACATTTGACCAATTCCAAATCAATATCAATCTTAGTAACTTCTAGTAATTTTGTATGCATTATAAGTGATATATAATTGTCCATGAAGGCTGGAAGTGAAAAACACCTTATATTCAGGTGTGAGTAATTATTAAGCAGGTTTTCTTTTACAGATAAAATGAACCGAAAAGAGCTTAACCTCAGATGGAAAAGTAAGAAATTATTAAATGCCCAAGAGAAATATTCAAAACTAATGCAATACTAGAATTTGCAAAGTTAAGGGGGTCAGCGGGGTCAGAAAAAAGAGAATATCAACTTGCATAATAATGATGCACGCACTGTAATGACTGCTAGTTAACATGGAGTTACTGATAGTAAGTAGAATTTCTAAAGTGGAGTATAAAGTATAAAGAACAGCATTTATTTAAATCTTCTGTAAATGCCTTTAGTGTCACTTTTGATCATTTTAATTTGACCTTGTTAAATAAAAGTATTTGTGTCCCTGGAGCACAAAAGCAGTCATAAGTAACACAGGTATATTTGTAGCAATAGACAACAATAATACATTGTATGGGTCAAAATTATCCATTTTTCTTTTATGCCAAAAATCATTAGGATATTAAGATCATGTTCCATGAAGATATTTTGTCAATTTCCTACCGTAAATATATCAAAACTTAATTTTTGATTAGTAATATGCATTGCTAAGAACTTCATTTGGACAACTTTAAAGGTGATTTTCTCAATATTTAGATTTTTTTGCACCCTCAGATTCCAGATTTACAAATAGTTGTATCTCAGCCAAATATTGTCCTATCATAACAAACCATACATCAATGGAAAGATTATTTATTGATTATTAGATGATCTCAATTTCGAAAAATTGACCCTTATGATTGGTTTTGTGCTCCAGGGTCACATTTGTTAAAAAAAGGATTTTTTGAATGGTAACGTATTATGGTTTCCACTAAAAATACGAAGAAGCACAACTTAATATTGTGCAATAGTTACACTAAAATCAAAATACTTGGAAGAACGGTTTTCCATTGATGACAAAAGCCCAAAACAGGCTTGTGTTGCTGATTGTTGTGTGTTTGACTGCACATGCTCTGTTACTCACAGGAACACTGTTGGGACACTCCTCAGCTGTGGGGTGCAGGAGGAAGTCCACTTTAGCAGGACCTCTGATGTAAATGCAGTTAGCAGCGACGTCCTCAGGCACAGACAAGATCTCATAGTGATGGTCAGTCAGCTGCTCCATCACCTGAAACCAAAAGCACTCTTAGATAACGTCATTATCGTAGCGATTATTTGACTTGCACACAGACTCACTCGGAGAGTTTTCTTGGCCCCGTCGCTGCTGCTGATGATGATGGTATCGGGGCCGGCCATGGAGCAGATGTTCTTCAGACGAGAGCCTCCACACACGGGCACGGTGGACACCGCAAAGTCCTGAGCACACACAGCACCAGACCGCTGTTATTTGCACTAAAAAGGATTCCCAAGCCATATCCCCAGAGCAGAATATCACAGGCTCCAGGCTGCTCTCTGTACACTTCAGTCAGTCAGTAACCACTCACAAGCCACAACATCCATGCACTGCAATGCCGTTTTTCACTATAATGCCGTTATACTTTGTCAATAATCCACTTTACACATTCTACTAACTACACTATATTGCCAAAAGTATTGGGTCACCCCCTTCTAATGAACAGGTTTATTACCGTTTACTGTAAATGCAGACCTTGAGCCAAAAACTCATCACCAAACACCTGTACATATGGGTTCAGTCATTTTAGACACTTACAAAACTGTTGCTACAGAGATGAAATAACATTTTTAAATACATGAATTATGTTCCCATCGTTGTTGCCACAGATTTGGAAGTGCATCTGTTCTAAAGAAAGGGGTGCCAATACTTTTGTCTATATAGTGTATGTACAAGTCATTGGTGTTTGGTGATGAGTTTTTGGCTCAAGGTCTGCATTTACAGTCACACCAGAGGTGTTAAACTGGGATTAGGACTTGGTTTTATGCAGACCAGTCAAGTTCTTCCACACTGACTCAATCAATCATTTTCTTTTTGAACCTTGTCTTATACACAGAGACATTGTCATGTTAGAATAGAAAAGAGTCCAAACTGTTGCTATAATATTAGAAGCACACAATTTCCTAGAATATCATTATATGCTTTATCATTAAGATTTGTACTAAAGTAGTCAAACCTGTTCATTAGAAGGGGGTGCCAATACTTTTGGCAATATAGTGTATAAGTAACTTTGCAACTACATGTCAACGGGAGACCATCCAAATAAAGTGTTCGCAGACTATCTCATAATTAACGCGAGCTCATTCTTACGGTTAGGAGAATGTCTAAAGTGGACTACTGCAATAAAGTGTTTCCAAAAAGAGAAGCACCTTGTGATCATCTGACAAAACAGCAAGAATTCAATTCAAAGCATGAATGAAACTCGTTATTAAAAAATAATAATTGATGATGTCTGCTAAATGATTAAGTAAATGTAAAATAATTGTTATCTACAAAGTATGCACAATGAGTCTTACATACAGAGGTTAAACTGGGATTTGTTATGTTTGGGGCTCTATTCACCGACTAGGGCCCTATGAAATGTGTTTTAAATTTTCCCAAATTGCATTTTTCTGGGTTTTAATGGTTAAATTAAATTTTATTAACCAAAAAGCATGTCTAATTAATTGAAATCATGAAACTTATACAAGTTAACAGCACTTTATTAAAAGTTTAACAAATCAAATTTTTTTAGGGCCATTTTTTTAATACTTTAAAAAATAAAATAAATCAGTTTTACTTTTTCTATTTTGTTAAATTCTGTGCTTTCCATTTTAATTTTTCTGGATTATATTTTCATGGTTTAATTAAATTTTAATAACCAATTTTTTTTTACAATGATAGGGCATCTGCACCATTCATTCACACAGACACATGCAGAACATGCAGGATTCATATTTAAGTGATGTTTTATTAACAAGTTTCGGGAGGAGCACGCGCAGATAATTAACACGGCCAATTCATCATCAGTAATCACACCGCCTATCCAATCAGCACGAGAGAGAATCCCTATAAATAATCAAACAGTCTTACCTTCATTATCTCTCGTCTTCCAGCGTCCCTCCACCACCCCGACTCCTCACCTTCAGCCCGTTTCTATCCCAGCACAGGGAGGAGCACTCGGGGGGAGCATTCTGGGTCCGGGCTACACGCCGAGCTCGGACCCCTCTCCCCGGTCGGGGGGAGTACCCCGGGCTCGGGAATAATTACCGAGCTCGGAGCCCTCTCCTCGGACAGCACGCCAAATATGCATAACCCTTTACTCAATTTATTATATGTAAGTGTGAACTAGTGAAATAGTATTTTGTGGTTCAATACTGACAGACACTAGTCCATATCGCCATTTGATTTAAAGGGTTAGTTCACCCAAAAATGTAAATGTGATGTTTATCTGTTACCCCCAGGGCATCCAAGATGTAGGTGACTTTGTTCTTCAGTAGAACACAAATGGAGATTTTTAACTCAAACCGTTGCAGTCTGTCAGTCATATAATGGCAGTCAATGGGACTCACGGCTTTGAGAGAGGAAAAAACATACACAGCCAAAGCCAAATTAAACCCTGCGGCTCGTGACGATACATTGAGGTCTAAAGACACGAAACGATTGGTCTGTGCAAGAGACTGAACAGTATTTATAGCATTTTTTACCTCTGATCCACCGCACGGTCCAACTGTCCTGAGCGCGTTCACACAACAGCCGGCGCGTGACGCGTCTTCATCTTCTTCTTCGCAGACTTATAAGTGCATTACCGCCACCTATCTCTCAAATGGACCATTGACACTCCTAATTGAGATTGTAGATAGAGTGTCAATGGTCCATTTGAGAGATAGGCGGCGGTAATCAAGGTAGGTTTATTTGTCACATACACAATCATACAGAGTACAATCAGCAGTGAAATGCAGGGATTACACTTATAAGTCTGCGAAGAAGAAGATGAAGACGCGTCACGCGCCGGCTGTTGTGTGAACGCGCTCAGGACAGTTGGACCGTGCGGTGAATCAGAGGTAAAAAATGCTATAAATACTGTTCAGTTTCTTGCACAGACCAATCGTTTCGCCGCAGGGTTTAATTTGGTTTTGTCTGTGTATGTTTTTTCTCTCTCAAAGCCGTGAGTCCCATTGACTGCCATTATATGACTGACAGACTGCAACGGTTTGAGTTAAAAATCTTCGTTTGTGTTCTACTGAAGAAACAAAGTCACCTACATCTTGGATGCCCTGGGGGTAACAGATAAACATCACATTTACATTTTTGGGTGAACTAACCCTTTAAGCGAATCGATTTATTCATTCAAAATCGGACAAATTCAGTGGCATTCTGAATTTAACAGTAAATTAAATTTTTATGACTGGATTCTGTCAGTGTTTTCCACATCAGGGAAATTACAGGGCCCTAACTGAATTCGGCCCCAGCCCAATTTAACCCCTGCATGTACAGCATTCTAATCAGCCAACGCTAACAGACCCAATTCAACGCTCACCTTGAAGGTGTCGGCCAAAACTTCTGCCCCACGGTGATTGGTGTGTTTCGAAATGCCCACAAAGAACTCTTTTCCAGTGAAGAGGACATCGCTTCCCTCCAGAGTGGCTCCAGCAGAGCCGCCCTCCTCGTCGCCCATCTCCAGCACCGTCAGCTTCAGCTCGCTCAGGACGCGCCTCACGGCCTCCGCCTGGAGAAAACACAGTGCTGAGCCCCAGTCACGCCCGAGTCTCCCGCAGCCCCGCGAGCGGCCCTTACCTCAGCGCGCCTCTGCTGCTTGAGGGGTCGCGTGACCAGCGCCGTGTCGCCCTGGATCACAGCCACGTCTTCGATCCGCCAGCTCTCGGGCAGCTCCGAGGCGGCTGGGATCTCGATCAGCTGCAGCCCCACCTTCTGCCTCAGCGCACCGGTCAGCACCCCCATCTGACGCTGAGCCTTCGCCAGGTCCGTCTGGAGCCCTTCTCCACCCTCCGCCAACTTCCCAAAGGATTCTGGGATACCTCTGACCACAGCATGAGTGAAGCAGCCGTACGGATATATGTTGGCCATGACGGCGTGTATATGAGCGTTTATGGCAAGCCTGAATGTTTGTGTGTGTGTGTGTGTGTGTGTGTGTGAGGGACTCTGATTCACAAACTGAGCAAGTCTGAAGTCTATGAAGGACAGTCTTGGAGTGGAAGTGAGTTGGAAGCCAACAGCAACTGGATCAGCAAATCATTCTCGACGTCCCTGAATCCACAGCTCCAGGAGAGTGTTTGTCCCTTTAATACTGCCTGAGACAGAGAAAATGAATTGAGAGAGAGAAAAAAACATTTTATAGAGCTATAGACCAAACCAATTAATGTGTGAATCTTTGGGTCTCTGAACCTCTAGGATCTAAAGTTGAAATGAATCAACCTGATGCCGTTTGAGAGCTAAATTAAAACCCTTCAGCAGAATAAATAATGTCTTTGCACCTCAAAGATCTTGTTATTTTTCAGTTGTCACATTAGTTTCCTGCTCAAGTACGCAGCTTTAAACCATTCAAGTGCATAACTGCACTGTACAAATAATTGAAAGGTTTTTTTCTACCTTGTATCTGTTATAAAATGTTTAACAGTACTTCTGTATATGATTTTAAATCTAAGTTACCGTCTCATCTTTTTACTCTTGCATTTAATTCATTATAGTTCTTGGTCTCATTTTAACTTATATTTAGTGTATTATTATTATTACCTTCCTCTTTTGTACAGCACAGTGATCAACTCTGAATAAATGAATGAAAATGAAATGAAACAGCTCTGTCGGTGAATTATGCACATTAACTTTTTTTTTTAAGTAAATGTTATGCATAATATTTTAGCACATGTGTGTGACAATATTAAAAGCAGCAACATTTACTTTGGTTCTAGCATGTAACCAAATCATCCATACTTTAAGAAATTTCTACATTTTAAAACAAACATATTTTGGACATAATCTGGTTTTTAAATTATATAAAAGTTACTCACTTGGGTAAAGTTGGTTTATATTCGCACATTCACAACATTAACACATTTCCAATTCTAATCAGCGGCATGTCAACCTACTAAAAAAAATCACAATCGATCAAATTGGGCAAGTATTGTTTTAATGTCATATTTACTTACCAATGTCCGCTGAATGTCCAATGCAAAGTAATTGAATGCAAAGTAATTGAATGCAAAGTAATTGAATGCAAAGTAATTGAATGCAAAGTAATTGAATGCAAAGTCCAAATGTACCAATATAAAACCAACTTTACCCAAGTAGCCTACAACTGTATCCACATTGTTCAGGAAAAACAAAAGCGATAGAACAGCTGAATCTAGAAGTGTAGCCTACAATCACAATACACCACTGCTTCCAAACAGACGAGAACACCCTACGAACAAAATATCTGTTTGGATAACATCTAACATGCTGTCGATATGTCTTCACCAAGCACGCAAACTCACTGCAAACATGAACAAAACACGAATGCATTGCGCTTTTCTCGAGATTCGAAGAAATGATACGCTTCTGTGAAGTCGCCGCTGATACACAAAAGCGGTTCAACAGTTGACCAAAGTGTCTCGTCCGTCAAAGTTGACGCCCTGTTGAAACACGACGAACCCGAGAAAGATACACCCTACCTTACACGATGAAACGCGTTAATTCGGATTGTTTCCGTGAACGCGCTGAGCTGTTTTGACCGCTGCGTACAAACACCACACCGTTATTCTCCTCTGTCCCTTCCCCCTCAGTCCATCATCCTGTCCAGTGTCCAGTCGCTTTCCTTTTCCTGACCAGAAGCGATCCTGGGGAACGCAGTCTTCCTACACTGTTGTTTTGTAACATTAGCCTACCTCTGAGCCAAAGTGAGATTTGCCAAACTCTAATCCGCATTAAAGACATTCCTGACCATCTTTCAGGAGTTTCCACTCACTCACCAGTGCTGTTGTGTACAGTGCCACACCTCCATCACTCTGTCTTTCCACAGTGTGGCTGGACTGGAAACTTAATTAAACTGTTCTTACAGATAGGGGGAAGAATGGAGGCACACTCATTCATGCAATTTTTTTTATTTATTTTTTATTTAATAAAAAATGTCAAACAATAATAACAAAACAAAGTACACTGTAAAAAAAAAAAAAAAAAGTTGGGCAAACTTAAAAGTTTAAGGCAACCAGCTTCAGCAGATTTTTGAGTTGTCTCAACTTCTTCTTTTAAGTTTATACAACAAAAAGTTGAGAAATGTGCTAAAAAAGTTGAGAAAACTCAAAAATCTGCTGAAGCTGGCTGCCTTAAAGGGGGGGGGGGGGTACAATGCTGTTTCATGCATTCAGAGTTGTTTACACTGGTAAAGAGTTGGATTCTCATGCTAAGCATGGACAAAGTTTAAAAAAAAAATTGGACATATAAGAGTATTTCTGTGCCAAAAATCTCACTTCCGGGTTCCTACAAGTTTCGGACAGTTTTTTTCGATCATTGTTCTTGATGACGTAAACGACGGTGGAACTCCTTATATGGGCATTTCTCCCGGAAGAACACGCCCCTGCACGCATCGACCGGAGCGAGAGCAGCCAATCAACACGCTTCAATCGGCAGCGCTGCACAGGACTCGCTCGGGAAGAATGTCTCTAAAGAAGTGTGTTTTTGGTTGTGAGGGAAAGATAACCTTGTTCAGCTTCCCAAAACAACCCAGCGTTACGTGAACAGTGGATATAGTTTGTTTTTCCGGGGCAGCAATGGAGTTCCTCAAGTGTTTTGTTGACGAAGGTTTTGTAAACAAGGCCCAATTCGACGCTGGATTTGCACATGGTTTAATACTGAAAGATGGAGCGGTCCCAGCTATAAAAGATCCCGGTCATGATTCAGAACTGCAGATGCTGAGTGAAACGGCATCAAATGTCTCTGTTTTGTTGGCGATCGGAGCAAGTGCTCGTCACTCTTTAGCTCCGCCCACGACACGCCTTCACTCTTTAGCTCCGCCCACACGGCACGCCTCCAGGAGCTCGGCTTTTTTCCGAGAGAATCGTAAATCTGTATCTTTCTTTTATAAATATGATAAAACTAAAGACTTTTTGGAGATATGAAGGATGCAGTACTACTCTATAGGTACTCAAGATTAACATGAGATTGGGTGAAACTGTGTGTGTTATGTCCCCTTTAAACTTTTAAGTTTGCCCAACTTTTTTTTTTTTACAGTGTAGAAACAGATAAAGAACAGGAAGAAAAGAAGAAAATGGGTGTTTAATACATTACAAACTGAAAAAATAAAATTGAGACTTACATGTTATTAAAGAAAGGAAAAGAGTTACAGACAGATACCGTTTTTAAGGCTTTTTGTTCTTAGAGAACTGGATTAATGAAAGGTATTGCTCAGATTCTTTTATCAAAACAAAAACGAGAGAGTTTGATGTGAAATTTATCAAGAAGCAAAATCAGATTCATAAAATGTTTTCTTTTAGATAATGTTCATACTCGACAAAACCCAACACTACATCCTTCAGGAACCGAATGCATTCATTATAAATGTTACTCCTAATGAAACGTAAAACATATTGCCAAAATTTCTTTGTAAATGGACAGTGCCAAAAGAGATGAACAACAGAGTCATCCCTAAAAGAGCAACTGGAGGAAATATCACTTTTTTGATTGTTTTCATGCAATGCTTTACAGGATAGAACTTTTGTAGGAAATCTCCTTTACTTTGTTAGTTAGTAGAAAAGTATGAGGAAGTGTTCATGCTAATATGTTGAGTGATTTCTGAGCTATGACACAGTTCTCCAGCTCTACATGTGTTCTGGTATCTGCAGCTGTTCTCTAATCCTCTCTTTTAATATGTAGGTCAGGTTTAGCTGTGTCCTCTGTCTCATCAAATCACAGATTATTTGTGAAATGTATCTGCCGGAGATGTTGTTTTGCTATTATGTGGTGGTGGGTTGACCTCAGACCCTCAGGAGGATTTGGGGGAATGCTTTCCTACAATTAAAACGTAGCTTTTTATAACTAAATGCATTTTTCGGGTGCATTTTACGAGCAAAATTAAGAGGCCATACCTCTTTCATTGACAAAACTGAACATAATAAAAATATTTTGCTTTGCATTGATTTTTTTGTATGTCTTTATATGTAAACACTGATCACTGACACAAAAATGTGCCTTTAATTTGACCTCAGTTAAGCTGATTGCTCACTAAAAAAAACAATGTTGTAGGTCGTTTTATTTTGATGTTTACTTACTTTTTAATTTGAGTTTTTAGTTGCAAAAATCACTTTTATAAGCTGTTTGAACACAGTTGTGTGGCCGCAGTGTGTGAAAACAACCAGCCTATAATGTTAAAAATCCACCAACTCATTCTTTTATAAAACCAATATATCATAAACAGTCTCTCCAAACGAGCTGTTTCAGATTCTCCCTCTGTTCACGTCACCGAGGGAACAAGCCCCGCCCCATTTGAGACGCTCTCTGCCCTATTAGCATAAACACAGCCCTGAGTGAGAAACTCCGCCTCCGCCATTACTGGAGATATATACACTGTCAGCACCAAAGAGGCTTTATGAGTGTTGTGTTTTGGGATGCACTAATGAACATAAGAGTCTCCATAATCTCCATCCATCTGAGTGAAATATACCTGAAAAAATCAGTAACGTCCCCTATATGTTTAGGAATTAATACCAACGCTTCGTGCACGAACGTCAGCTCCAGACAAAGTAAGTATAACGCGTTTGTTTTCCAAATTGTCTTTCTGAAAGAGCTTCTTGGCACTCTGTAAGGCTAATTGCTAAAGCTAGCATTGTCTCTGTGTTTTCACTGATGCCGTCTTCAAGTGCTATCAGAATGATCGTGAATAGGAATGTGGTAACGTTAGTTAAAAGTTGCATATGAAAGCAACGTGAGTCGATCGCTTGAAGTCGTCGAGCTCATAATCAGAAGTGGGACTTATAAAGTTTGTGATATGTTGATATCAGCTATGTTGTTATTTTCATCCCGCCGTGCTCCCTGTCTGTGTAATTCATAAACGTGAAATTATTATGCACAGTATAATCAGATGACTGACTTTGAAACCGAGTAGTTTTCTGTAAAGATAACAGGCTTGTATTAATAATAGTGTAATGTTTATTTGCAAAGGCTAGCACTGCTAATGCTTGAGCTCTTGAAGCTCCGCCCTCTTCTCCAGGAGCAACAGCTCATTTGCATTTAAAGCAACACACTCAAAATCAGAGCGTTTTGGCTCATACCCTAAAAGTGGCAATTTTAACAAGCTATAAAATGTATCTGTGGGGTATATTGAGCTAAAACTTCACATATACGGTCTGGTGACATCAGAGACTTATTTTACATCTTGTAAAAAGGGGTATAAGGTCTACATTAAGACCATCATTTTGTTCATTCAGACTGTTCAAGAAGGCGGGATTAATCACATGAACCATTCATAACTAATCATATCCGATCATAACAGGATGGAGGCATTTGCTCCTCTCACATGACTTTCCCCCATTCATTCCCCCACCAAACCCAGCAGGAAAAACAAGTACTAAAAATACATTTCTCCTGTGTTTTTGTACTTATTGTTCTGTAATTTTACCCTCTGCTGTCGCTTTAGAAAATCAAGAGCTTTATACACTTTGCATTGTTTTATTTTTGTGCTATTGATTATTTTGTCGTCCAGTTGTTTGAGGAGGTATTGCCTCCTTCGGGCCCTTGGAGGAAACACCCCTGCTGAACTTTAAAGTGGACTCAAACATCGTTTTAGTTGTGATAGTCTCAGTCCACATTTATTAAATTATTGCACATCTGTGTCTTATGACAGTGCAGTCTTATGACATGCTGCAAAAACTGCCATGAAGGGAAAATTAATTAGTACTACTATCATAGATTCTTACTATACTAATACAAAGTAAGGAAACAAGTTCTTTGGATCTGATATCAGAGCAAGATGATGATGGTGAAGTCAATAAAGCACTTATCAGATGAACAGATGTTAAAACGAATGGAGCATCGCTCATGTCCCAGTAAAAAGAGTCTAACAATGCTCTTGGCGAAAACTGCATTTATTAACGTTTATTGCATTAAAATGAAGTAACAAGAATTACATCAGCCAGATTGGTTACATCCATTTTTATCATTAGAAGAGTAAAATCTAACTCTAAAAAGTAGGCCTGGTTTCCAAAAAAACTGATTTAGACAAATGTAACAGAATAAATGTAGCATTCTTCTTTGGCACTCAACGGAGGCGGTCGCATTTTTTCTCACTCCCCGTCCTTGCCCTTTTTTCCCTCCCTGCCTGCTCTCTTGTATCGTCTCGTGTAATACTTGAGAGACTCTCTCTGCATTGCTCTCCAAAACTGGAAAAATTATGAATTTGATCAACTGGTCTCTCAACGCAATTGACACCATCTTCTCGACGAGAAGCTCGGGTTCTGGGGAACCTAACTGCCCTGACGGAACGTTCACCGTTGGCTACACGATGGACGCGTGGGACAGGTGGCGTGTTGTGTGTTTAGCGACTCTTTCCGTGAAGGACATTGAAGATATCTACCTATTCGGAACCATGATAACAGGTCTTCTGCTGATGGGATTAGGCTTTGCCCTGGGTTATCGAAGAATTCAGAAAACGGGAACAGCTGTTCAAAGCCTCACAAGGCTGCCCGTCATGATTGAAGCAGTGGGAAGAGCGGTCAGCATTGAGACTGAGACTATTAACCGCAATATGGATTCTATCATGGAGAAGCTCACGGCTTTGCAAAGGAAAATTGACGGAGACCAGAACGGACAAAAAGAGTAGCCGTGGAATTGGAATGCGGTTACTCGCCCTAAGTCTAAACAATCACAATCTTATCTTTTCCGGCTCCCCTCTACCAGCACTGGCCTTGGCCAAGGCCGCTGTTGGAAAATCAACCCTGAGAAGAGCACCGCAGGGAGACGCTCTCTGCGTTCCTCCCCCATTCTTCAGACACCTGCTGAATACACATACACACACATACACACATACTGATTATAAACTATTACACATACACATACACACACACATATGCATTCACTTCCCGAATCCCGATCCCACGCCTCCGTCGCTTTGAACCGCCAGCCTGACAAGCGGGTCTGTGACTAGCGCCGCTGGGTTAGCTGCTGGACCGGATGGCTGCTTGTTGGAGCTGGATTACCTCCCCTGTTGCAAAGTCGTGTGTCTATGGTGTATTATGTGCTTTTGTTGCTGAGGTGTTTTTCCTGTTCTCACACTGTACTCCCCAAGGAGCATAGTCTGGGGGTTATTTTTTAACCTCTCTCTCCTCTTGTTTGCTGTATTTTTCTTCAAAAAATCCCTGCATTTCACTGCTGATTGTAATCTGTATGATTGTGTATGTGACAAATAAACCTACCTTGACCTTGATTATTACCCGCTTTTGGTACTAAGCTCAGGATTTCATGGTATTCAAGTTTATTTTATTATGATTTCGACTAAAAGTTGCTTTGCCAAAACAACGCCGTAAAACACAAATCAAATGGAGATCAAAAACAAGCTTGGTTCATTATGAATCTGTGACAGGACAAATTATACAGGTCTAGATAATTCATGGGAAACCCTGAGGGTCCTAAATACACAAAACTGTGTGTAAACGTTTTCTCACTCATTGTGCATTATGATGCATTATTTGTGCTTCATCAGTCCTCATTCATGGAATGGGTGGTTTTTAAGAATTGGTAAAAGTTTATAGACCACATGGAATTCATAAATGGGTTCTGTAGCTTTTAGTTCCCGTACATCTAAGCTGATAAGAAAGCTTTTAGCAGATAACACATTTCAAAATTCCAGTCTTATGGTGATGATACACACCAACATTTCTCAGTGTATCTTCACATTTACTCTCCCTGAAAATCTGACTAAAATGCTCTCTCATGCACTTGCGGGTGTGTCCAAATTTGAACAATAAAAAGCTCTCATGGATGAATATCACTCCCTGTAATAGCTGCCACTGACAAGCAGCAACCAATAGAAACTTGGTTCATGGTTGTGAAGTAAACCAAATCCTATAGTCTAATTAATCCTCAGCCCTTCACTGTGTCTCTCCCTATTTGCCAACTTAGCAATTGTGTTGCTAAATTTAGCAACTTTTTAGACTACCCTAGCATCTTTTTCTTCCAAAAGCACCTAGCAACAAATTTAGCTATTTTAAAAATGTATTTGGCAACTTTTAGCAACTTTTGATAAGTGACTCGAACGATAAAAAGGCACACATTTACCATCCAAATTACACAAAAAGACAAAACCAAAGATGCCAAGCAGTACACACACCACGTGAATTAAGTTATTTTATTTTTAAGTGCTATTTGCAATTGTTTTATTTTATAATATTTTGTAATTTAATAATTGTTAATTTATGAAACACTTTGTTAGTAGCTTGTACCTGCGATTGTTGATCAGTTAGTACACTGTAAGAAAAAATATCTACAAAAATGGAAAAATACTAGTAATTTTCCAGGACATTATCCGTTATCCATTGCAACCCTGTAACCTGAAAACACATATTACAATGCATAATTAAAAATGCAGGTAAAAAAAACCTTATTAGTAGATTGTGCCCTATTTTACAGACTTTTCTTAGAGTGTAGCATACTAACTAACTACTAATACACCTCTTAAAAATATAATTGTTCAGAATGTGCAGATTTAGTTATTTACTAGCTAACAAAAAATAAATAAATTGTAATTGTTTTCAATAATTCAATGCATTTAATAAAAATGGTTATTTGCATTTTAATATCATATGCATTTATATTATTTTACGAACACATCTAAATTAATTTTATTCACATAAAATATTTTTTTTTGCTGAGATTTAATGTAGTGACACAATTTTGCAGCGCTGGGAAGATCTGAAAACCCTGCGGTAAATAAAACTGCACCCATTAAGGCAATTTTATTGGACCTTCAATGAAATGAGTCAGTCATTGAAAATGCTGTATTATACACAACAAGTTAGCACTGGTGCTGATACGGTCCAATAGCAACAGGACTGTTTGCATCGCTCCACTTGTTTGTGTTTGCACATTTCAGACACGCTGATGCTGATTTTGGAGATTTAGGTGATTTTTTTTCTGCTGGTTACATCAATGTGCCAGAAGGTGGCATCTAGTGACTTAAGGTCCGTTACGTAACACCAAGGACGATAATGATAATGATAACTATAACCAGTGGTCGAGTTGTACCAAAATTTCAGGGGGGATGGTGTGGTCGGAGTGGGTCCTGTTGTGTGGTCCTGTGGCTAATTTTACACAATGATTACAAAATTGGTCTCATTTTTAAAAAGGTTTCTATTTAACAAAAAATTAGCCTTATTAAATTAACTATTATTTATACGTTTTGTTTTCCTTCTGGGGCCTGAAATAGAGAAATTTTGGTCAATACTGATAGTTAAACAATATTTTGCTGAGTGTGTTTTTGTGCTAGCACCTTGGCTGGTTTAGGTCTGTCATGGATAAATAAATATGACAATAAAACCGCCAGTAGGTGGCAGCAAGTCTCTGTTTTAATAAACGACTTACTGAATCACTCAAATCAAACGATTCGTTCAAAACGGCTGATTCAATAGAAACGAAACAAGTGAGACCATCTGAATGAACCGTGAATCACTGACTCATTCGATTCGTTCAAAAACTGATTCATTCACGGAATGAAACACCGTGTTGTTATGCACTGTTGTATAAAACTAAAAGCACATTTGTGCTCGCGGCCTCGCGCACATGTGCTGATATAGCCTACAGAAAATATTGCTTGTGCAATGAATATAAAAACGTAAAAACTCATACATGGGTATATTTGGTTTCATTGTTGGAATTATAAGGGCATTCTAACTGTATTCTAATGGGCTTCATCGCGCAGTGAATGCTTTTTGGACTCTCAAGACGTGTCTTTTTTATTTTTATTTTTTTCAAAGTTGGATAATGTCATCTCTCCTTCAGTCCCTCACAGTCACACACACGTCAGGAGAATGTCTTTAAATTCTAATCAAGGTTCAAAAGTTGCGCGAAAAATTACGAAATTGCTTCTGCTTGTGCGCAGCTTGTTACAGTACTGAGTTCTGATTGGCCAATCTCTGTTATTTAGTTCATAAATGATCATAAGTAGAGAATTTTAACATTTCAAGTGCATGATAAAGGCCATTGCACACCGAGTCCGAATTTTTCGTCCGAAATTCGAAAATTTCGTCACGTTGAAAAATAAATACCACCTCACGTTATGTCAATCACGTTTACACACTGCCTCCGAAATTTTCGTCCGTCATAAAAAAATTAAAAAATAAAAATAAAATCGGGTTCGATTTTTTGCGTTTTTCGCATCCGTGGCAAGCATTTTGAGGTGTTTTGACAGTTCAGAGCCACCGTAGAAGCGAACGGCAAAATCCAGAATGGCGATTGTCAAATTCATCCACTTCGTCTCGCAGCACAAAGCACTGTATATAGATCCTTGCACACTGAGTTCACAGAAATTGGTGGTCTTCTTTTTAATATGTGGCTCTAGTATCGCTAGCAAAGCATCAAACTAAGCCACTGATGTCCTGAAGTAAACTTTGAATCACCCGTGATAATCCCGCTGCTCCTTAATAAGGAGAGGAACTCTCCATCCTCTCTATATTTTAGGACTGGATGGACCCAATATTTATTTTCTTTTTCTTTTTTTAGGAAGCAAGAGAACAACAAAATCATCCTCAATGCTTGAAGACTCTGTTTAGTAGGCTAACGTTACTGTTTTGCGAATTTTTTCGCAACGGATTAATTAATGCATGGTTTTACAGTGGGATGCTTTTAGTAATTTTTTTTCGACCAGGGGGATTGCATCCCCCCGCATCCCCCCTCAATTCTAGCCCTGACTATAACGTTAACGATACAGTTTTAAAAATCGTTCTAAATTGAAAAGAACAACCGAGTCCGCGCCACAACTATAATGATAATGGCACAGAGGAACAATATTCACTTTCAAAAAATTTTTTGTTGGCAAAAAACATTGACAGCACCTAGAGACGACCTCTACAGCCCTGAACGTCAGCGGAGACCAGGACACCTAGATGAGCCCCAGAGACAGACCCCCAGTGAGGACCCCGTCACCTAGACAGCCATCAGGAAAAGACCTCGGCAACCAGTTGAGCCTCCAATCTGACTTTGCAGCAGTTGGAATTGAACTGCTGTGTCGTCTGGCCAGAGGAGAAATGGCCCCCCGACTGAGCCTGGTTTCTCCCAAGGTTTTTTTCTCCGTTCTGTCACCGATGGAGTTTTGGTTCCTTGCCGCTGTCACCTCTGGCTTGCTTAGTTGGGGACACTTCATTTCCAGCGATATCGTCGACTTGATTGAACAGAAACTTTTTGAACTGAACTGAGCTGGACGATGCCATCACTGAATTCAATAATGAAATGCCTTTAACTGAAAATTGAGTGTTTAATCTTGTCATTTTACATTATTGACACTATTTTCCCATTTTGATATTGTGCAGTTGCTTTGTCACAATTTGTATTGTTAAAAGCGCTATATAAATAAAGGTGACTTAACTTGACTTGACTTGACAGCCATTCAGAATGCATCCTGCTTTAACGAGCTTGAGGCGAACTCGTGAACCACTTTCAATAAAACATTTGCATTCGTTTTGTAAATCATTTTCTATGCATGTTTAAGCTGTTCTGACGAGCTTGTGGTGTTTCAAGCGCTTCGAAAAACTGAATCACTTTGCGAAGCTTTGTTTCTCCCAACAATAACTTCTTGTTTATTGGATTGCTAAAGCAATAAAAGCAATATACGAGCAAGTCATGCTGTGGGTCTGAATCTGCTGAAAGGGCTCCTATTATGCTTTTTCACTTTTTGTATTTTACTCAGTGTGTAGTGTGTATGTTTGGACATAAAAAGATCTACAAAGTTACAAATCTCAAAGTCCACTCCAAAGGGAGATATGTCGTTTTAAAAAAAAATCCCTTTTCAAGAACTACAACGAACGGTTCGTTTGGACTACAAAGTTGTTTTCCTGTATTTGTGACATCACAAAAATAAATCCCGCCTATGGAAATGTGAATGGTTGGCGGGTGGGGAGAACGCTTGCTTGAGCACTGCATGTTTCAGAATCAAAACCCGGTGCGGGAGTTTTTATATCACTGTATTTCTGATGGAAACCAACTGTTTTCAGACAATTATGGATGTCATTTTCATTTCATCTTGCATATAATGTCTGATAAAGCAGCGTTTGTGAGTGGAGCTCTGCTTTGTGTACAGCGTTACCGTGGAAACCGAGCGGAGCTCTGCTTTGTGTACAGCGTTGCCGTGGAAACCGAGCGGAGCTCTGCTTTGTGTACAGCGTTACGGTGGAACCCGAGCGGAGCTCTGCTTTGTGTACAGCGTTGCCGTGGAAACCGAGCGGAGCTCTGCTTTGTGTACAGCGTTACGGTGGAACCCGAGCGGAGCTCTGCTTTGTGTACAGCGTTACCGTGGACACCGAGCGGAGCTCTGCTTTGTGTACAGCGTTACCGTGGAAACCGAGCGGAGCTCTGCTTTGTGTACAGCGTTACCGTGGAAACCGAGCGGAGCTCTGCTTTGTGTACAGCGTTACCGTGGAAACCGAGCGGAGCTCTGCTTTGTGTACAGCGTTACCGTGGAAACCGAGCGGAGCTCTGCTTTGTGTACAGCGTTACCGTGGACACCGAGCGGAGCTCTGCTTTGTGTACAGCCTTACCGTGGAAACCGAGCGGAGCTCTGCTTTGTGTACAGCGTTACCGTGGACACCGAGCGGAGCTCTGCTTTGTGTACAGCCTTACCGTGGAAACCGAGCGGAGCTCTGCTTTGTGTACAGCGTTACCGTGGACACCGAGCGGAGCTCTGCTTTGTGTACAGCCTTACCGTGGAAACCGAGCGGAGCTCTGCTTTGTGTACAGCGTTACCGTGGACACCGAGCGGAGCTCTGCTTTGTGTACAGCCTTACCGTGGAAACCGAGCGGAGCTCTGCTTTGTGTACAGTGTTACCGTGGAACCCGAGCGGAGCTCTGCTTTGTGTACAGCGTTACCGTGGAAACCGAGCGGAGCTCTGCTTTGTGTACAGCGTTACCGTGGAAACCGAGCGGAGCTCTGCTTTGTGTACAGCGTTACCGTGGAAACCTTGCTCTCTCCTGCTCCAACAGCGCCTCCCGCTGGCAGATAATTAATTTGCATATATATGCTGCCACAAATAGTGTAAGTCTGTGGGACTATGGTATAAATAAATTCAGCTGTATAACAGTTTCACTGCAATTCATGTTATAATGTTAAAATTAAAGAACAATAAACATAATAAATATTACCGTTGCACTTAAGTTATCTGTACATAGTAAATGCACTTTATTTCTAAGCGGTTGTTGACATCCTATCTAAAACATGATTTAGCCAAAAAAACAACACAATAACGTTACCACTTTAATATGTCTTGCAATATCCGTGCATGCAAAGGTTCTGCGCGATCCTCTTGTTCAATATTCTCGAGGTCTGAATTGATATGGCAATATTGACAAACTGTTTTGGCAAGGGGCGGGGCATCTGAAACACTGTCTAAGCTGTTCACCAATCACAACGCACTGGGACAGATAACCAATCACAACACATTTCGTGTTTCGGAAGGCGGGGCTTCATCAAACCCGGAACTAATCGAGCCGTTTGTGTCAGGCTGGGGAGAAAGGTATTGTAATAATGTAAATTATGTGAAAAATAATGCGATTTTCGAACCACCAAGCATGAGAGCATGTTCTAGTACACCCCAAAACAACATCAAGACTTTGTAAAAGAGCATAATAGGAGCCCTTTAAGTTGTGAGGTATCGAATAATGCTATCTCAACAGCACTATTTTCCACTGATCATATAAAAACGTTGTTTTACCACAGTGTAACCAGCACTTTAATGCTTCTTTAAAAATGAATCGCTGCCTGTGATTTCACCACAGATATAAAGGTTAGGATTTGTCAGTAGTAGTACAGCAGTGAGTGTATAGTAGCACCTTTACTTGTTAGTGTTTAGGATCTGAAGGAGCGTTTAGGCCCAGGACATGATAATAATATATGTTTAATTTATATAGCGCCTTTCCCAAGCTCAAGGACGCTGTACAAAAGCAGAAACACAGTAGACAGTCGATTCACATAATCGTAACAGTCCTTTCACAATCAATTAATCAGTTAAGTGGATAGTTAAGGATAGACATGATTGCAGTTGCATATCATGGTACAATTATGTACAGAAAATAGAGATACAGACATAGTACAAGTAACAGTAGAAACTTAAAGTCAATAAGTAACAAACAAAGAATAGAAAATGCAACAAAAATAGACAAACCGTAAATACTCCGAGAGAATCACAGCTGGTAGTGTAGGATGAGAGGAGTGTCTAAAGAACATGATATGACTGGAAATATTGGGTAAACAAGTAGGTTTTGAGTTGTGATTTAAATACAGAGAGATAGGTTATTGTTATTATTATGAGGCCTGATACACAGACAGCTCAAAATGACACAGCCATGACTCCAGAGGAACGGAGCAACAGATCGAGACAGAGACTAGCAGAGGATAGACAGGATTAAAGAACAGGCCATCTGTCCATCCCTCGTTTCTCAAGCAAAACCAGCAAACAGACTCTCGGTGCAGTCGTGTCCTCTTTGGCTCCACATGTATGTGCTTGATTGTGTTGGGAGTGAGCAGTGTCAGGCCACTCTGAAATATCTTCATGCTGTGTCTGTGTGTGTGTGTGTGTGTGTGTGTGTGTGCCTCTGGCATAATCACTAGTAAACCGTTTATCGTGACTGTGTCACGCTTGTGTCACAAGGTTGCTGTCATTTGATTTCCCTGCGGCGCTGCATGCCTGTAATTTGGAACAAACAGGCTGTGCATTTGTTCGTTGTTGTGCTCACAAACACACATATACACTGCTTTTTTTAAGCTGTAGTAGTGGTGGCACCTGATTATAACAATTATGAAAATTTATCATTTGCCTGTCGTAAAAAAAGATGTCAGATGTTCTGTGTTCACTGCGCCGACAGACTTTGTCTGATCAGCGTTTGTCTTTGTTGATTGATTGATTGATTGATTTATTTAGTCATTTAGTAGACGCTTTTGTCCAAAGCGACTTACAAATGAGGACAATAGAAGCAATCAAAACCAACAAAAGAGCAACAACATGCAAGTGTTATGACAAGTCTCGGATAGCCTAACGCAGTACACGTAGCGTTGTTGTTTTTTGTTTGTTTGTTTTTTTATAAAGAAAACAAGTAGATAGAATATAGAAAAAATAAATCTTTTTTTTTTTTAAGAAACAAGTAGATAGAATAGAAAAAAGAAAGCTAGTGATATGCTAAAAAACAAATGCATAGTGAAAGCTGTGATTGATCTAGTTGAATCTGCATTTGCGGGGTCTTGTTGTGTCTGTCGGTGGCCTTTAATTGAGGCCCTGACTCCAGTTTAGTTCTCAAGTGACCGCCACTAAATCAAATTAAACCGCCAGGGTGGAGTCCAAGCCCACCACAATCCCTTTGTGATTTCAGCAACAGCAAACCAAAAGCTGTGGGAGTTTCATCGTGACATCCATTTAGATTCTGACTCCATCAAACTCAATATTACATGCCTGGATTAGGAAACTGCTCAATTTGATCTGGAAGAATAGGAAAGGTTGACTCTCCTGGCTTTTTGGCGACCAGAAGGATCATGATGAAATCTGAAGGATCCCTCCTCATCCTCATCGGCTGTCTGCCTTTAGCAGGTAGATGCATCTAAACATGGAGATTATTATTCATTCAACCTAAGATACTTATCATTTTTATGTCGCCTCTCTGAAGATGATGTGCTTGGTTGGTGTAGTGCTGAATGTAGGTACACTGTAAAAAGTGATAAATTGACTTAACTTAAAAAAATTGAGGAAACCCGTTGCCTTAAAATTATTAAGTAAATAATAATAAAAAAAAGTTAAGTGACAATTGACAATTCACTTAACTTATACTTTTTTATTATTAATTACTTAATAATTTTAAGGCAACGGGTTTCCTCAATTTTTTTAAGTTAAGTCAATTTATCACTTTTTACAGTGATAAGAAGCCTATTTATGAAATATTGTGTGTCATCAAGCAACACGCAGACTCAACCAGAGTAAAACAAGCAAAGTTTCACAAAAGTAAAATATTTCATTGTGTTTGGGGCAAATATCTGCTTGAATGCTGAATTTGGGGGCTGTAGCTAACTGCTGTAATCACTGTAAAAAAAAAAAATTGTTGTTTCAGCTTAAAATAATTTGTTACCTCGCTGACTTAAATTTTTTAGTTTAGTCAACTAAAATATTCCAGTTGTCCCTTAAATTAACATTGAGTATGTTAAAATTTCAAGTTGACTGAACTAAAAATTTTAAGTCAGCGGGGTAACAAATTATTTTAAGTTGAAACAACTTTTTGAAACATTTTTTTTTTTTACAGTGTAAGAGTGATTTGCTTTAAGCTGGAGCTGTTTTCTAATTATAAAAAGCATCACTTTGAGTTTTTGCCATTCAAGGCCTAATGAATGAGAGTACAGACTAAGAGTCCTAATTAACATTGAGTATCTTATCAGTATCTTCTTAATTCACATGTTTGGAATGAATCATGCACAACTCTATCCCATAACAACTGCTAAACGTTTCAATACCTTGATTGCATGTGGCTATTCAGATCTAGTGTCCTCTAGAAGAATTACATGTGACCCCAGGTCTCCTCTACTTTGGCTCTCAAACCTTTGAATTTAGCTAAAAGAGGTGTAGACACAAAACCATGGGTGAGGAAGGGTGAACGGGATCAGGACTCAAACCTTGCTCCCCATGTGTTAATGGGGCACACAGACCACTGCACCACTGCTCTGACATCAGGAGACAGTTGCATAAATTGAGGGCTAGATTTTCTAACAGCTTGTGTGACTGCAAACCCTCTTTTGGTGTTAAAAACGGTCAGGATTTACTAAAGACGTGCAGTGAAAAATTAGTGATGCAATGGCCGTGTAGACATCTGTGTGGATGACCTTATTGCATATGCATTTGTAGAAGTGTCCCATTCAGACGCCCTTTCAGGAGAGTATTTAAAAGAATTGTGCAACCTGATTTACCAAGGTTTACGGTAGTCCATTCACTGGTATTTGCTCCGTTATTCACCACCCTGCATTAACCCATTTTGCGCTTGACGTGGCTGTGATTGTTGATGCCAGGAGGAGGCACTACAGAGGACAGAGAGCGCGATAGAAGGGAGAGAATTAATTTATTTGGAATGCAAGAGGAAGACATTATCTGAAATATACTTATGCAAATTTGTGCTGCTCTTGGTTTTGCATTGGTCATTATGGAAATTACATATTTGTTCTCAGTAAATAACCCGCAGAACTTTCCACTCCCGTCAGCGCTTTTATGAGACTGTGCTCTCATGCTATTTTGCCTTTTTGTTTTTAGTAAATCTATGTCCCTAGTCCCTAGTCTCTATGTTACGACTGTCTTAAGAAGTAGTCTGACCAACTAGCAGCTCACCAAGGGGCAGTGAGTCTTATTATTCAGATTAGAACAGTGTAAGTTTTTAGGTAACCAACTTAAATTATGACCAGTTTTAAAGGGGTCATGAACTGA
Source organism: Schizothorax lantsangensis (assembly GCA_027422415.1). Classification (NCBI taxonomy): domain Eukaryota; kingdom Metazoa; phylum Chordata; class Actinopteri; order Cypriniformes; family Cyprinidae; genus Schizothorax; species Schizothorax lantsangensis. Next base: position 37,840,207 of record CM049844.1, read on the forward strand.
GAAAACAAAATTCCCTTGATCTTTTGACATGTACATTGTACTATAAAAATATCCTTTAAATTTCAGAACTCAAAACTTTCTCATTAGTCTAAAAACAGCTTCTACATCACTGCCTGTTCAGCCCCGCCCACCGATTGTACATCACTGCCGGTTTAGCCCCGCCCACTGATTCTACATCACTGCCGGTTTAGCCCCGCCCACTGATTCTACATCACTGCCTGTTTAGCCCAGCCCTCTGATTCTACATCACTGCCTGTTTAGCCCCGCCCACTGATTCTACATCACTGCCGGTTTAGCCCCGCCCTCTGATTCTACATCACTGCCTGTTTAGCCCCGCCCACTGATTCTACAGCACTGCCTTTTTAGCCCCGCCCACTGATTCTACAGCACTGCCTGTTTAGCCCCGCCCACTGATTCTACATTACTGCCTGTTTAGCCCCGCCCTCTGATTCTACATTACTGCCTGTTTAGCCCCGCCCACCGATTCTACATCACTACCTGTTTAGGCCGCCCTCTGATTCTACATTACTGCCTGTTTAGCCCCGCCCACTGATTCTACATTACTGCCTGTTTAGCCCCGCCCACTGATTCTACATTACTGCCTGTTTAGCCCCGCCCTCTGATTCTACATTACTGCCTGTTTAGCCCCACCCTCTGATTCTACATTACTGCCTGTTTAGCCCCGCCCACTGATTCTACATTACTGCCTGTTTAGCCCCGCCCTCTGATTCTACATTACTGCCTGTTTAGCCCCACCCTCTGATTCTACATTACTGCCTGTTTAGCCCCGCCCTCTGATTCTACATTACTGCCTGTTTAGACCCCGCCCACCGATTCTACATCACTACCTGTTTAGGCCGCCCTCTGATTCTACATTACTGCCTGTTTAGCCCCGCCGACTGATTCTACATTACTGCCTGTTTAGCCCCGCCCTCTGATTCTACATTACTGCCTGTTTAGACCCCGCCCACCGATTCTACATCACTACCTGTTTAGCCCCGCCCTCTGATTCTACATTACTGCCTGTTTAGCCCCCGCCCACCGATTCTACATCACTACCTGTTTAGGCTGCCCTCTGATTCTACATTACTGCCTGTTTAGCCCCGCCCACTGATTCTACATTACTGCCTGTTTAGCCCCGCCCACTGATTCTACATTACTGCCTGTTTAGCCCCGCCCACTGATTCTACATTACTGACTGTTTAGCAAACAGTCTTTGCTTTGCTTTCTTTCTGATCCCAACGTTAGGAAAGAGTGGACGAACTTTATTTTTAATAAAGATCCAGACCACGTCAGTAAGAACTCGGTCATTTGTTCACTTCATTTTACCACGCATTCGTTTACAAACAAGGCACAATTCGAAGATTGAATCTGATAGATGATGCTGTGTGACTATATTGGATCTGACAGTAATGTCGCACAAGTGTGATTAACTGTTTTTATTACGTGATCACTATTGCTTTGTCCATTAAACAGATCGTTTGATATGAATATTTATGTGTTTTTGACCTAAATCACAGCAGCGTCCATCTGTGAGGAATGTAGGCTGTCAATCATACACAACTATTAGCCAATCACAGCACAGCAGTGGGCGTGTCTACAATCCTCCATGCCTATTCAAACAGAGCGTTCTGATGAGGGGGTTAAAAACAGGACAGAAAACAGACTATTACTTCTAAATTATGTTGTTTTTTTAATGTAAAAGCTTGATAACATTATAAGTGGACCTCAGAGAGCAGTACAAAATAAAAACAGAGGCAGTTCATGACCCTTTAAAGAAAAAAAAAACATTAGATGACTAACATGTAAGACTAGTCTAAGCATTTTATGTATCAGATGCCGATTCTGAAACATTCACTGACTATCCTCCCTCTCTTGCAGTGTTGTCCTTGAGATGCTACACATGCATGTTTCCAGCCATCTCTCCTCTGGACTGTCTGAAGTTCCCCCAGGAATGTCCCGTGGGTCAGCGATGTCTTGCCAGCACAGCTGTAGGAGTTAAAGGTCAACTGAAGCGCACACTGCGCAGACAGTCACTGCACTATACTGACTGATTAACAAATGCAGCAAAAGAATGAATCAGCTGAATATTAATCAGCACCGTCTGTGGGATCCTGATTTGATTTACTTTCCCACACCATCACAAGATACTTACATGTGTGTGTGTGTGATGGAAGGTGTGGGAAAGTATAGTGAAAGTTTGTTCTGAGTATGAATTAGAGGAGTTCTGCACTTGTGAGTGAGTAACAGGGTGTTCCCTAACAAGCCGTCTGGACCTGATTTAACACTGCATAACACGTTTAGTTTTGCAAACAGGGTGTTTACTATCAACAAAGTCAGGTATATACTGTCTGGCCATTCTAGCCATATGAAATCGATGATCTGAAAAATATGTAAAATGATAAGCGACAGGTGATTTATTTCTTATTTATTTGTGTGGCAGGAAAGCCTGTGGCTGTCGATGGCACAATAATAGTCCAGCATGCAGCATGTTGTAGCTTGTTCAAATAATGATACAGTGTTTATTTCCCATGTGCTGTTGACTATAATGTGTCTTGTTTACTTGATAATAACTGCCTGAAATGAAACACCTGAATGTCTTTTTAAGATTCAATGTCACAAGCTCACAAGCAGCACACATTGTAACAGCCTGGAAAAATTCAGAGGCTTATATGATGCAAAAGTAGATTCGTTTTAAAATATTACCTGTATGTCATTAAACAGGCAAGTAACATTGAAAAGATTCATTTATAAATGTTAATTGATCTCAACTGCATTTATGAAGAAAATAATACTATAAGTCCATTTGTGGTGGTGGAAATAATTTTGTTCTGGTCTGGCTATAACATCACAACACACTGCAAAAAATGGCTTATTTTACTTAGTATTTTCTCTTGTTTCTAGTCAAAATATCTAAAAAATCTTAAATCAAGATACTTTTACTAGATAAGCAAAATGACTTAAGATATTTAGTCTTGTTTCCAGGGAAAAAAAAAACTAAATTAAGGGCATTTTGCTTAAAACAAGTAAAATACTCTTGTTCTCTTTACTTGTTTGATGCACTTAATTTAGTCTTTTAATCTTAATATTAAGACTAAATATCTTATGTCATTTTGCTTATCTATTAAAAGTATCTTGATTTAAGAATTTTTAGATATTTTGACTAGAAACAAGACAAAAATACTAAGTAAGATAAGCCATTTTTTGCAGTGCATGAGCACAATCACAATCTTATACTGTCTGAATAGGCACAGCAGGTTTGTGAAGTCAGACAGTGAATTACAACTCAGCTGTCACACAAGAAGCATTTGTAAATTCACACCACGTGTAGTTCTGGTGGAACTGTGTCACATACATGTGACATTGAGCTTCATGTTTGCTGAAATATTTTTGCAGTTTTTTTTTGTTGGTGCAAAACCACATCAGCAATGATAAATACAGCTGGAAAAAAAAACAATAGAACCATCACAGAAAATTCTAATGGTTTCCACTACAAATACCATTACAAACTATCAACCTTTTCTGGTTTTCTGTAGTGTGTTGTGGGGCATATTCCATTAGGACTTATTGGTTTTAACAATCCACCAATAGAAGGCAACCAATTACCAGTAGAGACAAACAGGGTCCATTACAGTTCCCATTAAAACCCATTATAACAGTGATGGTGTCTATTGTTTTTTTCAGGTGCTGAAAATATAGTGAAAAGCACACTGTGATCTCAGCCCCTTGATTGGGACGCCCTGCATCAGCATTGAGACGTGATGTTTGTGTGTGTGTCCAGGGTCAGTGTCTATTGTGCTGTACGAACGGAGCTGTGCCCTGCCATCACAGTGTGACGTGAGCGGAGAGAAACACGCGGCAGGAATACACTTCAACTACACCAACGAGTGCTGTGACACAGATCTCTGCAACACTGCAGCACCCCTCAGCTCCCTCCGCTGGACAGGAGCCGTGCTGAGCCTCTGCGGGCCGGCCCTCCTGCTCCAGCTGGGATGAGGAGCTCTTACTCTCACATGAGGTGCTACTACACCATCAGCAAAGAGATTCAGAAACACCACCACATACTAACACCGTCTGTTTAAAACCAACGCATCTGCTCAAATCTGACATGCACACAAGACTGAAACTGTGAGTCCATCTACGCACTTTCTTGCAGACGTCATGCTTGAACGGAAGTGCCTGCAAACACACACACACCCAAGCACGCACGCGCACACACACACACACACACACACACACACACACACACACACACACACACACAGACACAGAGTGAGTCTCATGAGAATGAGTCATGTATGCTCAAAATACTGAAACTCTTCTTCTAAACCCACACATCTGCTAAATCTAACAGCTAATTTGCATTATTTTTGCTATAAATACTAATGACAGTAACTTTTTTTTGTCATTTTTATTAATTCTAGAAACACAAATGCATATTTTTCATATGAACAGGCTGTGTTCCAGAGGCTGTTCCATTCCTGTAGAGCACAACACAATATTTTCTGTCCTTTTTTACTTATTTTTCAAGTTTTTGAATTAATTTAATTAAACAATATCCCCTGGTTTCACAGACAAGGCTTAAGTCTAGTCCTAGACTAAAATGTAAGTCTGAGCTGTTTCAACTGAAATAAACTTGCACTGATTGATCTTAAAATATATCAGTGTCTTTGTTTTGTCTTAAGATGCACACCAGTAATGTTTTATCTAAGCATGTTTATAAAAATTACTTAAATGTCCTAATTAAACTATGATCTAATCCTGGTTTAGGCTAAGCCCTGTCTGTGAAACCAGGCCCATATATATTATACTAAACCTGAAATATCAAAACATGAAGGATCAAGAATAAATGTACTCAGCATTTAATTTTTGTATTTGAACTTTATTATAAACTGTATTGCTGAATAACAATTTTAGAAATGCAGGAAGAAAATGACTTTGTTGTAACATCCCTCTAATCAATAAAATCCTCACTAATCAATATTTGCACTGATGTTGTGTTATCTATCTGAGTGCAGAGGAAGATTTGGAAATGACCATTGAGTGGTTAAGAGGAAGTGAAAACAGAAGTGCACGGGGAGAGGGCTGCGGACAAAGCATGATACTATATATATAAAAATATCTTGGTAAGGTCATCTTAGAAACAGGCATAATCAACTTAAAAAAGGCAGCAGTTGTTACTGTCACTTGGTTCCTCTTTTACAGAAGACAACAAATGTGCATGTATTTCATAACTCTCCATAGACAATAAATAAGAGTGTTTTCAATGTGGACGTTGACAGTCATAATTACAGATGGAAGAATATTCTAGTGACTCAAATCAAAATCAAAAAAAGATTTTCAGTGAATAACAACTGTTATTTTAGTTTTTACTTCTCACATAATGTATGAAACTTCACACATGATTCCTATTGAGTACTTTTATGATACCTTCATGATTTTGTAACATATCAGTCAATGGAATGTAAAGAGCAGCTTGAAAACCAGTTTATGAAATGTACGCGACCAAAGCAGCCGTGAGCGAAAAGCTGTCATTACAGACTCTATGACAGAGAGAGAGGGAGGGGGGGGGGGAGAGAGAGAGAGGGGGGGGGGGGGGGAGAGAGAGGGAGGGAGGGAGGGGAGAGAGAGGGGGAGAGGGGGGGAGAGAGGGAGGGAGGGAGGGAGGGAGAGAGAGAGAGGGGGGGGGGGGGGAGGGAGAGAGAGAGAGAGAGAGGGGGGGGGGAGAGAGGGAGGGAGGGAGAGAGAGGGAGGGGGGGGGAGAGAGGGAGGGAGGGAGGGAGGGAGAGAGGGAGGGAGAGAGAGAGAGAGGGGGGAGGGAGAGAGAGAGAGAGAGAGAGAGGGGGGGGAGAGAGGGAGGGGGAGAGAGAGAGGGGGAGGGAGGGAGAGGGAGAGAGAGGGGAGAGAGAGAGGGAGGGAGAGGGAGAGAGGGAGAGAGGGAGGGAGAGAGAGAGGAAGGGAGGGGGAGAGAGGAGAGGGAGAGAGAGGGAGGAGAGAGAGAGAGAGAGGGAGGGAGAGGGAGAGAGAGGGAGGGAGGGAGGGGAGGGAGAGAGAGAGAGAGAGAGAGAGAGAGAGAGAGAGGGGGAGGGAGAGGGAGGGAGGGAGAGAGAGAGGGGAGGGAGAGAGGGAGGGAGAGGGAGAGAGAGGAGAGGAGAGAGGAGAGAGAGAGGAGAGAGAGAGAGAGAGAGAGAGGAGAGAGGGAGGGAGGGAGAGAGGGAGGGAGAGAGAGGGAGGAGAGGGAGGGAGAGAGAGAGAGGGAGGGGGAGAGGGAGAGAGGGAGAGGAGAGAGGAGAGAGAGAGGGAGGGAGAGGGAGAGAGAGAGAGGGAGGGAGGGAGAGAGAGAGGGAGAGAGAGAGAGAGAGAGAGAGAGAGGGAGAGAGAGGGAGAGAGAGATGGAGGGAGAGGGAGAGAGGGACAGTAATGGAAGGAATGAGGTGACAACACCCTGTTTGTAACTGCTAGCAATGCACTCGTCTATAAACCAGTGAAAAATACTGAAAAACAACCACTGTTGCTGCCTGTAAAACATTTGATGATATTTTGTAACGTATGTGTATAAACAGAAATGACCTTGACCTTGCAGTTCAGCTGCTTTAAAGAAATATGAACTATAATGCTGCCTTCATGTGCTATCGGAAATTTGATAATTCCCCCTTTTTAAGTCGTGATTACGAGCTTGTTGTGTTCAGGTGCTTTGTTGTCGGAAAGAATTGAGGATGCCATTGTTTATAATCACATTCACAACAAAGGCATAATGTCGACAAGTTAAGGTTGCTTAAAAGGACTAAAAAGGTAATATGTGACCCTGGATAACAAAACCAGTCAAATTTTTCAAAATTTAGATTTATGCATCACCTGAAAGCTGAATACATAATCTTTCCATTGATGTATGGTTTGTTATGATATGACAATATTTGGCTGAGATACAACTATTTGAAAATCTGGAATCTGAGGGTGCAAAAAAATCAAAATATTGAGAAAATCACCTTTAAAGTTGTTCAAATGAAGTTCTTAGCAATGCATATTACTAATCAAAAATTAAGTTTTGATATATTTATGGTAGGAAATTTACAAAATATCTTAATGGAACGTGATCTTTAATTAATATCCTAATAATTTTTGGCATAAAAGAAAAATCTATAATTTTGACCCATACAATGTATTTTTGGCTATTGCTACAAATATACCCCAGCGACTTAAGACTGGTTTTGTGCTCCAGGGTCACATATGTTTAGATCCCACTGTGTTTTACCGCACTATCTAGATATTCTATTCTGGAATATTGGTGAAACACATGCTATTTTCGCTGTGTATAAAACATACAATATGCTTTCAAAGGATTATTCATATTTAAATAACCTTCTACTTTAACAACAAGACAAGGCAATGAAGCTGTTGCGGGAAAAACTACTAATAAAGCAAACACAGCAGAAATCCTTCTCTAAGTGCTATGTTTAAAGTTTGAGGCCCGTCCATCTCAGGAATTTGGGTATCACAATGATTTCCGAACTTCGCACTAGTAAACACGACATCAAATGGCATTCATGAGCACTTTTTTTCTAGCAAACTCATATTTGTGATAATTCAGAGAGCACGTGAAGACAGCATAAGACTACGTTTATTTGAAAAGTGAGACCTTAGCCAGTGCAAGCAACCTCAGGAACATACAGGAACAAGTGAAACACTAGGACAGTCTGGAAAGAGAATTGGTAATAGCGCACATGAGTGTGTGACTGTGTGTGTGTGTGTGTGTGTTTCCTTCTTCTTTCTATTTGAGTGCCTTCACGACGGAGGAGTAGGCCACGTGTATCTCCTCATCGCTGGGACAGGTGGAGGAGAACTCCTCTCGGGCATACGCCGCATCCAGGTATCGCCACAGAGACGTCAGCGAGCGAGGGATGGAGAAACCTCGAAACTTCTGACACACCACCTGAGAGCCAGAAAAGAGAGGCTGAGCATTGCATTCCTCAACTCTTTTGCTTAAGCATCGGTCTGTCTGACTCACTCCCTCTCTTTAACCTGGCTTACACATAACACACTAACACATCTCTATAGTTCAGATTGATAGGCTGCATTAATTAGGTCAACCAGAACCGGGAACACTTCCCATAACACACAAAGTACTTGTTACATCGTAAGAAGATTGACATCTAAGCTAATGTTAGTCTGTTTCTTTCTTATTCCGAGGTCACCGTAGCCACCCAGATCCAGACTGTTTCCAAATCAGATGGTGGATCAGCACCTAGAGATGACCTCTACAGCCCTGAACGTCAGCGGAGACCAGGACCCTTTTTCCACCAAGGCAGTTCTAGTGCTGGTTCAGAGCCAGAGCCTTGTTTCAAACCGGTTCTTTGTTTTGACACCCAAAGCACCAGCTCCGAACCAGGAATAGTGGTTCGTAAGTAGCACCAAAACATTGCTGGGCTAGAAGAAAGAACCGCTTGAACAACCGTGAACGACAAGACGACAGAAACTTTGGACCGCCATATTTGAAATAGCAGCTAAACACGAACATGTTGGATTCGCCGTATTTGGATGCCGATGTAGGTTCGCAAAGCCATGAACATCAATAGCAATGCAACGTCCACCATTGTTGATAGTTTGTTTAGGTTTGTTCGGGATGGATCAGCGCTGCGCGGACCATTCGGTGCGAGGCATCGGGGTGCTGCGGGAGCGACTGGAAAGCAGATGGCTCTTTATGCTTTTGGATCGCTCTCGCGGTGCTTTGGTGTGTTGTGTGCCGATCGGTCTGCGTGGCGATGATGCACTTTGAAAAAGTCTGTTATGTTTGGCGCTGCCACGGCCGCGCTAGTGAAACGAAACATGAAACGTATTCAGTGACGTAAGACCTGGCTCTATATTGGCTCTCTAGCCTGTGGAAAAGCAACCGGTTCTTAAAGGGCTCACCAGTCGAACCAACTAAGAACCGGCAAGAGCACTGGCTCTGAACCAGCACCTGGTTCCTGCTGGTGGAAAGGGTGTACAGGACACCTAGATGAGCCCCAGAGACTGATCCCCAGTGAAGACCTCGTCTCCTAGACAGCCGTCGGGACAAGACCACGGGAACCAGATGAGTCCTCTGCACAATCTGACTTTGCTGCAGCATGGAACAAACTGCTGGTTCGTCTGGCCAGAGGAGAACTGACCCCCGACTGAGCCTGGTTTCTCCCAAGGTTTTTTTCTCCATTCTGTCACCGATGGAGTTTTGGTTCCTTGCTGCTGACGCCCCTGGCTTGCTCAGTTGACTTGATTGCACAGATACTATTTAAACTGAACTGAGCTGGACGATGGCATCATTGAATTCAATAATGAATACTGAAAATTGAGTGTTTAATCTTGTCCTTTTGCATTAAAGTCACACTATTTTCCTATTTAATACTGTAAAGCCCAATTTATACTTCTGCGTCGAACCTACGCCGTAGCCTACATACAGACGCACAGGCCTACGCCGTACCTGACGTGCACCTCTCCAAAAATCTAACAGCGCATCAATACTATGTGGACCGCAAGCGCTGTGATTGGTCTGCTAGAACCCCTCCCTCCGTAAGCGCTGTGATTGGTCTGCTAGAACCCCTCCCTCCGTAAGCGCTGTGATTGGTCTGCTAGAACCCCTCCCTCCGTAAGCGTTGTGATTGGTCTGCTAGAACCCCTCCCTCCGTAAGCGCTGTGATTGGTCTGCTAGAACCCCTCCCTCCGTATGTACTTGAGTTTTGTGTGCTTTTATGAGCACTGTAATATAGTTTAATGTTACACCTTCTTATTTAAAATAAAACAAAGCAAAGAACAAGTGTCTTATCATTTATTATAATACATAGCATTATACATCACTAGTTGTCCGCGAGTCCGCGACAAACAATGTTGATCTGCCGTGGTACACGTCCTTGTGGAGATTGAAAGAATGCCTTCTTCTCCTTTTCCGTTGTTGTCTCCTTTTTGTAGTCTTAAATAATGATTTGATATTTATATGCCGCCGTCACGGCTTCTCCGACGAGCCGCTTCTTCTTCGGCGTTTGCCGTGGTACTGCGGGTTACACCAGCAACATGCCCGTGGACACCACAGACTAGCGGTCCGCATGTGTACTGCTCGTCGACACGCGGATGATGACGCAGAAGTATAATTGAAAACTGACGCACAGCTTACGGTGTAGAGGCTACGGCGTAGGTCCGACGCAGAAGTATAAATCAGACTTAATGCTGCTTTGACACAATCTGTATTATTAAAAGCGCTATATAAATAAAGGTGACTTGACTCACTTTGACGATGTGGAGCTTGGGCAGCAGGTTGCAGTCGGCCAGAGTGAGCTCCTGACCGTCCAGGAAGGGGCGGGAGGAGGAAGTGACATCATCAGCGCTGTTCTCGTCGATTTCGTCCGGCAGAGGAGAGCTCAGGTAGTCATCCAGCTTCTTCAGGGCCTTCAGCAAACCCTTCTCCAGATCTGCACAAGCAAACGGTTCATACAGATTCGTTTAAACAAGAACCCACAAAATGACCTTTTCTTTTCCTGTGACGATGTATTTCCTGTTCGAGTAGGGGCTTGTCTTATTTATAAAAGCCTATAAACCATAATTTTCTATGGCAGTGGCCTGTTCACACCAACATGAATCTGATATTCAAAATGCAATTCACTCTGATATTAGGTGGCAGTATGGAAAAGCAGAAATACAGTGGTACACAAGGACAGTGGTATAATATATTTTTAGGATGCTTTTTTATTGTTTATGTTTCTGACAGCTGCTTATTAACAAATATCAGCATGTTTTAAAACAGCCATTAATTTTTTTATTAATTTATTTTATGATGTTTATCAAACTACACCAAATACAAAGTACAAAGAGCCGGGTCCAATTTATTTTCCATTTGTGAGCGCCACCAAGTCGACTCTTATCGTTAGTAAACATACATACTCTTATCTCTGTAAAAAATCCAGTTGCATTGACAGCATGCAAATGATCTGAACACATGCATTAACTGCAGTTCATTCAAATTAAAATATTCATTGCACTAAATTCGTCTTAGTGTGCACAGGCCTTAACCAGGTGAAATGCAAAAAGCAATTTGTCCACATGAAACACAAAAAATGGGATGTGATGCAACACAATCAATCACAAAACTCAATCACCAATTAAACAGTTTCTCTCTGTTGTCACACACTCAAGGCCAGTCACAATATACTTTTTGTTCCATTGACCTCCATTTATATTCATGTGAATTCGGGAGACGAAAACTCATGTGAATTTCGCTGCATGACATCACTGCTGAAAAAAACAATAGAACCCTGCCCAAAACACCATAGAAAATCTAATGGATTTAATGGTTATAATGGGAATTGTATTGGTTTTAATGGAAACTATAATGGTGTCTACTGGTATGTGATGGATTCTATTGGTGGGATGTTAAATCCTATTGGAAAAATGCCTAAAACACACTACAAAAAGGAATTTTGTAATGGTTTTACTGGAAAAAGCTAATGGTTCATAATGGTATTTTAATGGAAACCATTGGAATTTCTGTGATGGTTTCTATTGGGCTTCTATTGTTTTTTTTAGCAGGGATGTCATGTTGTCACCTCTTAGCTGAACGAAATAAACACAGATTTTAAATCTGCAGGATTGCGTCGTTGCAGTAATTTCTCTGTCTTACCCCTTCCCCTTCCCCTACCCCTTCGTCTTACCTCTAGCCCTTGTCTCTCGAAACCGAGTGGTAAGCGCTAGGGGTGAAAACATAACCCTATGAAATGAGACACCACTTGGTTACGGTTACGTCATCGTACATCGTCGCTAGCTGGCTGCTACGTCACCAGAGGCGACAAGTGTTGATCACAAACTTCCAAGATGCCGTCTGCAAGTGTGTGTATGTCCATTGCGTGGTTTTTATTAGTGATTAGTGATTGTTGTGCAAATCAGCGATGTAAAGCGTAGCAAACTAGCGATTTTTTAAAATGTTTCAATTAAGAACATGGTTGCAAATATATATGTACAGGACTGTGTAGAGGACAAAACAAGCCTGTCGTAATTTTTAAATCAATTATTTAAGCCGAAAATGGGACTCTCTGGATGATCTGGCCGACATTGTTGCCGGTTGCGCAGTGTGTTCTGGGTACCCCTTGGTTTCAAGTAAGCTCGCGAAAATGCTTGGTTTTAAGGGGTATCTACCACTTCCCCTTAGCCCTACCCCTCGATCAAAACCAGAATTGGGATAGCCCTTACTCTCACGTGAACGCGCAAAACTAAGGGGAAGGGGTAAGACAGAGAAATGGGATTCACCCTAAAACTGAGTGGATTGAATATTTGTATTACATGTTGAATTATGTATTTAAAAAGGAGACTGCAGAGCGCGACATCATATTAGCTGTCTGCAGTACCAATGAAAGAGACAACACTATTAAATGTGTGTGGATTTAATGGATTTCAAGGGCACTGATCTTTTCAGACCTTGGACAGTCTTGCAAACTAGCTACATTTACATGGACACTTTTTGCTTCCATCGGAATGAATTCATTCTGATTGACGAATCCGAACGTAGTGTTTACATGAACGCTAAATAAAGTGATCGGGTTGATGTGAGCGTTTATATGTCACAAGCTTCTGATCGGATTTAATCTTTTGACATGCGCACACTGCATGAATATTCAGAGTTTCCCGCTGTTGTCGCATATTGTTTTAAAAAGCACACTTGATATTTATCTACTTCGGGTCTTAATTAGGCGACGACAAGCACATTAACTATTGTGCAGTGCTGCTTACTTTAGAAAGCAGTAAAAGTGCCCTAAACCAGTCGTCTGTGGATGAGAGTCTTAAACAAGGACTGCTGGGACGTTGTCCTGCTTCACAGACGCTGAGTGAAAGCAGTGTTTTAGAATGACTGGACACTCATTTATGACACTTTTATTCACCGGGAAGAACAGCTCGTTCCGCGCGTCATAACGCTATTGTTATGTCACTGCACATGCGCAGTACTTTCCAGTTTCGGTTTTCAATCCGATCACGTGTTTACATGTCCTCTCGTTCGGATTACAAAAGGAATAAACCACCCCTTACGATCAGATCGACATTTTAATCAGATCTGGCCAATTCAATCCGATTGACGTGTTTGACATGTGACTTTTTTATTCCGATTGTGCTTCTAGTCCTATTACGATCGTATTATTATGGTCCATGGTAAACGCAGCTAGTGTTGCATACATGTGCTCTCAAGCGGCCAAGACCTCAGGTGTGGGTCCGGGCCACTTAACGATCTTTTTAACAAATCTAAAAGATAGAAAGGAGTTAGCAGCACTCTTGCACTCACTGTCGTTCATCTGCGGGTTTGAATTCTTAATGTAGGCGGAGAACTTGGAGAACACATCCAGACCTGCGGTGTTAGATTCGGGATTGCGAGCTGCCAGCCGTGGATATCTATGGTGGATTGTGGGATGAATAAATGGATATGGATAAACGTAACAGTTGTGAAATGTAGGAATGAAATACAAACAATGGGAAATAAAGCATGTGTTAATGAAGAGAGTTACTTAGGAGGGCAGAGGGTTTCCTCCAGGAACTCTTCTATCTTGTTGGTGTCCGTCTTCACCTCTGTACCGTACAGCAGGAAAGGAGGCTGAGCCCCAGGAGCCAGATCTTTAAGAATTTCTGGCTTCCTACTCACAAAACAGAGAAAGAGGAATAGCACACCACTTGTTTTACAGATGCTACTTTTAAAAAATCCCACAATGCAATGCGCTTAACTTGACCTTCCATTTTTCCAGTGTGAACGGAAATGTCTTATTTTGACTGGACCACCAGTTTTTATTTTTAGAATACAGTGTCCACAATGTAGCATTCTAGGTTTCACTTACTTGAGTTTACACACCGACTGTATGCAACTGCATTAGATTTATGAATGCACAGAAACACCCACCTCTTCATGTCCACGGTGGTCACATTAAAGGTCACGCCTTTCAGCCACAGGACCATGAAGAGCCGCTGAGAGAACGGGCAGTTCCCAATGCTCTGACCATCGCTTCCGGCCTACACACACACACACACACACACACACACACACACAGAGGATCACTGTTTCAGAGTCTTGTTTTTTGTGAACAGCAAACAGCCGCAGCCAGGAATCATACTGTACTCAAACTGTGAATGTGAGTTTGCAGTCTGAACAATTAGAGCCGTTGAGCATTAAGAGCGATCTGTACATTTACTCTGACATGCATTCAACAAAAACAGTATAAAGACAACACACTTCATGTTTTGACTAATCAGCTGCATTGCTTTTGAAAGATTTTGACGCCTGTAACAGTTCAAAAAAGTTGAGGACAATTTTAGGAATCCGATAAGTTGAAGTAATTTGAAACACATTACATACGTTTAAATAGCTGAGGCAGTTATATATAAAGTATATAAAAAATCCTAATCCTTCATGAGCAAAGATAAATCACCCAGACACTGATGCTGGCAACGTGTGTGATACACAAGAAAACTGGTCCGCCAAAGATTTAAATATAGAAGTATGAATTTCACAAACACCTTGCAAAATGTTAATAATTTCAACAATATAAGAGGGACTGTTCACCCTGTTAAAAAGTTGACATTGCTTGTTTCTTAACAGTGTTTATCTGGATGATCCATGACTGTTTGTATGTTTTGTGAGAGTTGTTCATGAGTTTCTTGTATGTGTGGCTCGTTGTTCTTCAGGTAAATCCTCCAGGTCCTGCACACACTGGTTTTCCAGCATCTTCTGTTTATTCAAACCCTTTCCAGCTGTGACTGTATGATTTTCAGATCCGTCTTTACACACGGAGGACAATTAAAGGACTCAAACACAACTAAAATGTGCAAATGCTCAAATAAGCATCATAATGCATTAAGAGCAGGGCGTGAAAACTTTTGAAAAAAATGAAGATGTGTACATTTTTGTAATTTTATTTAAAATGTTATATTTAATTTAATACAATTTTTCATTTATGGGGCTTTCACACTAGCACCCGGGTTTTTTCCCATCAGATTTATTAGACAGAACTGCTAAACAAATACAGTGAACTAATGGAGACTGAGAATGGGACTGCTGTCACGAATCCGGTCTATGAACTTCTGTTCACTCACCACCAGAGGTCACCTGCTCACCACATGGACTCTTGCACACCACCAGGGCCGGATTTACCTCTTATCGTGACATAGGCAAAACAAATTTTTGCCCCCCCCAATTAATATATATTACCACCCCAGCAAACAAAAATATTTCGTAATCAGTGGAAACCGTTACAGCAATAAGCGATGTTCAGTTAATAAAGATCGAATGTAGTTCTTTCTTTGAGAACGGAGAACCGTTCCATTAATAGGCTCCGGCGTCTTGGCCATATTACCACTTCAGGAGTGCATTATTTCTCTAATAGGCCTAATTTTAACGGCCTGGAGTCACAACCACCTCAAGACATTGTTCAGATGATTTATTTCTGTCATGTTTCCGTCCTAAAATCTGTGTTGAAGTAATGTCTTACGTTCCTCATCCCAAACCTTCCGTTGCAAATTCCAGAACATCATTTTAGAGCTAATAACAGAGACTTGCGCTATTGATGTGCAGACTAATGCAGTTATTAGAGAGAGAGAGAGATAGATTGAGTGCTGTAAATACCTGCGTCTGTGCGTCTCTCAGCTGTGTTCAACAGCGTCTACTAATAGCGAATCTTTAAGTTGAACTGCTTCAAGAACTTCGCTAAGAAATGTCATGTGGCTTTTCAGCTGCGAAACTATTTTATTGATCAATTTGCAGAGCAGCGCTGACAGGTTTCTACTTCGCGTGTGTGCATCTAAGGATGAGAACGGGAGAAAGAAAGCGCAATTTCCATACATAAAAAGGTGGAAAACATGGAAATAGTTTCTCATTTTTACCCTATTGGTTGTTATATTTGTCTTCTGGGGTTTATGTTCTTTACTGTTGTAGATAGCCCATAGTTTAAAAAAATATTATAAATCTCTTTTCATTGTGTTTGGGCCCCCTCTGGACGAGCGATCATAGGCACGTGGCTAGAATGCCTGTGCATAAATCCGGCCCTGCACATCACCCTGGACTGCATTTCCCATGTTTCATTGCACTGATTGCACACAGCTGTACCAATCACACGCTCACCTGAAAGCTCACACCATATAACATGCACTCAGTTCCTCCTCAGATCACCGAGTATTGTTTAGCGTTTATCACAGTCATAGCTGATAGCTACTTTACAGAGCCACTCACAATCCTAGCCTGTTTACCTGTGTTTTGATTCTTGCTTTTGTATTTTTGTATTGCCCTATCGTCTTGCCGTTTGGACTGTGTTTGCTCCTGCTTGGACTATTTCTCGTGTACTCGGATTACCCCTCTTGTCAAGCCCCGTTGGATATTGTTCGCCGATCGACGACCCACGCATGCTCTCGGAGTACTCTTGTGTCTTGTCCTCAACTTATCTGTTTGCTGATGTTTGACTCTGCCTGTGTTTGACTATATTTCTAAATAAAAGCTTGCACATGGATCCGTACGCCTCACGTCTCGTCAGCTCCGTTAATACTGCACTCAGGCGCTGATATTCTCAGTACTGCTAAAATACAAGTCCTGCTTCCAACACTTATTGAACAAACAGTTAAAATGACAGATATGTGCCGATATATATTGACTGACCACTAGCCATGACCTGGATGGGCGTGAGGTTTAGCAGAGGCGAGTGTAACAGAGCTGTTCAGGTGAACCTCACTCACATGACCGCATGAGCTGGCTGTGGTCTTTACAATATTGTATTTTTAAGCACTATAGAGGAGATCAAACATTGTGAACTGTTAGACAACCTCCACATTTTATTTTTAAATGCTACATAAGAAACTGCTCTTATCAAGGCACTTCATTGAGACTTCAATAATGAGCTTGTAGATTGACAACATTGAAAATATATTGCATTTTAGGACATAAAAATGAAGGAATTAAACAATAAATCAACTGGAAATTAATCTATTTGAATGACTATTTGATTTATTCACTTTTTATTTTACAATCAATAAATTAATAACTCAACAGCACTTTATAATGACAAAGCATAAAGTATCATAAATGCAATTAAATGTTCAAAATGTAATAATTTTCTCAGAATTTATTTAAATCAAGAGCTCGTATTAGGTTTATAATATGGGCTCACAATAAAATGTTTTTCACATTTAATAGATTATTTTGTAAAACACTTAAACACATGGTAGCAACTTATAGTATATGTGGAACCATGTTTACTTAAATTTCATAATTTTCTCTTAAAGGGGACCTAACGCACACCGTTTCACCCAATCTCATGTTAATCTTGAGTACCTATAGAGTAGTACTGCATCCTTCATATCTCCAAAAAGTCTTTAGTTTTATCATATTTATAAAAGAAAGATACAGATTTATGATTCTCTCCGAAAAAAGCCGAGCTCCTGGAGGCGTGCCGTGTGGGCGGAGCTAAAGAGTGAAGGCGTGTCGTGGGCGGAGCTAAAGAGTGAATGAGTGCCGTGTGGGCGGAGCTAAAGAGTGAAGGCGTGTCATGGGCGGAGCTAAAGAGTGAAGGCGTGTCGTGGGCGGAGCTAAAGAGTGAAGGAGTGCCGTGTGGGCGGAGCTAAAGAGTGAAGGCGTGTCATGGGCGGAGCTAAAGAGTGAAGGCGTGTCGTGGGCGGAGCTAAAGAGTGAAGGAGTGCCGTGTGGGCGGAGCTAAAGAGTGACGAGCACTTGCTCCGATCGCCAACAAAACAGAGACATTTGATGCCGTTTCACTCACCATCTGCAGTTCTGAATCATGACCGGGATCTTTTATAGCTGGGACCGCTCCATCTTTCAGTATTAAACCATGTGCAAATCCAGCGTCGAATTGGGCCTTGTTTACAAAACCTTCGTCAACAAAACACTTGAGAAACTCCATTGCTGCCCCGGAAAAACAAACTATATCCACTGTTCACGTAACGGTGGGTTGTTTTGGGAAGCTGAACAAGGTTATCTTTCCCTCTCAACCAAAAACACACTTCTTTAGAGACATTCTTCCCGAGCGAGTCCCGTGCAGCGCTGCCGATTGAAGCGTGTTGATTGGCTGCTCTCGCTCCGGTCGATGCGTGCAGGGGCGTGTTCTTCGGGAGAAATGCCCATATAAGGAGTTCCACCGTTGTTTACGTCATCAAGAACAACGATCGAAAAAAACTCTCCGAAACTTGTACGAATCCGGAAGTGAGATTTTTGACACAGAAATACTCTGTTATACGTCCAAAATATTTTTTTTAAACTTTGTCCATGCTTAGCATGAGAATCCAACTCTTTACCAGTGTAAACAACTCTGAATGCATGAAACAGCATTGTACCCCCCCTTTAACAAAAAATGAGCACATTAGGCTATATTTGGAAGTCAAAGAGTTTCATAAAAATAGCACAAATTTTGTGGGTTTGACATGCTCCATCATTTTAATTTGCTATGGCCCCAAAACAGATTTGACGTTTTATGCACTGGATTAAAACAAACAAGTAATGTGTAGTTGAATTATTTTTTCTAGCCATTTTTTCTTCAAGCTAGTAGAGCTGCACGATTAATCGTTAAAAGATCGCAATCTCGATTCAAATACCCACACAATCTAATTTCTGAATGACAACGATTCGCCCGTGTCTATTATACGGAACATTCAGATCTGCATTCTGCTGATCCAGAGAGCAGACAGTTAACATGTTTAGGTAAGAAAAAGCTTCACAAACAGTCTTTTCAACTACACAGTATTATTTCTGTCTTACAGTCATTCATAGAAATACTGGGATAAAAGTTTATAGTTCGGCTACAAACATTGATGTCTATGGTTGCGATCAAAATAGAGCCACTCATCTTTTGAAAGCAGCTGGCGCTTCAAATAACGTTTGTGTCGATTGCATCATTTCTCCACTAGGTGGCGACAAGTGACTTAAAAAATTTATTTGTTATTGAATCATTCATTCGAGATTCGTTCAAAAACACTGATTCATCCATTAATGAAACAAGCGAGGTATGAGTGAGTCATTGAATCATTAATACAAACCAATTTTTCATCATTTTAATTCTAAAAGTTGGTGTATTAAATACACTATATTTTAAATACATCCCGGGTTTCACAGACAAGGCTTAAGCCTAGTCCTAGACACAAATGTAAATCTGAGCTGTTTCAACTGAAAGAAACTCGCATTGACTGATCTTAAAATATATCAGTGCCTTTGTTTTGTCTCAAGATGCACACCAGTGATGTTTTTTTCTAAGCATGTTTATAAAAATTGCTTAAATGTCTTAATTGAACTATGATCTAATCCTGGTCTTAGTCTAAGCCCCGTCTGTGAAACCTGGCCATACTGTATTATATATTAAAATGTTTAATAATTAATTTAAATTAAACACTTTTAAATAGACTGCAGCAATTCATATTTTGTCACACATTATTTTGTTTAGTTCAGAATCGTGATCTCTATTTGAGAAAAAAAAGGTGATTGTCAATTTATCCAGAATCGTGCAGCTCTACAAGCTACTAGCCTGCAGTAAACCTAACGTTTCGTTTCATCTCCTTCCCGTGGTGGAAACAGCTTAGGCCCACACGCGACGATACGATATGTGTACCGTAGATGCAAACTGTTATTATTGAAACTGTTATTAGCTTTATTAATATTATTTTAGTTATTGGTGTTATAAGGGGACTTTTTATCTTTTGCTTCATGTTGTGACGTTGTGCTACTCTCTGACTCTTTATACTACATATGTACTCTTTATACATGTGTATATTTAGAAGTTGTTTTGGGTGAAAGCGGTTTTCATATGATGAGACATTTCTGTCCTGATAGGAGTGGTCTCTTCCAGAATGACCCATAGGTATGAGGGGTCACCGAATGCTTTAAGTATAAAAATGACCATTGCAGTGACCCGATCTCAACCCAGTTGAATGCCTATATGGGAGATTTTGGACTGAGGTGTGAGACAGCGCTCTCCTCTACTATCATCAAACACTAAACGCAGGAATATCTCGTGGACGAACGGTCCTGGAAGCACGTGGCGGCCCAACATCTTACTTTCTTTATCGCTCTAAAGCTGCTTTCAATCAATCTGTACTGTATAAAGTGCTATATAAATAAAGGTGACTTGACTGTAATACTAATAACATTAATATGTATTTTGGAGTATGTATGTATTATAATATGCATAGAATATTTTGGAAACACTTTACAATAAGGTGTCATTTGTTAATGTATTAACTAACATGAACAAACAATGCATTTATTACACTATTCATTAATCTTTGTTAATGAAAATACAGTTGTTCAATGTTAGTTCACAGTGCATGTTAACAAACACAACTTGTGATTTTAATAACGCATTAGTAAATGCTGAAATTAACATTAACTAAGATTAATAAATGCTGTAAGTATTGTTCAATCTTAGTTGATTGTTAACTAATGTTGTTAACTATTGAACCTTCTTGTAAAGTGTTACCAATATTTCTTTTATATTTTTAGGGTGAGATTGCATCAGTCCAGGGATGCAAAAAAGCCTTCTGGCTAATTCTGGCACTTTGTAGTTTTATGCATTATTGATGTGCATTGACCCTGTCAAATAAACCTGGAATAATAAAATCAATAATAAGAACATTATCAACAACAATGGAAATACTAATAGTCATAATAAATGCATTGAATCTGGTGGATTTTTTTTTTTTTTTTACATTACATTACATTAGATTAAAGTAAACTGCCTTTTTCTATTTATAGATCTTTTCACAAAATGCTAACATTTTTGGTGATTTCATAAGGTAATGTAATAATAAAAAAAAAACGTTATTACATTATACGCTCGCGATTTTATCATGCTTGAGCCAATTGCTGCATTGCAAACATTTTATTGCATTAGTAATGCAACGTGTATTACATTATGTGAAGTTATTGGGTTTGTCTATAAGTGCATTAGTGGTGAGTAGTGGCCTGCTGGGAAACTGACCTTCACGAAGAGCTCCACCTCGGTTCTCTCCTCACTCATGCTGGACTCCGGCTCTTCAACACCGAGATACTGCGACAATAATCGACTGTCTTCTGTTCCTGTCGCCTCTTCTCCGAGCTCACTTCCGCTGTGCCTTCAGCGTGCAACTTTTCCCCTTCGAGCTATGAATTTGGCAATTGGGAGGGATATTTGAAGAAAGTCCAAAACAAACACCGCCAAAAAGTGTCTTGATTTCCGTGTAAACTGTATAAACGTGTACAGTTCGCGTTTAGTATCGAAATCAATAACGCCTACAGCAAGATCAGCCTTACTTCCTCTCTCTCTCTCTCTCTCTCTCTCTGTGCCTCTCTCTCTCTCTCTCTCTCTCTCTCTCTGTGCCTCTCTCTCTCTCTCTCTCTCTCTCTCTCTCTCTCTCTCTCTCTCTGTGCCTCTCTCTCTCTCTCTCTCTCTCTCTCTCTCTCTGTCTCTCTCTCTCTCTCTGTCTCTCTCTCTCTCTCTCTCTCTCTCTCTCTCTCTCTCTCTCTCTCTCTCTGTGCCTCTCTCTCTCTCTCTCTCTCTCTCTCTCTCTCTCTCTGTGCCTCTCTCTCTCTCTCTCTCTCTCTCTCTCTCTCTCTCTCTCTCTCTCTCTCTCTCTCTGTGCCTCTCTCTCTCTCTCTCTCTCTCTCTCTCTCTCTCTCTGTCTCTCTCTCTCTCTCTCTCTCTCTCTCTCTCTCTCTCTCTCTCTCTCTCTCTCTCTCTCTCTCTCTCTGTGTCTCTCTCTCTCTCTCTCTGTGCTCTCTCTCTCTCTCTCTCTCTCTCTCTCTCTCTCTCTCTCTCTCTCTCTCTCTCTCTCTCTCTCTCTCTCTCTCTCTCTCTCTCTCTCTCTCTCTGTGCTCTCTCTCTCTCTCTCTCTCTCTCTCTCTCTCTCTCTCTCTCTCTCTCTCTCTCTCTCTCTCTGTCTCTCTCTCTCTCTCTCTCTCTCTCTCTCTCTCTCTCTCTCTCTCTCTCTCTCTCTCTCATTTCCTGATTTGAACTTCCTCTAACCTTGTTGTTCTTGTAACCAGGTAACCAGTGTTGCCAACTAATTTTCAGGGGAAGTTGCTAAAGGAAGGTTTTTATTTTATTTTATTTTTTTTATTATTTTTAGAATTATCAACAATTATACAAAAATATACAACTCTAGTAACAACTAAAACACACAACAAAAAGAAATAAAGAACAAAAAATAAAACAAATCAAAACAAACATATACAGGGCCAGGGGGAGGGGGAGGGGGAGGGGGAGCGCGGGGCACAAAGTAACACAGGGTTAGTTGTAACACACGTTTTTTAAATATTTCCACACATGCTAGCATAACCAAATTTACAGTATTTACTAGTTACCATATCAACATTATATAGAGAAAAAAAGTGCGCCAAAATTCAAAAGTCTTTTGAAGATATCGCTTTTACCATAGTAAAATTATATTTCTGGTTTAAGTAAATTTTTCATCTCAGTTTTTATTACTAATTTAAAATGAGACAAATCTGCTATTATTTTAATCTCCAATCTGTTATTTATGTTTAGATCGTTTTTTAATGCTTTGATAACTAGCAGAAGACACTAACCGGTTTTAAATGAAAGTTGCTCAGATGGGGTAAGTTGTCACACTGTGTTACAATCTGCCCTGCGGTGCTATTCTATGACATTAGCGATGTATTTTGGCTGGTTTATATGGGCCGTCCCAGGCATGGTTGCAATATGTTCATTGTCAAACTCAAAAATCAGATTACTTTTAATTATTAAAAAACACCATTATTTTATTTAAAATAAATAATTATTTTATTTTATTGACAAAATATTTTAGTTGTCTTGTATATTTTTTTGCATGAGATCAGATAACATTTTAGGCTGTCATATGTTATGTTACAACCCCCTCAGATGTTCATGTACCCCACCTACGGGGCATGTTGTCACAGTTCGTAAATAAAGAAAAACGTATACACTGTATTTATGAAACAAAGCGACATATTTGTACTAGACA
The DNA here is from genome assembly GCA_027422415.1 of Schizothorax lantsangensis. Classification (NCBI taxonomy): domain Eukaryota; kingdom Metazoa; phylum Chordata; class Actinopteri; order Cypriniformes; family Cyprinidae; genus Schizothorax; species Schizothorax lantsangensis. Next base: position 37,863,166 of record CM049844.1, read on the forward strand.
AGTGTGAAATTACTGTGGATAAAAAAATTATACTCTGAACACGAAGTGGATTCAGATTTTAGTGTATTCTAAAGGAAGGTTGATTTGTTGCTAAATGGCGTCATTGCGTGATGACGTCATTATGTAATCATGACGCAAAATTGTGTCACTACATCGAATCTCGGCAAAAATATATATTTTATAAGTTTATTTAGGTTCGTAAAATAATATAAATGCATAAAATAAATATTAAAATATAAACAACTATTTTTAAATACAACTGCATTTTTGAATACACATTTTTGTACGATTACAATTAAAGTTTATTATTATTATTATTATTATTAGCTAGTAAACTAAAACTATACATTCTGAACAATTAGTTTTAATCGGTGTATTGATAGTTAGTATGCTACAATTTAAAAGTCTGTATAAATAGAGCACAATCTACTTGTTAATGTAAAGGAATGTTCTGTATTGATTTTTTACAGCTGTTTTCCCTCTAATTTAAATTATGCATTGCATTATGCAGATAATGGATAATGTCCTGGAAAATGACTAACATTTCCATTTTTCTAGGTATTTTTTTTTACAGTGTATTAACTGATCAACAATCACAGGTACAAGCTACTAACAAGGTGTCTCATAAATGAGCAATTACTTAATTATTCAATTGTTGTTGTTGTTATTATTATTAAATTGAACAATTGCAAATAGCAGCTAACTTATTTCACGTGATATGTGTACTGCTAGTCATCTTTGGTTTCCTCTTTTTGTGTAATTTAGATGAAAAAAAAGTGTTCTTTTATTGTTAAAGTCACTTATCAAAAGTTGCTAAAAGATGCCAAATAAATTTAAAAAATAGCTTGTTGCTAGGTGCTTTTGGAAGAGAACGTTGCTAGGGTAGAAATGCGCTGTTTTTAACCCGATATCAAACTAATTAGTCAGCTGATCAATATGCATAAAGACACTTGTGTATTGCATATTTTATAAGCACCGCATATTTTAATGACTAGTTAAAATAAGTGCTTTTCTTTTAGTATATTTCACTTGTCTAAAAGCAATAATTAATTTAACCTAATTTTAATGACTATCTATTTAGAGCAAATGGTATCCAGGTACAATAATAACACTTTTGCTTAGGTATTTTTTTTTATAGGTTACATATATAATATAAATATAGGGAAAGTATCATTTTTACAGCCAACGTAATTCTGACACCTAGTGGTAGAAAACTGAAACATGAACATTTTGAATTAGTTAATTGTCTAATGACAAATCATAACCATAACTAGGCAGTATTGGAATACTGAGCCTACTTAGATACTAAACTAAAAAAAAAAAAATTATTAATAATAATAATAATAATAAATTCATTGGGAATGACTTTCCATGGGAATCACTTTTTTTTCCCAAATATAAAAGTTACTCATACATGTTTAATCTGAATACTGTTTTATAGTTTTCTTTTAGCTGAAGTCCAATTCCTCCAGTATTTCAAGAGGCGGATAAATACTGGTTTCACATGTATAGAACTATTGCTACAAAAGACAAATTATAAGAAGTCTTTGAATATGATAGGACCAAGAAATTATTATAGTTGGCCTCCCTAGTCTGGGAGTTTATTTTTCTCATGGAAACTTGAAAAAGTAGGTCCTAAAATATCGTATTCGCCCTTATAATCATTTTATAATCATAGGGCGAATGGTATGGGACGCTACATGTTACATCACATTTCTGTTTCCAGTACATGGCCTATGCGGCTGGAAATGAACGATTTGGTTCAGACTGTCACATCTGTGTGGTCACAAAGACAATGAAGACAGCCAGCATTACTTTTAGGCAAAAGCCCTCCATTAAGCTTAATAACAAGTAAGCTCTGGCATTGATGTCAAATTACATTGTGCAAGGCTAGAATTGCCATCAAAATGAATAAAAATGACCCCAAACTTAAAGACATGAATTGCCCCTGTTTAAGTTCTTATTTTGTTGTTCAATGTAATTCCATTATGAATAGCTCATCTCTATGCCCTTTTGAAAGGTATACCTTACCTAGGTATGTTCAGAGTGAGAGCTTTGAAGGGAGGAAGGGAACAAAATATGTTCGTTGAAATACAAGACAATTAAGTAGGTGGTGTTGTCACACAATTAAACCTGTGCAAAGAATCATGGGAGCGATGAGTCGGTCCGTTTTACCCTTGAAAACCCTTCATTCTGGAGAGCCCTTTGAAGCGGCCAGTTATGAGTGCTTCGATTGAGGGTTGGGAAGCAGCCGGATGCCTGGAATCCCGCAGCAAAACCAGGATGACTTCTGACCGAGGCAGAGGCAGAGGTATGAGCGAGCCTGAGGAGTCTGGGATCATCACCCCAGAGCTGGAGATCAGAAGGCCCAGGGTGCATCCAAACCGCTCGGTGGGACTACAAACGGAGGAGCCGAGGGGCTGTGTGGGAACCACGTCTGTATCCAGTCCAGATGATGGATCAGGACCTAGAGATGACCTCTACAGCCCTGAATGTCAGCGGAGAACAGGACACCTAGATGAGCTCCAGAGACAGATCCCCAGTGAGGACCTCCGTCTCCTAGACAGCCATCGGGACAAGACCTCGGGAACCAGATGAGTCCTCTGCACAATCTGACTTTGCAGCAGCAGAACAAACTGCTGGTTCGTCTGGTCAGAGGAGAACTGACCCCCCGACTGAGCCTGGGAGTCTCCCAAGGTTTCTCCAATCTGTCACTGATGGAGTTTTGGTTTGGTTGCTTAGTTGGGGACACTTCATTTCCAGCGATATCGTCGACTTGATTGCACAGATACTATTTAAACTGAACTGAGCATTGATCACTGAATTGAATGATGAACTGCCTTTAACTGAAAATTGAGTGTTTAGTATTGTCCTTTTGCATTATTGACACACTATTTTCCTATTTAATTCTGTAAAGCTGTTTTGACACAATCTGTATTATTAAAAGCGCTATATAAATAAAGGTGACTTGACTTGACGAAGGAGATTCAGGGCTGAATAAAACCAGCGGAGATGCCGGGGATTTAAGGCTGGGCAGAACCAGAGGAGGAGGCATTGCTGGGGAACCAGGGAGAAGAGGAGTGTACCCATAATAATGTGTAGAAGAATGAGAGATCTACCGTCTCCAGGTCCCAGAGCAGACACACAAAACTCTCAAAGACACCAGATTTGAAATATAACAAGATATTTTATTAAATAAACTGTGGGATGTAAACGAACAAAGGCTTCAGAAGGTAAGTTCGCATTTAGTTTGAGCAAACTCTAAGTTTTTGGGCTCAAGATGGTTTTGAGCGGGTTTCGTCACCATGGTAACTTACGCTACACGGCTACCCGGAGCAGGTTTTATTCTGGGTTAGAGATAGCAAACCCAAACTGGACCAATCAGCTGTGAGGAAAGTGACATAGGCCTATATCTGATGCAATGAAGCCACTCCCCGTATCTCTAGCTCCAATACCGCAGTTACAATTTTAGAGACAAAATTGACTGACTACTTATTTATTATGTTTATATTATATTAATTAGAATTGTTTATAATTAATATACTATATTCATATAATTAGTATATGAAGTGGCAATTCATTTTAAGCTCTGCATTTAAATTCAATTAAAAATATAGATACGATAAGCTTTAATATATCCAACTTTTAAAATGAGTAAACTTATATGTTTTCATTTTGAGCTCTGTGTGAAATTGAGTAGTTTACACTTTAGATTAGGGCAGTGGTTCTCAAAGTGTGGTACGCGTACCACTAGTGGTACGTGAGCTTCCTCTAGTGGTACGCAGAGGAATCTCATAATTAAATATAAATTACACTAGCAAATTTTTTTAATTGTTTTAAATGGGAGCGTCTTTTTCTTGCTGAGCACTTAGGTGTTTTTTTCTCGGCGCCGAGAGTTGAAGAATGTTCATCTTTGGGTAAAACAGCTCTCATCACTGTCACTATTTTGTCAGCTAACCAATCACAGTGGAGGAGGGGCGGGACTAATACCGTCACACCCTGCTTGTACTACGACTGAACAACAATGGAGAAGTTAATATTGCTTGTCTCCGAGTATCTATGTCTTTACCAGATGGAATTGCCGGAGTACCATAATATTGTTATGAGAAATAATGCTTTGAGAAACACACGTGGCCTGATTGTTGTTACTTGTCTCTGGTCTTGAAATAAGCTGATAATTAATAAAATGCAGCGCTTATCTTTTGAATTCGTTGACGTGAACTCCGTTAAATTTGCATATAGCGCGGGAATTGAAGATCGGATTTATATCCGTTTTGTGAAGACACATTTATCTGGCCAAGTGTAAATGGAAACGTTTCAACAAATCAGATAGATATCCGATCAGAGAAACGCATGAAATGACCAGGTGTAAACAGGCCCATACAGCCTGTGTTCATTTTTTTTTATCAAGTACTTTTTTATTTAAAAATTAAATAAAAACTGTACAGTACTTAAATAAAGATTAAATGAAAATGTATTGTAGTAGGCCTACTTAAATGTTAAGTATGATACATTTTCATTTAATCTTTATTTAAGTACAGGTTTTTTTACATTTAAGTACAGTACAGTTTTTTTCACTTTTAGGTACAATATATTTTAATTTAATTAAGTTTTTTTATTTACCTGAAAGTAAGCTCAGTGCAGTGTTAATGTTCAAACTGTGTATTTACAATGTTTTAAGAGGCTGACAATAATAAATATTCTTATTAGGAATAAAACTTGCTTTTTTTTTTTTTTTTAACTGTGCATAGTGCTACTGCATTTTAATGTTGGTCATAATGGTGGTACTTGGAAAGCCAAATATTTTCTGAGGTGGTACTTGGTGTAAAAAGTTTGAGAACCACTGGATTAGGGGATGCAGAAAGCTTTGTAAATGATTTATAATGTTTATTGAGATAATAGTACAATGTTGACATTTCAATGATTTATAAGTGATTAATAATATACTTGTAAACCATTAATGATCTGTTTGATTATTTCATGATGCTATTTTTATGACAGATTTGTAAATCGTTAGCATATTACTTAATCGTTTTTGAATGTATAGTCATGTTTTGTAAATGATTAGTTAACTAATCACTTAAAAATGACTTACAACTGAACGTTATTATAAAGTGTTACCTATTTTCTTTCTGCTGCCTTCTCAATCTTTTGCTGCAGCAGAAGTGTTAATTCCTGCCTTGTATGCATTCAAATGTATTTTAAATAACAACATCTCTTCATTTTTAGCAGAAAAGTGAATTGCACTGCGAGAAGTGAATCATACGTCTCGTGTGATTGCTTGTTGACAGAGTACCTTTATATCCAGCTTTGTGAGCCCGCTGATCCTGATCTAAACCAGGTTGGATTTGTTAGGTTTTGTCAACTCTGAACCTAATCTGAAAGTTGGTTCATCTCATGCTACAGGCCACTCGAGGAGAAATGCCAAAACAACAAACATAAGAGCATTCTACCAGGGGTTTTTAAGAAATAACTTACCTATACATATACAATTCCCTAACTCCCTCTCTGATTAAACACAGGAGAAAATATGGTTCTAAAAAAAGGCATCCCTATAAATGTTCCCACATAAATGATTTAGAATAGAGAGAAAATTAACAGGTTAACAAAGTAGAATATCTGCTGTACACAAACATTTAGCTGAAACACTGCACACTTTAGACCAGAGATGGAAACTCGAGTCTGCGACTTGGACTCGAGTCACACTTAAGTCGCATAAATAAAGACTTGGGACTTGACTTGGACTCGAGTCACACTTAAGTCGCATAAATAAAGACTCGAGACTTGACTTGGACTCGTGAACAGCTGACTCGAGACTTGACTTGGGCTCGTCATTTGGTATAGGAGTTTATATGAATGTATCTCTGAGGGAAACTGGCTGTCTTAAAAAAAAGTTTAGATGGTATTTTATTTTCATCTTGCCTCGTATAATGCATATTAAAGTAGTGTTTCATAACCGCAGCGCTGCTTTGTTTACAGCGACAACCAAGGAAACTATGTTTAATTGATGTTGAAGCGCCACCTGCTGGCAGAGAGTCAATCTGCATTAATTCAGCCTGTCTTCTCTGTCTGCTGGTTTGTTTCGTACAGATGTTTTATGTAGAATAGTTTCACAAAACTAAAGTCAGACCATTTTATTTTTGCTTCAAATTTCGAAATTATACAATCCAATTTAGATGAAAAACTGCTCATGCTGGATGTATGCAGCTCTTTGTTTGGATTGTGTTGTTTAAAATACAGTGGTTGCCTCTCATTTTAAACTGAAAAAGTTTGTGAAATCAGTATTTCAAAACTGATTTAGCCTCAATAACAAGCTGATTAATAGAAGAAAGACTTGAGACGTGACTTGGACTCCACTTTAAAGACTTGAGACTTGAGACTTAGACTTGGACCTCAGAGACTTGTGAACATGTCTGCTTCAGACTGATCTAAAGTCTCAGGTATACAACAGTTAGCTAAAACATTATAGGCAACACAGAAAACAGCTGCGCTGGGACCAGAAGATGGTAGTGTCTCTCAAAGACAGAAACAAGCTTCAGTCTCTCCCTGGACTGGAATGCTTTGTACTCATGAGCCTGTCAACAGACAGCAGGAGGAGCAAGAACAACAGAAAAACAGGCCCCATTTCACACACAAATCATTCAAATGAAATAAAACAAGTTCCTACATCCCTAACACTGTGCTTAATCTAATCTGCCTCGGTTGATTTAATTGACTGAGAAAACAGCACAATACGGGAGACAATTGTAACACACTCAGTTCCTCCAATCAGAATCAAGCTAGAGTGATGCAACTTAATCTGTAAATGCTCAGTAAGATTATCTCTCTGCCTGTGGTAAAGGAGCACAATCATATCACCTCAGAAGATTATTTTAACAAAATACTGATTTTTTTTATTTTTAGTTTGACAGGGACATTGTACATTAATAAAAACATTCCTGTAAATGTACCAGAATTAGCCAAAGGCTATTTTTCATCCGTAGTCCCTGGACAAGATGTTACAAGTCACCCTAAAGAAAACGTGATTAACAATACATAATAGAACATTTAATAATTACACAATACAATAGAAATCTATTTAAACAATTTAGGATCAATTAAAAACAATGCAAACAAAATACAAACAATAATAGGATAGCTAGCAGATATAAGATTCTAGTGTTGGCAAATCTGAGTACTGATTAACCAATTCTTCAACTGAACCCTAAATAAAGCATATGTGTCTAGATATGTGCATATGTGTCTTATAGTTGTCGGAATAGTATTCCATTCTCGTGCAGCTTTGACAGAAAAAGCAGACTAAATTTACTTCGTCTAAGCGGTATGATACAGTCTCCTCTTGTAAAGCGATAATCAGTTGTTCTAATACGAACTAACTGACCAAGAGGGGGAGAAGATAAACCATAAATCATTTTATACATCAAGCATACATTTGCATACTTAATCATGTTTTCCCAACTTAACAAATTATATTTTTATGATGATAATGCACCGATTTCTTATCGAAGACTTTGTATAAGGACTCTAATGGTTTTAGAGTCACTGAACTCGCCTGAGACCAGGTGGTTAAACAGAAAGTCATGTGAGAAATAACCATAGAAAACATATACATAGCTGCTTCTAATGACATGCAATCTCTAATAAACTTAAAATTATAGAGATTAAACTTAACCTGCTTACTTGAGCTTTAAATGTAAGTTTAGAATCAATCAGTGTTCCCAGATATTTATATTGAGGCACTACCTGCAGCCTCACCCCTGACACGTAAACATCCGGCTCTTTAATAATACTGTTAGACTTAGAGAAAGACATGCATACTGTTTTGGACACATTTAGTTGCAAGCAATTCTCTTTTAGCCATGCCGACACATTAACCATAGAATTCGTAAGTTAATTTGCAACTTGTGTCAGACTACTACCATGTATATAAATCACTGTATCGTCCGCATACATTTGTATATTAATGCATTTACAGTATATACATAGCAAAAAGCATTGGACCCAAGATAGATCCTTGCGGAACACCAGTTGATGTACCTAAATCATTGGATACGTAAGTGATTGTGTACTCTAACACACTGAAATCTATCTGATAGATATGACTCTATCCAGTTAAGTATGTATGTGATGAGAAATTAAAACAAGATAACTTAGACATAAGGATTCTATGATTAACGGTGTCAAAGGCTTTCTTTAAATCAAGGAACACTGCTCCAACTACACCACATTTATCTAAGAGAGTTTTAATATTTTCTATAAAAAAACAATTTGCGGTTTCTGTTGAGTATTTTGCTCTAAAACCAAACTGCATTGGATGCATTGAAAATGAACTACTACTCAAGTAACTGCTAATCTGTTCTGCAACTAGTTTCTCCATCATTTTAGAAACGGTGGGTAAAATACTAATTGGCCTATAATTATCAATAAAAAGGGGATCTCCACTTTTGAATATTGGAACAACAATCGCCGACTTCCACTTGGGAATTTTCCCTGGGAAACTGAAAGATTAATAACTTTACTAATAGGTTTAATTAGGGTCAAACTAGACTCTTTGAGCATAACAACATCCATGCCATATTTGTCTTTTGCCCTAGATGACTTAAAGGGATAGTCACCCAAAAATGAAAATTCTGTCATCATTTACTCATCTTCAAGTAGTTCCAAACCTGTATGAATGTCTTTGTTCTGCCGAACACAAAGGAAGATATTTTGAAGAAAGTTTGTAACCAGGCTGTTTTGGGGCACCATTGACTTCCATAGTAGGAGAAAAAATACTGGTGCCCCAGAACTGCTCTGTTTCCCACATTCTTCAGAATATCTTCCTTTGTGTTCAGAAGAACAAAGACATTCATACAGGTTTGGATCTACTTGAAGATGAGTAAATGATGACAGAATTTTCATTTTTGGGTGAACTGTCCCTTTAAGAGATCTAATTGTTCTCATAACATCAGAATCACTAACAGGCCTTATTCTAAAAACAGGCTCCACTGTTGTAACTGGACAGACATTAGTATACGCAGGCGGAAAACAACGAGTAATAGTTTCTACGGAATCAACAAAATGATGATTAAAAATCTCTACCATCTCAGCTGGATTTTATATTGATTTCCCTTTTACTTTAAGTTCTAGAATGTTCTTATCTTCATTTTGTTGTCCTGTTAATTTTTTTAACTGATTCCAAATGATTCTAGGATTGCCTCTTGCTTTTTCTATCATAATGAGGAAAAAATCTGCTTTAGCTTTTTGTAATTTCTTTACCACAGAGTTCCTAAATTGATATCTATCACTACTCAATTTAGTTTTAAGTGAGGTTTTCAAAGCATGATCCCTTTCTTTCATCAAATCCAGAATATCTACATTTATCCATGGGACCATATTCTTTTTCTATCTATGATTAAATTTACAGGTATAATCAGTAATAATATTTTCTAATCTTTTTGTAAAAATCTTCCTCATAGTCAATACCCAATAATAGATGATCCCATTCTATCTGCTGAATAGCACCTTTAAGGTTCTCTTGTTTATTCTTTGGTATCCCAAATAATTCACATTTCTTAACAAATGAGCTAAACCTCTTCTTTTCCTAGTTACCAGAATCAGATTATGGTCAGACAGACCAGTTAACATATTACAAGATTTCAAAATTCGCTCAGGTAAATATTAGATCAATTTGACTTTTAGTAGAATTAGTTATTCGAGTTGGTCCACTAATTAATTGTTTAAGATCAAAACTATCAGTTATCTGCTTAAGATTTTTCCTAGTAGATTTATCTTCCCAATTAATGTTGAAATCACCCATGATAATTACCTCCTTGTTAAAATTACATTCTTTCAGTAAAGTATCAACATTTTCATAGAAACTGCAATTTGAAGAAGGGGACGATATTACAATGAGAGTAAACGACATTTGTGGAGATAAGACAATGTTTAAACCAATGCATTCCAACTCCTGAATAGTGGTATGAAAATACATTTTTGGATGTACAGTATTTTTCTGCTGCTGTCTAATGGTTAGATGATCGCGAATATGAATATACTCTGAACACGAAGTGGATTTACACAATTTGAGAAAGTCAGAAAGTGTTACTTTGTGCCCTGCTCTCCCCAGCGCGCGCCCATTGTGCTTTCATACCGGCAGCGTTTGTCACGCGCAGCTGAACCGCGGCTTGTACTGCAGTACAGACGAGTATCTCATTTCTGTCATGTTTCCCAGCATTCTCCTCCGATCACTGTGTGTCATGTGCTTTGGTGTATGATATGGCCAGCATACTCTTTGATGCGACCGTGTCCCCTTCTCTGTCCCACACACATATGTAAATAACATATATTATATATAGGTCAGGAAAAAATATGTCTGGCCCTTCTCACATTTTGTATGAGGAATATTTTTGCCATAACAGAAGGCTTAGAGTTGCATATGCTAGATTGAATTGGTTATTGAATTAGATTAATGTTAAGTAAATCTTTTGTGTATCAGTCTGTAAAATTAATAAATCAGAATTGGGGGTTCAAATAGGACTCTGGGCTCTGGAAAATAGAAAGGACTCCCTAATAGCCGTGAGTTTATGTATAAACTGTTGTTTTTTTGTATTAAGGTGCGTATATTGTACTGTTTGTTTAGTAGTTATCGATGTGAATTGGTGTGAGACACACGCTGTGAGATCCAAGACAAATTTTGGAAAGAATTCCAACAATAAAGTGTAATTGGATTGAATAATTGAATTGAAGAAGTAATATTAAAGCTAACAAATGCCTCTAGTTTTCTTAATTTAACAGACCTTTGAAGTTTGGGCAATAACTCGTGGAAGTGATGTGTTTTCGTGCATTTTATTGTGAAAGACGAAACACATCACTTACATGATTTTATGGTGAAATGTATTATTTTTAATGCTAATCGGGTCAGTTTTGATCAAGAAAATGCGGGACTGCTGCTCCTGCTACGTATGGTGTGAATGCTCTCATCTGTTAACATGGGCGCCGAAAAACCCCCTGTTTACACCCTGATTACGTGTGCAGTGTGAAACCGGCGCTATTCTTGAGAATGCGTGGCTAAACAGCTTTTTTCCCCACTAGCTGACAGGATGTGACGACGGAAACAAAAGAAGATCTAGAGGTTATATAAATCTGCATATCTGCATCTATAGACATGGTGCTTTTTTCAGATAGATAGATAGTTACACACACACATATATACTGTATATATATATAGATAGGTAGATAGATAGATAGATGATAGACAGACAGACAGACAGACAGATAGATAGATGATATATGCAGTATATAGATAGATAGATAGATAGATAGATAGAGATAGATAGATAGATAGATAGATAGATAGATAT